>JARHVA010001554.1:265000-865000 GCA_037957365.1 Torreya grandis | reverse complement strand
AGTTCATAAATTAAATTCTTTATTGTTTGGTCTAAGTTTATCAATGAATCTGGTAATAAATGTGAATAGGTTTTATTTCCTTATTATGAAATTAGTTGTGTAAAATATATGGATATACTTGGCACTAAGGATGGCTTAGCCATCCATAGAGCTAAATATATGTCATTGTGAACGTAAGCCTAATGGCTTTGAAATTTAAAATTTTGCCTAAATAATATTACTGAGCTTTTAGCATATAAATTCAAGGTATTTATAGAAGGATTAAGTAGTATGGAAGACTTTATAAAAAAATTATGATCATTTGAAAATGGAAACTTGATTAGAAGAAAACCATGTTAAAATATTTAGGGTAGAATTTGTGAAAAATTGATTTTACTAGTTTGTAATGGATATCGACTATAATACAGTATTTAAATAATAATATAAACTTCCTTGAATAAAAATAAAAATATTGCATTAAAATGTGTGAAATGAGTCAAGTTATCTACAAAAGGGCATGGTTGGGATTGTAGGAATAACTAGATCTTAAACAAAATCTTGAATTAAGCCTTTCTTATTTTTACACAAATATGATGGTTTTGTTATGTAAAATAGGTCAAAGTTTTATAAACCTAGATTAGGGTATAGGTATATGAAATTGGTTATAATTGTTAAATTATAGGCAGAAGTAAACCTATATGTGGATCAATGATTTTATAAAATTACACTCCACCTTAAGAACTCCTAATTTTGACTGAAATGTATAAATACACATTAGAATATTCATTTAATATTTAGGTATGACATGATTAACCTATCAATATGAATAATCTGATGTGTGTGTGTGTGTGTGTGTGTGTGTGTGTGTGTGTGTGTGTGTGTGTGTGTGTGTGTGTGTGTGTGTGTGTGTGTGTGTGTGTGTGTGTGTGTGTGTGTGTGTGTGCGTGTGTGTGTGTGTGTGTATACATACCTAATCAATGTGTAGGTTATAGTTTTTTTTTTAATTTTCATTTATAAACATACATGGGCATAATCATATAACCTATAGGTGTTGGGTAAATGAGAGGACCTGCAGATATGCATATGTTTATATAAGTAAATCATGTTCAGGTTATAGTGATCTATTTACTTATATAATAGTGAACATATATAGGGTTTAACCAATAACATACTGGTTACCTTTTATTGTTATTATAAGATATATACATAAATGTATTCATCCCTAAATACATTAAAAATTGTTTACAAAGATATATGACCAAAACTTAATAAGTATTATGTATTTTCATATATTTATATATCTAGATATAACAAAACTCGTATATGTAATCAGATATGTTTGCATAATGACTATGAGATATGAAGCATTGGTTAGGTCTACAAGTTGGTTATATTATGTTTGTCAATATTGAAGAAAATTGTATAATACAGTTTGCTAAGTTTGAATATTTGATTGTATACCTTTTGCTATGCAAATCATGGAATGTTGAGTAAGAATGAAAAAGTAAATATTCTAAGTACTATTGTTTTGAGTTTTTATTTATTGTGATGATTTGTGAAAATTATTATTTGATTATTTAGTAATACATGATACTCTAGTTAAATGGACAAAGATTCGTCCAATTGGAGTACAAGGTAAATTTATATTGGTTGTTCATAAATCACATTTAATTATTTAGACAAATGATGGTATAGGTAAATAGATATATAGGATACATGTGAATTGATGAATTGAATATAATTCTAATTCATGTATGCCATTTATAGATTTACATGTTCTATTTAATTTTTAAAAGCAATACATTTTATAACATGGGAAATTGAAGTAATTTATTAGTTAGGCTAAACTTAAATTTGTGTCTAATGGCTAAAAAGAACATCTGAATATGTAGTATTTGAGATTGAATACAATTCATAGTAATGTTATGTGTTTTGAATGGCTTATTGTTATATTTTTGGTATGTAAACATTAAGGTAGAAATTTAAATATTTAGATGGAAGACATAACATTTGAAGTTACATGTTAATATTCGATAACTTGATGTCTAGATATATTTCTTACCCAAAAGGTATGATTTTATTAAGGACTATTTTGAAATCTATTTATAATTGTAGTAATAAATTAGATCTTTTAATATTCATTTCATTACATTTGATGGGTTAAATATATGTATTTTATATTTCCATCTTTAGCACATTTTATATCTACTAGTAGGGAATAT
The DNA here is from genome assembly GCA_037957365.1 of Torreya grandis. Classification (NCBI taxonomy): domain Eukaryota; kingdom Viridiplantae; phylum Streptophyta; class Pinopsida; order Cupressales; family Taxaceae; genus Torreya; species Torreya grandis. The sequence goes on along the minus strand of JARHVA010001554.1, from coordinate 862,799 downwards.
TCTATATGAATTTGTTGGTTTTTATATTTTATATATAGAGACCAAATCTTGTATTAGTGACCCTAAATAAGTAGTGTGACAAATTTTAGTGATTTAATTAGTGTCTCTAATGCATAGATAAGGTGTAATCTGATTGAGTAATGTGTATGAAATTGATTGATCCTTGTGATAGATAAGTATATAAAAATTTTGGCTAAATTAGTGTTTATAGTTAAACATTATCATTTCATCTATTTGATTTAGTTTACATGTTATGTTAGAATAGGTTTATTTATGTTATGCATCATGTATTAGTTATCTTATAGCACATGGGTTCTAGTTTGTTACTTTAGATTCCCACATAGTTACTATCTACCCATCTGTGAAGGGAGGGCCATTCCATAATTGGGATATTATGCGAGGGATCGATAGTTTTTGATTGGTGTGGAAAATCACTCAGATGATTCTCTCCCTCCCCTCAGTAGTACTACACTAGAGACTATAATTGAGATTACTTATGGATATTACAAGTTCATTGAGACTTGTATACTCCATGGAGCTTTGTATCATTTTATATTATTAAGATGTAAGTTATGCTGAAATTATACTTTCTATTCATATGTACAATTACAGAAGTTGCTTGTAATATTATATCAATTTTGGTTGAATTTGTAATAATAATTTTATGAATTAAATGCAATCTTTATTTCTATAATCAACATTGTACCTATTTTTTATATTGATAATATGATAGTGATCATTAGTTAAATATATTATCTATATACCTTTGTATCATTAGTTAAACTAATGTATTTAGTTAAAGATCACTCTTGTAGGTTTCATTGTGATGGAATATGTTAGTTGAATTTTTGTAATTATTTTTTTTTTTAAATTACCCTATTCTAATAAAAACTAGTGAGACTATTACATTGGGATCTAAGTAAAACTCAGTGGGGTTGTTAAAAACAACATAACCATTTATCAAAGATATAAAATAAAAAAAACACAGTCATTTTCTATATAACCAAACATAGCCATTTACCAAATAAACAACACAGTTATTTATCAAATAAACTTACACAATCATTTACCATATAGACAAAATAATCAAACACAATTGTATATATACAAATAATCAAACATAATTGTATTTCATTCCCATTACCCTAACTACGTTCATGTTATAACCATATCAAATCATTGATTCAAATATATGGAGAGATTTATCCTTCCACAAGGTTTAATCCTTAATTTTATTATGGTATAAACAATTTAATCAAATAGTATAGTAACCATTAAAAAACATTCAACAATAACCCAATATAACATCAACATAGCTATGTAGGGTAATTTAACAAATAAATCTTACCTCATCAATATGCCATTGATGAAGACTATACACCTTGCCTTTGCCAAATGTTCCTCTATTTCCTCTAATCCTTTCTATCGACCATGGCTTGGCTCCTTCTCAAAATCCCCTTCATATTTTATCATATCCTCAGTCATCTACATGCCACCATAGACCCATACTTTCATGGTGAACCCTTCTCTATCATTGAATCTCAAGAATGACTCATCATAAACACCAAAATTTCTTGTCATGACTGACAACTCACCATATTAACCCAAAAATGACATAGTCATCATGCAATCTCCACAAAATTTCTACAATCAAATCCTAGTTTTCTCCCACTTTACATGGCTTGACTCAACAAAACATAATGATAGCTCACCCTAAATTATGGTTGATAACCAAATGTCAAATAACATAATAATTAATTTTTTATTTGAATTATATAAAAATAATGACATTAAATAATAAAAAATTTATGCTTAATTTAACCTCTTTTTGGGTGTTACAAACCATATCACCATGGACACCCTAAAAGTCACATTCACCTATTACTTAGGTTTTTTTAATGTTTATATAATCAACTATATTTAATAACTATAAATAGTAGTCTATATCCATGCCAATTATAATCTTTTTGGATGATAAAGTTTTATATTGATTGTTTATAGGTACTCACCAAATTAAGGAGTCATGTAGTCAATAATCCACATAGTAAAGTCATCTAAAATACATTTATAACTATAATATTTCATAATGGCATAACATGTCACAATCATAAATAACAATCACAACTAAAACATGTTAATATTAGCATCTAATCATTGATCAATATCACTCAGCATTATCAAGCATAAAACAATTAAATTCAACTAAGATTAGAGCAAACATATGACCATCAATTCATAAACAACAATCATTTAACTTTATTACATGGTGTGTGCATGGTTGCTTTTCTAATATTTTTACCCCCAACATAGTCATCTGTCGCACCCTCTATGATGATACTCTCCCTCCATATTTATCTGGAAAGTGGACTATCTCCTATATCCACCTCAACAAATATAAATGGTAGTTAGCTCATATCAATAATAACCAATAAAATACTGTTAAAGAATAATAGTATTGAATAAACATGAAAAATATACATATGAAACTTATGTAAACTAACCAATAAGCAAAGAGTCATACAAGTATCAATGTATGTCCATACATTAGCATAAATGAAAATAATTTGCTACATCAATAAATTAACCATCATTAATCACATAAATATCAATTTAATGAGCAAATCAAGTTTAGTGAAGAAATAGAGATGTAACATCCTTCTCCCTTAAAATTGGTCATCATCATCATGACACTTATTTCAGACCATAGTTTTGAAATTAAATAGTGTAAGTAGAAAATCAAATAACTTCAGTAAATGTTAAACAAATAAATGTGAAAATAACCTATAAAACTCATCATGGTCCTTCCAAGTGGCACTATCATAAAAATATTGGTCCCATCAGACCTTGTACTATGGCACCTCCCTATTATGCAAATTAAGTTTGTGAGTGTCAATTATTTTTACTAGTTATATTACGACCAACTAGGATCCAAAACCTATAAAGCGTTCCAATCCAATACATGAGAAGGATCAACTATGTACTTTTTAAGATGTGACACATGGAAATCACTATGAAAGAGAGCTAGATCTAGTGGCAAAGTAAACCTATATGCTATAGGATTGATCACTTTCAAGACCTCAAAGGGTCCTACATATCTTGGTGAAAATTTGACTAATTTATCAAACTTAATCGAGCTCTTCTGAGGATTAACCCATAGAAATACTTTATCACCAACATAAAATTGTCTTGTATTTTTTAGATCATCATAACTTTTATGTCTATCATTGGCCTCAGCCAACCTTTGCCTTATTGATTTGACTTACCCTTCCATCTCCAAAAGCATTTTAAGATTAAATACTACCCTATCTTCAAGCTTGTCCCAATTGATTGGTGTTTGACACCTCCTTTCATACAAAGATTCAAATGGAGATATCTTTAAAGCTAATTGGTAAGAGTCATTATATGCAAACTCTACTAATATAATATACTCCTTCCACTTGTATTTCTAATTCATGAAATACATTTGAAGAAGATCTTCTAGAACTTGATTTACCCTCTCTATTTATCCATCCATTTTTGGATGATATGTAGAACTAAATTTCAATTATGTGCTCAAAGTTAAATTTAGAGTTAACCAAAACCTAGATGTTATTCTTAGATCTTGATCAAAAATTATCTTCTCTAGAAACCCATGTAACTGATACACTTCTTTCATAAAAAAAATTGTAAGCATAGGTGCATCATCCATCAGATTACTCGATATGAAGTGAGCTAACTTGGTTAGTTTTTTAACTACTACCAAGATCATGTCATGTCAATTCTATGATAATGATAAACTTTAGACAATGTCCATAATAATTACATGCCACTTCCATTTTGGTATATCATGAGGATATAACAATCTTGGTAGATGCACATGTTCATCCTTCACATGCTGACACTCTAAAAAATGAAACAGAAAATCTAATACATCCTTTCTAATTCCCTTCTATAAATCTAGAGGTCTTATATCACCCATGATCTTAGTCACTCTAATATGACCTGAATAAGGGGCATTATGTAATTATTTTAGCACTGTACTCCTCAAATTATTTATATTAGGTACATACATTCTACCATTGTACTTCAAAAGACCATTCTCCAACTTGAATCCTTTAAACTTAGGATTTTGAGCATCCTCTGATAATTTTTTCTTAATATGATCATAGAATTCATATCTAAGGTATAATTTAACTATTTAATCATATAAATTACTTTAGATATTTGTTAAAATTTATATGTACCTTGTATAACTAAGGTCATCTTCAACTTTATTTTCCTTACCCTTGATGTAGCTAATATCAAAATCATAGTCAGTTAAGAACTCTAGCTATTGTCTTAGACAAGCATTCAGGTTTGGTTAGGTGAAAATATATATTTGAGCCCCAAGTTGTTAGTCTTGATCTCAAATGTTTTTCCCTATCGATAATGCCTTCAAATTCACAAGGCATACACTATTGCATCAAGTTCCAGATCATGTGGGACATAATTTACCTCATATAGATTAAGCTTTCTAGACTCATATGCTACAAATAAACCATTTTGCATAATAAATCCCCCAATACCACACCTAGATGCATCTTTAATTAGTGAAAACTAACCATTAAGATTCAAAACTCTCAGCACTGGTGCTGAAGTAAGCCTTGTTTATAGCTCTTGAAAGGATTTTTTACACTTGTTTGACTAGATAAAACTTTTATTCTTCCACTAAAGAGAGGTGATTGTGTTATCTATTTTTGAGAAATTTGGAATAAATTTTATATAACAACCTATCAATTTCATAAAACTTCTCACTTCATGCACATTTTTAGGTGTTGGCCATTCCATTATGGTTCTTATCTTCATTAGATCAGCTTAAATTCCATCTGTAGAGATAATGTGCCTTAAATATTGAACTTTTATCTATAAGAATGCACACTTAGATAACTTATCATATAATTTGTGCTTCTATAAATTTTATAAAACCAACTTCAGATGTTATAAATGGTCTTTCTCATTCTTAAAATAAATGAGGATATCATCTAGAAAAACTATCATAAAATGGTCTAGATAATCCTTAAACACATTGTTCATAAAATTCATGAATGTTGTTGGAGCATTTGTTAATCTGAAAGGAAGCACTGTGAATTTATAGTGCCCATACCAAGTTCTAAATGTTGTTTTGGGAATATCTTCTTCTTAGATTCTTATCTGGTGATACCCCATTCAGAGATATATATTAGATAAAATTACTACCCCATGCATATGATCAAAAATATCATTAATATAAGGCAACAAATATATGTTCTTGATTGTTTCCTTGATTAACATCTTATAATCAATACACAAGTGAATAATACCATCTTTATTAATAAACACCACTGGTGCACCCCATGGTGACATACTCAATCAAATCAATCCCTTAGATAACAACTTCTATAGTTGATATTTTAACTCAACTAATTGTATATTCATCATCCTATAGGGTGACTTAGACTGTGGTTCTGAACCAAGTATTATATCTAGTGAAAAATCAAACTTATACTTGGTTAGTAAGCTTGGTAATTCCTCTACAAACACATCCTAAAATTTCTTAAGAAAAATATAATCCTCAAAGGATGATTCCTTAGATTCCTCCATCTCATTTATTTTGACAAAAAATTCCTAACATCCTTTATTATGATCCTTCTTAATCTAAATTATATAAATTTACCTAAGTTTTAACACCAATTTATAACCTTGAATCTAAGTTTGATTCCCAAAATAATTCTGACATTCTACCTTATTAAGATAGTAATCTATCTTAGCTTTATGATTATCAAGCCAATTTACCCCTAAGATCACATCATATGATCCTATTAGTGATGAATAAATATCTACTATTGATGTGAATTTAGGTAATTCAAATTCAAATTTAATTAATCACCTATCAATTTAACCTTAGCCTCATTTCCATATTTCACTGACCATGCATTTTTTATTATACCAACTTTTCTAGACAACATATTTAGCATTAGAGGAGAAATAAAACATTTTTTAGCTCTAGTGTTAATCAAAATTAAATGGGATGACCAAAAATATTACCTACAACCTCAATAGGTGAGACTTCAAAATTAGCCTGATGATAATCAATAGTCACATGGATTCTCTATTGAAAAGTTTCTTGTTTCATAGTACCCTTAGCTTTACTTTATGATTTTCCTTGAGTACATTCCCTAGTATAGTGATCACCTCCATAGATGAAACATCCACCAGGTGGTCCTTTCCTTTTAGACTGCTAATTTCCCTTGAAACTAATCTTAAACCCACCATATATTTTCTTTCTACCTAAGAAGCTACTAAATTTATCATTATGATTATTTAACTAGTTTTTGTAATTTATGTTCCTTTTCTAGTTCTTATTTTTTAAAATTGGGTTTGGAACCTTCAAACTTCTTGAAATTTTCTGTGACCTGAGAAAGAAACTTCATCTTCAGCTCTTTCTTTACTGCCTTCTCGAAGACCTAATCCATCATAGATGGCCCATGCACATCTACTTTAAATACTATTTGGGTTTTTAATCCCATTATAAAATTATAAATATGAAACCTTTCATCTACCTAATACTGAGGAACATATTTTGGAATCTTAGTAAACTACTCTCAGTATTCATTCATTTGAATATCTCCCTATATTAGATTCTAAAAATTATCAACTTTTAGTTAAAATATAGATGGGGCAACCATCATGATCTAAACAAAATTACAAATTATTCCCATGTGGTGGTAGTAAAGTCAAGGTTCATCTTGAACTTCTTATTTTCCCACCATGTTATTGCCTCTTTAACAAGCTAACACACTTCCCAAATTACCTTGGTGACTTCTGAGTAATTTCATGTCTCAAATTACTTATCCATCTTTTTCAACCAAGATTTTTCACCATCCCCCAACACAGTTCCATAAAACTTAGGAATATTAAATTTATTCATGTCTCATATGAGCTATACAACTACACAAGCCCTTGCATCCTATAGCACCTCTTCATGTCTGTGCTCTTGATGAGCTTCTTGCTGAGCAAGGTGCTCTTCAATTTCTTTCTAATTGATTTGTTTATCATGTCCATGAACTTCTTACTCTAAGGTCATGATTCAGTCCCTAATTTTAGGCATGGATACAAGTATTTGATCTAACTTCATAGGTTACTCTATGTTTGGATCAATTGGATGGTTAATATTTGATGTACCCTCACCTCTAGGTCTAACACACACTATTCTCCTTTATGATTAATATGAGGATAAGAATACATTAGTGGACTCATTAAGTCCTAGAGTTTGAGCCTCAACTCTGATACCATAATGTTAGATCCCCATTAGATTTAACCAAATAAGTAAAAAAATTAAAATTTTACTTCACTAATCAAAACTAGATTAATCTCAACTATAGTTAAGGTACTTGATCTTTAACTAAATGCATCTAAAATTCATAAATTTGTTTTGATTCATTTAGTTAATGATCAATTAATAACAAGTTAAATTACATAACCAAATCATTACAAGTTATAAATTTGTAGAATTACAATCTCATTCAATTGCTGAAAGTTTATATTATAAATCATACAATAAGAGAAGCCAATTTTTGAGTGATAAAATGTAATAATAGTGCAATAATTCAATGTTATACATCATAATGTGAATATACATTTATATAATGTTTTATGGAACAAACAAGTATCCACAAATGCACCAATATACAATATGTAATCATGAGTAAAAGTCTTTATTGGTTGACTATTGGAGGGGAGGAAGAGAATCATCAGAGTGTTTTTCCATACCAACCATAGACCATAGATTCTCTGCACAATCACCCAACTAGGGAATGGCCCTCCCTTCATGGATGAGCAAATGATAATAGTGCAGGTATCAAAAAGTCAACTAGAACTCATGTGTTATAAGATAACCATCACATGTAGTATATCATAAATATTTTTTTTCTAACATGATATCATGGATACATACATTTAAATCAAATAGGTCCAATTATAATGTTTAACTATAAATATTAATATTACTTTGACCAAAGTTTTTGTATATTTTAAATATAAATCAGATCAATCATATTCACACACATAACTCAATCAAATTTTATTTATTTTGTGTATTATTGACTCTAAGTAGATGTGTGAGATACTTATTACATAATTACTTTCTTAGTGTCATTAATACCAGAATTCATTAAATAAATCATATACAATAATCCATGGTTTCCCATATATATCTCCATACTAATGCCATAGTATATAAATACAAATGAATTATACATGAATTAATCACATGTTTTATAATAAAAACATAAAAACCCATTTTTATATTTTCCTAAGTTCCAATTAAAGCCTAACATTGATTTGTAAATAATGCTCTATTACTAGTAATTTACTTATCAAATAATATTTAAGATATTTAAGTTTTAACAAGTTCATGTATAAATACCTTTTACATCTATTATAATGAAGGTAAATAGAATCAAGGATTTCACATTAAATTCTAATTTAAAAAAAATAAACAAATTCCATTAGTGCATCTAAATTTCACTCAACATCATCTACCGATTTTTTAATTAATAAATATTGATATAATCATATTATAATTCAATGAGATACATCATAGTTTTCATATAAATTATTTTATTTACATTATACAAATGTCTATATTCATACTAGGTTGTCCGCATATACACCTATATACTTTATATGCCCATTTATATATGTGGATTGCAAAGCTCTCAACCATTTAATTTATAATCACTAGTTTTATATATATATATATATATAATTCATAGGTATTATGTGTGTTTATGAGTCACACATATAGATTTAAATATGCTATTTTATGAATAATTGATATATATATATATATATATATATAAATTATTCATAAAACAACATATTTAAATCTATATGTGTAACTCATAAACACACACACACACATATTTATATATTTTGGGTTTAAACTTCATACTAAAATCTCAACTTAAGAAAATTTTAACTCTGTATATAACCAAAAATAGGGTACAAGTTCGTACTCCAATTTTTAAAAACTTGCTCATGTCAACTTATAACATTAAACTATTGTACCTAAATTTTATACCTATAAAAGTATTAAAACCATTAATTACATGGTTACTTTCACACAAATTAAATGAACAATAAAATTAATTCCAACCAAACATAATTCATATATGCACCAAACAACACTCTTTTTCCTTATGAATCAAATGACCCAACAAGAATGCATAAAGGCATAAAAACACCAAATATGACTACCCTAAAGTGCACCATGTGGTACATCAAATCCATGAAAACCCTTCAATATTGTGTTATTTATAACCCTGTGGCCTACTAAATTAGTTCACACATAGCCATGTTAAGTGTATGCCGAGGTTGAATTCAGTCTTTCAACATGAATTCAACCCTAGAGATTAAACATACATGTTAACCTATTTAATTGAAACTTTATCTAGTTCATTTAAAATATCAAAATGATTGAGACTAGATATAGAACCTATAGAATAATGAATATGGTTCTACAGTCTCAAAATTTACCACAAACTTTACACACTATATAGGGTAAGTTTAACATAAAACATTTTTACTTATTTATTCATACTATTGTATATATGTGTAGTCAAAATAAAAACCCTACATACGTTTGCTAGTAATCTACAGCTAAGTCATTCACCATTGTTTATTAAATAAACAACATAGTCATTTACCAAATAGACTTACATAATCATTTATCATATAGACAAAATAAGTAAACATATTCATATATATCCAAACAACCATAAAGACCATGTTCTTTCCCATTACCCTAACCAACTATGTTCATGCTATAACCATATTGAATCATTGATTCAATTATGTGGAGATATTTCTCATTCCACGGGGTCAAATCCCTTATTTTATTATGGTATAAAAAATTTAGTCAAACAGTATAGTAACCACTCAAAAACATTTAATAGTAACCTAATATAACAACATAGCTATGTAGGTTAATTTAAATATCAAATCTTACCTCATTAATATGCCTCTAATGAAGACTATACACCTTGCATTTTCCAAACATTCCTCTTTTTCTTCTAATCCTTTATGTTGACCATAGCTTGGCTCCTTTTTGAAATCCCATTCATATTTTATCATATCTTCAGCTACCTGCATTCCATCATAAACTCCTAATTTCATGAAGAACCCTTCTCCATCATTGAATCTCAAGAATGACTCACCATAAACACCAAATTTTCTTGGCATCATCGACAACTTATCTTCTTGATCTAAAAACAACATAGTCACCATGAAATATACACAAAATTTCTATAGTCAAACCCTAGTTTTCTCCCACTTTGCATGGCTCAAATCAACAAAACATAATAATATCTCACCCTAAATTAGGGTTGACAACCAAATTTCAAATAACCTAATAATTAATTAATAATTTGAATTATATAAAATTATAGTCATATAAAATGTAAAATTGGATGAATTAAGCATGGCTAATGATACCCAATCTATAGGTCCTCTTTCTTACTCGCACAACCCTTCTAGGCTATTATTTTAATGATTCCCAGTTATCCCTAGCCTTCTAGACTTAACCCTTTCAAGCCTAAGTATCTCTTTTAATCCTAGATCCATCACCCTAGACCTCATTCCCTTAGGACAATAGTGCCCAACTTGGATAGGAGCACTGAAACCTAGGGTGTCTTAATTTTGGCATTGTTATCCAAGTGCAAAATTGCCCCTAATGGTCAGATTCTTTTAGATCCTTATCCTTTTCCTTGTCAGTATAACACAAATTAAATTTAACCCATGATCATTAATTCCCATATAAAATGCCATTCAAAGTCCATTTAAAAGGGCTGGCACTCATTCATAAGAAAGAAGCAAGAATAAAAGCAAGTACACTCAAGCACTCTTCCCTATTCTTTGTATACAACCTTCCAAGATCATTTCAAGCTTATTCAGTCATTTACATCAATCCCTAGCCATCCAGAGTGCATCTAATTTTTCATCTAGTTACATTTATCATACATAATTTCACTAAGGACTTTAATGGGATAACTACATTAGCTTGATCCCTCCTCAGAGTATTGGTATGTAGGCAACATGCCTATACATGGGGTGTGAAGTGTGTCTAGCATAATATTTACACACTAACCCCTTCTCTATATTTTCCAAGTTTATATTCAAGTTTAAGCATGAAGAGCTCTTAGGGATTTGAATATTTAAAACAGACACACATTGAGCTTTGTAAGCTTTCAAGTTTTGATATTTCACTAACAGGGTACCATAGGCCTACTAAATAGAACCCAAAAATTTTAAACCACCTAGACAATAATGCCAAAAAAGTATTATAGCACTAGATAGCAAGGTGTCCCACTTTTGATGCTCCTATCCAATTCAAAAACAAATCCTAGGATGTAGTTGTTGATAGTTTCCCAGTCCTGCACCTCCAGTATCAAATCCTGCCTTAGTCTGGATCATTCAAAATAAGCTAAGTTAGATTTCTTTTATTTATTACTATATTTAGAAAAGGAAAAAATAAAAATCTATATACACAAATTACTAGCTTAATTCTTACATATTATTTATTGAATTACTTTGCTCAGACCTATTTATTTAAATAGGAATAAAAGCCCATTATTCTAAAAATAATAAAACATTTGGTGAACCTGACTTAGTTCAAATTTTGCACAAAACCCTAGAAACCCTAGGGATAATCATTTATAATTTTTTACCATAATTTCATGATTTGTATTTCATTTAGAAATCATAAATCTACAAATTAATTTCAAAAATATCACATATTTAGTTAAAACCCTAGTTTACACATACTAGGTCTTTTTTGCATACAAACACATTCCAAATACTAGGAAAAATATATTGCTAATTTTAGAAATATTTTATGATTTTTACTAAATTTTTCAAGCAAAATTCTACAAATTATCTTTAAATTTTTTAAATTATTACATTATTTTTTTAAAAAATCATTTAAAATCCCTAGTTGCATATATTAGCTCTTCCTTTGCACCTTACATCCATAATTAAACTTGTAAAAATGATGCTCATTTATTTACAAACTTTTATTACATTTCTCATAAATAATAAGGCACCTACTACCAGCTTTATGCCTATAGTAGATCATCTGATCCACGCTATCACCCACATTTATGAAGATAGGTAGGTTGATTACACCTAGGGAAATAGCTTATTGCTTAGGCTAGCACCCCTTCAGATATAATTTATGTTCTCAATATCCTTCAGTAATCAAATACTTACAAAGATGTATTGTATACAACCCTTTATAATACTAGAATTCTTGTTTCCACTGAACCACCCTATGTTGCATCCATCCTTAATACAATGTAACGGAATGAAGAACACATCTCTTTTAAAAAAGAGGATTTACCCCCACAACACATCATTGAACAACATATACCTTTATACATTCAATTATGAATTAATGATGTGGAAGTCAAAAGAGTACTAGTTATTAATGGTACAAGACTTAACATTTGCAACATATCCTTTCTTAAACGTCTTAACATACAACCTCAAGATCTAGACCATTTTGATATGAACATCAGAGGTTTTGACAACATTCCATAAACAATAATGGGTTAAATAACACTCAATATTACCCTAGGGCATAAGACTCTAACAACAACCTACCAAGTCATGCCAAATGACCTTAATTATAATTTATTACTTGGTCAGCCTTGGATTCATGATTTGCATGCAATCCCTTCCATACTCCATGTTTGTCTAAAATTTAGTTATAAAGGTTATATATACATGAGCCCAATAGACCATGAACCTTTTAAATATTGTCAAGTGGTTGAATCTCCATAGAATTAAATCCCACACTTTAATCTAGGTAGTATTTCTACAAAACCTATCACTCATAATGCACCCTCAGACCATATACAAAATTAGACAATTCCAAATTTTATTGTAACATAAGCACTATATTTCTAACTCACCACACCCTTTACACTTAAATATCTTAATAAGATGGGCTATCAAGGAAAAGGACTTGGAAAGCATGAACAAGGAATAGTCAATCTTATCAAGGCATCCACACAACATAAATTTCAAGGGCTAGGACACCAATTATGCCTTAATCATGATAAATCCTCTCACATACTTTCATAACACATAAAAATTTGTCCACAAATGGCATGTACCAACAATATAGTTAATCATACTTCTACATTATTATTGATCTACCCTAATCTTATTAACAACACAACTTCACCTAACATTTTTACATTAGATGGATTCTCTAGTGATGAATCCCTCTTAAAATTTCTTGGTGCATATGAGGACCTCCCATGTTACCATAAAAATAGATTTCCAAACCACACAAATTGCCACATCTACTATAGAGAAAGTATAGACGCCAACCTTAGTATACTAGTTGACTCAAATAATATTATCCCTATAACTCCATATACACTCAATCATTTGACATTACTTAAAAAAGAAATAGTAAATTTCAATTTCAGAACCAATAAGGATCCTTGCATTATCTTATTAGCTGCTACCCTAAGAAAGAAAGACGATATTGATATTCATCAAGATTTAACAAAAATTTTAGAACTCTTTGTTTGGTCATATTCAGAAATGCTAGGAATTGATACATCTATAGCATTACATTAGATTCTTTTATACCCTGACACTAAATCAATTAAACAAAAAATTCAAAAAATGCATCCTAAGGTGGATCTCTTAGTCAAGGATGAAATCCAACACCTCTTAGATGTTGGTTTCATTCACCTAGTATCACACCCTAAATGGATTTCCAATATAGTTCCCATAGTCAAACTTAATAAAAAAATTTGATGTTATTATGATTCACAAAATTTAAATAAATCATGCCCCAAAGATGATTTCCCCTTACCAAATATTGACATGATAGTCGACTCCACAGTTGGATATGAAATTCTATCATTTATGGATGGTTTTGCCAGTTATAATCAAATCAAAATTGTTGAAGAAGATCAAGAAAAAACATCTTTTACAACACCATGGGATTCATTTTATTATATTATCATGCCTTTTGGACTAAAAAATGCCAGAGCCACATATCAGCGTACTATGATGCACATTTTTCATGACTTAATTGACCATACAGTCAAGGATTATGTTGATGATATACTAACTAAATCAAAATAATGAAAACATCACGCTATTGATTTATAAAATATTTTTACATGACTTAAGCAATACAACATTTGAGTAAACCCAAATAAATGTGTCTTCAGAGTTATGTCAAGGAAACTCCTAGGTTTCATTATATCTCAACGTGTCATAGAATTTGATCCTAAGAAAGTCAAAGTAATTATTGACATGTCACTTCCTACCAAATTAAAACAAATATGATCCCTCCAAGGAAAGATCTAAGAAATCCACCATTTTGTATCCTAGCTTGTTGATAAAACTCAGTCCTTTACTCACTTACTAAAGAAAGATACAAAGTTTATTTGGGACCAAGCTTGTCCAAATAGCTTTAACACAATCAAACAATATCTCCTTAATCTACCCATTTTAGTACCACCTATCCTAGATAAGTCTTTCTTGCTTTATATCTCAGCAACAGATCATGCATTAGGAGCACTCTTAGCATAACATGGTGATCAAAATATCAAATGAGTAGTTTATTACATCAGTCACATATTGGTTGACAATAAAAAAAATTATTCCCCAATAGAAAATTTATGTCTAGTATTATTTTTTACCACACAACAACTTTGATATTACATGGTCAATAATGAGACTCAATTTATCACAAAAGTAGAACCTTTAAAGTTCCTACTAGCCAAACCACATCTTTTTGGCTGCATCACAAAATGGGTTATATTATTAATATAATTTGACTTAAAAATAGTGCTCCAAAAAATGATAAAGGGCTAAATCATTGTAGACCATTTGGCAACAGCACCACTATTAGATACCAACCCTTTAAGTGGCACATTTAGAGATGATTTCACTTCCTATTCTACTCATTCAGATACTTGGAACATGTTCTTTGATGACTCCCATTGTGCATCTGGTGTAGGAGTAGGTATTGTTTTTATCAATCCTTTTATCCATACAATTCATATAGCTTACCGATTAAGTTTCTCATGCACCAATAACACAGTGGAATATGAAGCACTTATCTTAGGACTATTTATTGCACAACCCCTCCAAATCAAATCTATTCAAGTCTTTCATGATTCTCAACTTGTGGTTAATCAAGTTAACAATGTTTATCAAACAAAATAATAACACCTTATCCCAACCCGTAATATGGTATAATGTCTATCATCATAATTCAATTATTTTTCCATTGAGAGCATTCCTCGAAAAGACAAAAGAACCACAGATGTAATGGTCAGTGTTGCATATTTAATCCCCATTGATGTCAATGATGATCAATCAATTTTTACAATTAAATTATTATAATCACCATCAATATCTAACACAAATTTGATCAACCTTTCCATCTTAGCTACTACACATAGCTGTGTAACTCTAGAATGGTTCTCTGACATGTATAACTTTCTCAACAAATATATTACACCAAACACTTTCTCCCAAAATGACAAAAATAAGTTACAAAATAAATCACTCTATTATGTCATATTGGTGAAGACATTTTCTAATTATCCTTTGATGGACACTTATTATGGTGCTTAACCTTGATAGAAGCCAAAATTGCTCTAGCTCAAATACATGATAGTGAGTGTGGTGGTTATTTCAATATAAAAGCCATGTCATACAAACTCCTCTGACAGGAGTACTTATGGCCTACCATGGAAGATGAATGTTTATAATATGTGAAGCTATGCGATAAATGTCAACGACATAATAATCTACAACATGCATCATCACAATAATTATAACTTATCATCTCTCCATGGTCATTCATGTTATGGGGATTTGATCTCATTAGAAAAATCAACCCCAAGTCAACCAATGGACATAAGTTCATAATCATAGCCACATAATACTTCACCAAATGGGTAGAAGTAATTCCACTTAAATTTACCATAGGTGAAGACATTTGCAGTTTTATCATGACTTATATTATTTCACACTTCAACCTACCTACAACTATCATTTTTGATAATGGAACATCATTCAAGAACAAAGTTATCAAAAAAAATTATACCAAATACAAAATTAAACACACATTCTCCACTCCATATTAGCTATAAGGAAACTATCAAGTGAAATCCACTAACAAAATAATCAATAGCATTTTGAGCTAAATAGTAACCAAGTTTGGTGATGATTGGCACAATCAACTAGTTTTCACATATGGGCCTATCGCACAAGTATTTGTATACCCATGAGGGCTAATCCTTATTCACTCATTTATGGCATGAAATTAGTTCTACCATTGAAATTATAAATTCCATCCTTGCATGTCTCCCTTACAGGTATTCTCACTAATGACCAGTATCAAGAAAAGCATCTCCACTAGCTCGAATAGTTAGACCATACATGAATTCAAGCTGTAAAACACCTCAGAATTTACCAACAATGTATACAATGATCCTATAATAAGTGAGTTCACATCATTTAATTTGAAGTTAATGATCTTGTTCTCAAATAAAACCTTCACAATGTCAACGCCAAAGAAGAAATCAAAGGAAAATTTAAACCTGATTGGCTAGGTCCTTACATCATTATCAAAAAACATAGCCTTAAAGTGTGCCATCTAGCCTCAATTAAAGGAAAGAAACTCAAAAATCCAAAGAACATTATGCATATATGCAGATTCCATGTATTATATGTTATTTCTACATAGTTTTTGTACATAATTTTTCTTTCCAACATTGATTATAGATAATCTCTTCTACTTGATTGTACATAGCTCATTTCCAAAATATAAAAACATTAAAATATGTAAAAAATACCAAAAACATTTCAATTGTATGCATCATCCATGATTTACATTACTATTATCATGCTAGGACTTACATTTACTGTTTCATGCTATTGTATGTCAATTTATCTATATTACCATGTTTCACTTGATCTCTTTTGAGTGTGTGCAGTGACATTCAGCTACTTGATTGATTCACTCTACCCATTGAGGTTGAATTTTTACTTATACATTTGATACACACATCAATATACCTACCCATTAGGGGCATATTCTAAATGACTACACCATCCAAGTTATATCATTCCTACACTACACACTCAGAGTTATCATGTTGATGTACATTCCTTCCTAAGATTACATAAATTACTATATCAACATTTCACTAGTATCTATTACTTGTGTATTTATTATCATATACCTCATCTTGTATTACAAATGTTTTGCATACTTTCACATTTTATTTGATTAGTTAGATGTGATTTTACCTTTCCAATTATTACATATTTTCTCTTCTTGCTTAGTGTAGCTTGTGTGAATTTTTTTTAGTTCCTACTTATCTCCTATTTGTGCCTTAGAAAATTTGCTAATGTCCTTTGATTCTATTCATGTGTGTGCCTTAGTACATTTTCCAATGTCCTTTTCTTGTACTCTTCCATGTGCCTTTGGCCCCTATGCCAACTTTTTTTATTTCTAATTTGAGTGACATATGCCCATGTCCCTTGTTTGCATGGACCCTTGGCCATCCCTGTATGCTTCTTGCTTCCTAATTGATTTTTTTAATTCTCAGTGTGTACAATGCCATGATCCACATCATGTATTTCCTTTATATCTTGCATGCCATGATGGACATCTTGCTCTATCCCTCCAACTAACAACTAACATCTAAAAATTTCTAGTTCCAATTTAGTACTATGTAGAGGTTTATACATTATTATATCAATCTAGGCATACCCCTATTGATCTAACAATCTCTCAATATAAACATTGTTATATCTAGAGATATCTTGTCAAATATCATTACTATATCATGTATTTATGCAGCATAATGCACTTGCAGGACTCTTTTCTTTTGAGGGCAGTCATTGCAGGTTCATCATTCCTACCCTCAAAAGAAGGTTAAATAAACAAGAATTTTGTCATAGAGATCAAAGCTTATAATAGTCAAAACAATAGCATTTAGATCATCTAGTTCAAAATCCATAGGTCAAACCAATCAAAATAGAGAAAAAAAGTAGTGATAGTTCTAGATTAGTAACCAATTTTAGCATAGGACAATAGTGCCAGAAATAGGTAGTAGCATCAAACACAGATGTGTCCTCATTTTGGCATTCTAGTCGAGGTAGAAAAACACTAGGGTTTTCCAAAAATAGGTAAAAAGTGTAGTTTAGATATAGTTTTTTCACATCCAGATCAGTCAGAATTAGTAGTTCAATATAGTTTTCTTAGAGGATCTAGATATAGGGGGTTATCATGCATGGCATGATGGTTGTCACTTTCAATTTTAGATTAGGTATTTGACATAACTTCTAGATCAAAATCTATGTTCCAAACACCAGTGACTAGGGGCAATGTGTGTGGCACATTAGTCTTCTTTTATTTCCAAGTTTAGTTTATTATCCATGCATTCTCAGTAGTTGCATGCCTTACTCCATCTGCAGGTGGTTGGCATCACTTTCAAGTTTAACTTTCATATAAATTTAACTTTTTGAGTACTCAAGATCTTGATTTGGCTTTCATATAAGCTTAGTACATTAGTTTTAGAGTGGCTTTCATACAAATCTAACCTCCATATTTTGAAATGTCCAAGAGTGGCCTAGTTTCTAGCATACATTTAGGCTATCCATGCCATATTGCCAGATTTCCAAAACATCCATGAGCTCCATGAGCCATCTCTTATGGCATCAATTCTATATCGATATCACTTTATAGCTTCACTTCATAGAGAAATGATAGAGCCAAAGGGATAACCTTTGTATTCTTAAGCCACCTATTCAAAGGGATTGAACACATAGTCTAGACATTGATTAGCACATGCATGATTCATTAACTTCACTTAGTTGGTAATGATAGAGACAAATGGCCAGCCTTTATATTCTTGATCCACCTATTCAAAGGGATTAGACACACATTCTAGACATCGATTAGCATGATCATTATTCATTAACTTCACTTTGTTGGTAATGATGGAGCCAAAGGGCCAACCTTTATATTCTTGAGCCACCTATTTGGAGGTATTAGACACAAAGTCCAAACATTGATTAGCACATGCATGATTCATTAAATTCACTTAATTGGTGATGATGGATCTAAAGGGATAGATTTTGTATTCTTGAGCCACCTTCTAGGGAATTGAGCACTCAACTCCATTCATGATATTACTCTTGATCCAACACATACCCAGCATCATCCAACACAATCTAACATCACAACAAGTTTTTTATTGGTTCTCATAGTTGATGAGGTGTATTCATTCCTTTCTCTTCCTCTTACTCAGCTTTTATATATTCTTATTTTAGATATAGTGTATCTAATAAGAACTGATCTACTTTTATGTTTTCATTATAGATTCACACTTCACAACATGCTCTCTCTATACACATCTAGCATTACATAGCTTCATGAGCTTCTCCCTTATAGGTAAGTTCAAGTATGCTTTTTACTTTCCTTTATCCTAGTATTTTTCTTTGTTTCTTCACTATAATAAAGGAGGGGCAAATATAGTCATATAAAATGTGAAATTGGATGACTTAAGTATGGCTAATGACACCCAATCCATAGGTCCTCTTTCTTACTCACACAACCCTTCTAGGCTATTCTTTCACTAATTCCTAGTCATCCCCAACCTTTCAAACTTAACCCTTTCAGGCCCAAGTAGCTCTCTCAGGCCCATATCCATCCCTGTAGGCCTCATTCCCTTATTGTAATATCACCCAGATTGGATAGGAGCATTGAAACCCAAGGTGTCCTAATTTTGGCACTATTGTCTAAGTGTAAAATTTCCCCTAACGATCAGATTATTTTGGATCCTTATCCTTTTCCTTGTCAGTATAATGCAAATTAATTTAACCCATTATCATTAATTCCCCTATAAAAGGCCATTCAAATTCCATTTAGAAGGGTTAACACTTATTCACAGGAAAGAAGCAAGAATATAAGCAAGTACACTCAAGCACTCTTCTCTATTCTCTACATATAGCCTTCCAAGATCATTTCACACTTATTCAATCCTTTACATCAGTCCCTAACCATTTAGAGTACATCCAATTTTTCATCTAGTTGAATTTATCATACACAATTGCACCAAGCACTTTAATAGGAGAACTAAATTAGCTTGATCCCTCCTCAGAGTATTGGTATGTAAGTAGCATGCCCACGCATGGGGTGTGAAGTGCATCTAACACATACTTTACACATTAACCCCTTCTCTATCTTTTCTAAGTTTCCATTCAAGTTCAAGTATGAATAACTCTTAAGGCTTTGAATATTTAAAATAGATGCACAACGAGCTCAGCAAGCTTCCAAGTTTTGATAATTCACTAACAGGATAACACAGGCCTACTGAATAGAAATTAGAAAGCTTAGACCACCTAGATAATAGCATCAAAAAGGACTATAGTACCAGACATCAAGGTGTCCTACTTTTGGTGCTTCCATTCAATCTAGAAATGAACATTGAGATCTAGTTTCTGATAGTTTTCTAGTCTTGTTCCTCCAGTATCAGACCTTACCTTAGTCTGAATCATTTAGAATAAGCTAAGTAAGATTTCTCTTATTTATTACTATATTTAAAAAAGGTAAAAATACAAATCTATTTACACAAATTAGTAGCTTAATTATTATATATTATTTACTAATTTACTTTTCTCATACCTATTTATTTAACTAGGATTAAAACTCCATTATTCTAAAAATAATAAAAAATTTTCAACAAATAGGGGTTTTGTCATAAAGATAAAAGCTTGTAACAGTAAAAAAAGTATCATTTAGATCACCCAATTCAAAATCCAAAGGTTAAACTAGTCAAAATAGAGCAAAAAATTAAGGATAGTTCTAGATCAGCAACCAATTTTAGCACAGGACAATAGCACTAGAAATGGTTAGTATCACCAAACATAGGCATGTCCTTATTTTGGAACTCCTATTTAGGCAAAAAAACACTTAGGTTTTCTATAAATAGGCAAAAAGTGTAATTTAGATATAGATTTTACACATCCAGATCAGTGAGAATCAATAGTTTAGTACAATTTTCTAATAGAATTTAGATATAGGGAGTTATCATGCACATCATGATGGTTCTCACTTTCAATTTAAAATTAGATAGTTAACATAACTTCCATATTAGAATTAATATTCTAGACACTAGTTATTGGGGATAATGTGTGTGTCACATTGGTCTTCTTTTATTTCCAAGTTTAATTTATTATCTAGGCATTCTCAGTAATTGCATGCCTTACTCCATCTGCAAGTGGTTGGCATCACTTTCAAGTTGAACTTTCATACAAGTTTAAATTTTTGAGTACCTGAGTTCCCAATTTGGATTTCATATAATCCTATTACATCAATTTTAGAGTGGCTTTCATACAATCCTAACCTTGATCTTTTGAAATGGCCAAGAGTGGCCTAGTTTCCAACATACATTCAAGCTATCCATGCCACATTGTTAGACTTTCAGAAAATGCATGGGCTCTATGATCCATCTCATATGATATCTATTCTATAATGGTATCACTTCATATCTTCACTTCATGGGGAAATGATGGAGCCAAAGGGCTAGCCTTTGTATTCTTGAGCCACCTATTTAGAGAGATTGGACACACAATCCAGACATCGATTAACACATGCATGATTTGTTAAATTCACTTAGTTGGTAATGATGGAGTAAAAGGGATAGCCTTTATATTCTTAAGCCACCTATTTATAGGGATTAGACACATATTCTAGGCATTGATTAACACATACATGATTTGTTAACTTCATGTTGACGCAAGAAAATTACACCCGGGGCAAGGAGGTTGAACTCCTACCTTTTCTCCGCAACATGGAAACTCCTCTCTCACCTGTGGGACAGTGAAGCAGGAGAGGAGAGTCTCTATTTAAAGGCTAGCTCCCTTTGATGTATCATTGTTTGTTTTAGGTAGTGAAAAATATAGATATATAGATATACTAGGGGAGAAAGGGAGAAAGATACAGGAAAACAAACAACCTACTCTAAAGAGGTGATACACCAAAACCAGATGACCTTCTCACACCCACTCTTGAATCAAACAAATACATACATACACTTCGGCTTGGCAGAAGGACCAGGGTGTAAGAGAATGACAGGGAGGTTCTTATGGAAAACATAGGAACAGGGACTCACCAAGATGCTATGGAATACATACTGAAAATGACTTCCTCTATTTCTGCACCCCAAATGGAACTCTTCTCTTGTAAGCTACAAACTGGCACTTTGTAGATAGCTAGTGTGTTGGTATTTGAACTTGTGAGAGCATTAAAATAAAATGACTGAACACAAATCAAACACACAGGACATACATAGGGTATCCATCCAAGAAAGAGGTAAAACTGTCTTTATTTGATCCAAGCAGAAATTTTAGCAGGGCTGTGCCTGACTAAACTGTGAAAAAGATCCTTTACAAATGAAAAAAGTTGTGAACTTTTATCAAAAGCAAAGCGGAGAATCCTTTGGCATTTTGCTTGCAAGTGGCCACTCGAGCCTTCATTGGGAAGAAGAAAAATACTGTTGATGACATCAGAAATTCTACTGGGACCATGCTTGTTATTTTGTCCCTTTTCATTTTGTCTTATCTGCCTACTTGGCCCATGGGGAAAACTTCTAAGCAGGTCACTTGATTTTGAGCCCTGATTAGTTAACATTCTCTTGCTTTTAAGATAAACTGTTATCCTCTATTTCGTTGAACTTTGACGTCCACGTAGGACATCCTCGTCCCTGCTGGCTTTCCTGTGGCCTGCTAACTTCTTTTCATAGCACCCTTGTTAGCCTTCACTGTTTGTTGGGCACTCTATATGTTTTCCACAGACTTGCTAGTTGTTTGACCATTAACATCTCCCTTTTTTTGTGCGTGGACCACCTTAGCCTTACCGTGGTCTGCTTTGGATGGTCTACGGCTTTGAAAGCCCCGCAGGTTTACTCGGGTTATTTCCCCATGGACAAAAAGTCTGCGAGAATGCTCCTGGGATGCTCATTTTATTTGTTGTGGGCTTTTGTCTGCAGACATTTTCCATAGACAAAAAGTCTGCAAAAATGCCACCGCCTACCTTATGCCTTAGAATTCAAAACACGGGCTTTGCCTTAGCTGGATTTGAATTGGACCCGATTACTTACCTTTGAATGTTGGAGCGCCTTTGCTTAGTGTGACCTGACCCCATTTGCTTTTGTAAAGCATGCTTTCCTTTTGCTTGAAACTTTGATATATGTGGGATTTAGTCAGTTTTAAAGCAAATGAACTTTGAACTGAACCTGACTAAACCCAGTTTTTTCTTTGAAGTGCCTGCTATGCTTAAAATGTTTGAACTTGGACTAAGGCCAATGAACTAGATGTCAAACTAAAGAAACACGCTGATGACAAAAGTGTTGAACTGAGCTCAAAGAACCATGGCATGAACTATGCAACCTGAAACAACTATCTTTGAATAGCGAAGAAAAAAGGTGAATGATTTTGGCCTGTGAGCAAAAATTAGTCAACAGATTGGCGACTCACAAGGGAAGCATGCCTGTTATGCTTAGAACCCAGTTGCCTTACATTCCATTGGGAACAGAGTCAAATGTAGCTATAATGAAAGTTATCAATAGCCCCCAAAATATTTGAGAATCAAACATGAAGCTTTTACCCCACACGCAAAGGGAAACACATAAGGCTAAAAAAACACTACATGTGCAACTGCACTTAGGGAAAACAGAGAAAACAACTGAAAGCAAACTATTATATATAGCTAACTAGGAATGTTCACCTCCCTCCTGGATCAAAAGGAAATTTTCTTAAGTCCCCTTCTTGGTGAGGATACTTATGGTGGTAGGAAAGTAGCTGAAAGAAAAAGAGAGATGGTGACCTGCTCCTCCTGCCTATCACCTGAGTTGGCTGGAAATTGAGGGGATCAAAATCAAACATGCCTCCAATATATACATATTTTGATTGTCCCTAGAGGCCTATTAAATGTTGGTCCTTGATATTGGTGCTCCTCACCAAGAAATCAATCACTACCAGCTCATCACCGTAAGCCTTCTGATCTGCACATTCCTTCTGCAATGTATCATGGTCTAATTCATTTCCTTCTGCCTCTTTGAAAACTCTGTCAGACTCATCCTCTGCTTCCGCTTGGCCTTCTTGAAGAAGTGTGACTACTACGATGTCTGAAATGGACTAAAAAAATGGTTGCTCATCCCACAGAACATCACCTCTATGTTTAAAACTCTCTTCTTCAAAGCATTCCTCCTGGAAGACAGACCTCTCTCTTTCCTCCTCAAAAATCAAGACCTCTAGATATTCAAAAGTATCCTCCTAATTTTCCTCTAACTCAGGCTCTTCAATGTATTTGACCTCATCATCAAAGCAACAAGGAATTTCATCAATCAGAGGAGAAGAGAGCTTACCATGCATTTGTTCCTCTTTGAATTGTTGGAACATCTACATATATGCAAGACCTGCATCATCTTCATTGTTGATAAGGTCTCCACAAGGAGTATCAATGATGATTTCTTCTTCGTTGTCGCTCATAACAACCTCTTGAAGACTTGTAGATTGGATTTTCTGCCCCTTGCCTACCTCTTGAAAAATAGGTTCTTCTTTGAGAAGGGACAAAGTGGAGAAAACATGTGGAAGAGGGGGCAGCCCTTGAGCTAGAATCAAATGATTCTCCTCCTTCCACTTGGTTAGCACTTCATCAATATCAGGTGCAGCC
The DNA here is from genome assembly GCA_037957365.1 of Torreya grandis. Taxonomy (NCBI): domain Eukaryota; kingdom Viridiplantae; phylum Streptophyta; class Pinopsida; order Cupressales; family Taxaceae; genus Torreya; species Torreya grandis. The sequence continues at coordinate 838,012 of JARHVA010001554.1, read as the reverse complement.
TGATAACTCTCTTGGAAATGTGTAGGTGGGATGTGTTCAGACATAGAATGCGCTATTTGGTCTGAACCATCCATCACACATTGGCTGAGGAAACTCTCTCTGGATTCTAAATCTGTTATTCTCTTGGCCAGATCTTCTTGGAAAAGCTTTTCCTAGAGGTCTCCAGCATCAACACCAGCATGCACAGCTTCAACTTCTTCAAAGTTTTGAGAAAAACCTTGCTTCTTTTCCACTATGCCATCCCATGATCCCACTGTTTTCCCCCAATTCAAGATTTTGAAATTTGAATTTTGCTCCTGCGAATAGGCAGCAACTTTGTGTTCCACAAGGCCCTGAGGCTCCTCCACAAGGTCCAAAAATTTCATCTCTCTTTCAAGGAGCAGCTTCATCCTAGCCTCTAAATCTTCAATTTGTTTGGCTAGGTTGTCCTGAAAGAGTCTTTCTTGGAGGTTGTTAGCATTATCCTCTTCAAAGCTTTGAGCTGGGCCCTGGCAATCCTTCCTCCAACTCAAAATCTGTGTATTATGCTGAAGGACTTGGGGAGGTTGTGGAATGCAAGGAAAACATTGTTGATGCATTGGAGGAGTCTTTAGAAGAGGGACGTGCTCGCTGGTGGTATTATTCTCATTGAAAGATTCATGATCTAAGGAGTTGAAAAGATTGATCTCCATGGGAGGTTGCTCTGATGCCATTTGGTGTTGAAAATCCAGGTGCACGGGATTGGGAGCAGCTGTATTTGATGAGCTGGAGTGAGCAAGTACAATTTGATAAAATGGATTTGGTGTAAAAGAGGGGGTTTTCTTCAGGGTAGGAGGGGGCACGCAAGGCTGACTGCCTTGGATAGATGGATTTCTCCATTTTTTTACCTCCCCCTTCATGGATTGCAAGGCTTGTGCTTGCCTAAACAAACACTCTTCTTTATACATCAGCTCATGCTAATATTTGTACTGCTCTTCCAGCCTATCGATTTCCATTATCTGCTTCTCAAATTCCAATGCCACATCCCTTATAGTTGTAGGGCAACTAAGAGAGCTACTTGAGGGGATTGCATAAATATCTGAACCCTGATTATATTCATATGAAGGAAAACAAGACCCATGATTTTGTGTAAAATAAGTATACAAACAAGACATATTTTTGAAGGCACCAGGCTGCTTAACCAGTGGATTTAACTCAGAGACACCAGATGCTGAAGATATTTAGTTTGTTGTATTAGGACCAGCATCAATCTTGAACTTACTGAGTTATCAAATTGAGTCCCACCAGGTGTGCCAAAATTGTTGATGCACATGGTGTTGTATTGGTGGTTCTTCTGCTATAACAGGATCAGCGACTAACCCTGCAACTTTACTGAGTAAAAAAATTGTGGTCCCACCAGGCATGCCAGAACTATTGATGCAAGAAAATTGTACCCAGGGCAAGGAGATTGAACTCCTACCTTTTCTCCGCAACATGGAAACTCCTCTCTCACCTGTGGGATGGCAAAGTAAGAGAGGAGAGTCTCTAGTTAAGGGCTAGCTCCCTTTGATGTATCATTGTTTGTTTTAGGCAGTGCAAAATATAGATATATAGATATACTGGGGGGGAAAGGGAGAAAGATACAGGAAAACAAACAACCTACTCTAAAGAGGTAATACACCAAAACCAGATGACCTTCTCACACCCACTCTTGAATCAGACAAATACATACATACACTCTGGCTTGGCAGAAGGACCAAGGTGTAAGAGAATGACAGGGAGGTTCTTATGGAAAACACAAGAATATGGACTCACCAAGATGCTGTGGAATACATACTAAAAATGACTTCCTTTGTTTCTGCACCCCAAATGGAACTCTTCTCCTATAAGCTGCAAACTGGCACTTTGTAGATAGCTAGTGTGAGAGCATTAAAAGAAAATGACTGAACATAAATCAAACACACAGGACATACACAAGGTATCCATCCAAGAAAGAGGTAAAATTGTCTTTATTTGATCTAGGCAAAAATTTTAGCAAGGTTGTGCCTGACTAAACTATGAAAAAGATCCTTTACAAATGAACAAAGTCGTGAACTTATATCAAAAGCAAAGAGGAGACTCCTTTGGCATTTTGATTGCAAATGGCCGCTTGAGCCTTCATTGGGAAGAAGAAAAATATTGTTGATGACATCATAAATTCTACTCAGACCATGCTTGTTGTTTTTTCCCTTTTCATTTTGTCTTATCTACCTACTTGGCCCATGGGGCAAACTTCTAAGTAGGTCACTTGATTTTGAGCCCTGATTGGTTAGCATTCTCTTGCTTTTAAGACAAACCATTATCCTCTATTTTTCTAAACTTTGACATCCACATAGGACATCCTCATCCCTGCTAACTTTCCTATGGCCTGCTAACTTCTTTTTGTAGCACCCTTGTTAGCCTTCATTGTCTGCCGGGCACTCTATATGTTTTCCGCAGACTTGATAGTTGTTTGACCGTTGACGGCTCCCTTATTTTGTGCATGGACTGCCTTAACCTTACCGCAGTCTGCTTTGGATGGTCTACAGCTTTGAAAGCCCCATGAGTTTGCTCAGGCTATTTCCCCACAAACAAAAAGTCTGTGGGAATGCTCTCGGGCTGCTCATTTTATTTGATGCGGGCTTTTGTCTGCAGACATTTTCCGTGGACAAAAAGTCTGCAAAAATGTTGTCACCTACCTTATGCCTTAGAATTTGAAACATGGGCTTTGTCTTATCCAGATTTGAATTGGACCCAATTACTTACCTTTGAATGTTGGAGCACCTTTGCTTAGTGTGACCCGACCCCATTTGCTTTTATAAATGTCTGTCTTCCTTTTGCTTGAAACTTTGATATATGCGGGACTTAGTCAGTTTTAAATCAAATGAACTTTGAACTGAATCTGGTTTTTTCTTTGAAGTGCCTGTTATGCTTAAAACATTTGAACTTGGACTAAGGCCAATGAACTAGATGTCGAACCAAAGAAACATGATGATGACCAAAGTGTTGAACTGAGCTCGAAGAACCATGGCAAGAACCGTGCAACCTGAAATAACTATCTTTGAATAGCGAAGAAAAAATGTGAACAATTTTGGCCTATGATAAAAAATTGGTCAACACTTCACTTAGTTGGTAATGATGGAGCCAAAGGGCCAGCCTTTGTATTTTTGAGCCACCTATTTAGAGGGATTGGACATATAATCTAGACATCGATTAGCACACACATGATTCATTAACTTCACTTAGTTGGTTATTGTAGAGTCAAAGGGCCAACCTTTGCATTCTTGAGCCACTATTCAAGGAATTGAGCACTCAACTATGTTCATGATATTACTCTTGATTTAATACATACCCAGTATCATCCAACACAATCTAGTATCATAACAGGTTTTGTATTGGTTCATGTACTCGATGAGGTGTATTCATTCCTTTATCTTCTTCTTACTTAGATTTTTTACATTCTTATTTTAGATATAGTGTATCTAGTAATAATTGATCTACTTTTATGTTTTTATTATAGATTCACACTTCACAGCATGCTCTCTCTATGCACAGCTAGCATCACATAGCTTTATGAGATTCTCCCTTATAGTTAAGTTTACGTATGATTTTTACTTTCCTTTATCCTAGTATTTCACTTTGTTGCATCATTAAAATAAATGAGGGGAAAATGTATTCATATAAAATGCAAAATTGGATTACGTAAGCATTGCTAATGATACCCAATCCATATGTCCTCTTTCTTACTCACACAACCCTTCTAGGCTATTTTTTCACTAATTCCCAATCATCCCCAACCATCCATAATTAACCCTTTCAGGCCCAAGTATCTTTTTCAAGCCCAGTTCTATCCCCCTAGGCCTCATTCCCTTAGGACAACATCATCCAACTTAGATAATAGCATTGAAACCTAAGGTGTCCTAATTTTGGTGCTATTGTCCAAGTGCAAAATTTCCCCTAATAGTCAGATTCTTTTGAATCCTTATCCTTTCCCTTGTTGGCCTAATGTAAATTCATTTAACCCATGATCATTAATTTCCCTATAAAAGTTCATTCAAATTCCATTTAGAAGGTTTGTCAGTCATTGACAGGAAAGAAGCAAGAATACAAGTAAGTACACTCAATAAATCTTATTTATTCTCTGCATATAGCCTTCCAAGATCATTTCAAGCTTATTTAATCATTTGCATCAGTCCTTAGCCATCCAGAGTACATCTAGTTTCATTTATCATACACATTTGCACCAATAATTTCAATGGGATAACTACATTAGCTTGATCCCTCTTTGGAGTATTGGTATGTAGGCAGTGAGCCTACACACAGAGTGTGAAGTGTTTCTAACATATCCTTTACACACTAACCCCTTCTCTATCTTTTCCAAGTTTCCATTCAAGTTCAAGAATGAAGAGCTCTTAGGGCTTTGAAGATTTAAAATAGACACATAATGAGCTTTGTAAGCTTCTAAGTTTTGATATTTCACTGATAGGGTAACACAGGCCTACCAAATAAAAGCCAAAAAACTCAAACCACCTAGACAATAGTGTTATAAAAGCACTATAGTACCAGATAGTAGGGTGTCCCACTTTTGGCACTCTTATCCAATCCAAAAATGAATCGTAGGATCTAGTTTTTGATAGTTTTCTAGTCTTGTTCCTCTAGTATTAGACCCTGCTTTAGTTTAGATCATTTAGAATAAGCTAAGTTAGATTTCTCTTATTTATTACTATATTTAGAAAAGGCAAAAATACAAATCTATTTACACAAATTAGTAGCTTAATTCCTACATATTATTTACTGATTTAGTTTTCTTAGACCTGTTTATTTAACTAGGAATAAAACCCCATTATTCTAAAAAAAAATAAAATAAAAAATAATGACATTAAATAATACAAATTATATGTTTAATTTAACCCCTTCTTGGGTGTTGCCACCATAAACCCCTACTTTCATAGAGAACCCTTCTTCATCATTATTTATCTATAATGACTCACCATAAACACCAAAAATTCTTGGCATGACTGACAACTCTCCATCTTGACCCAAAAACAACACAGTTACCATGTAATCTACATAAAATTTCTACAATCAAACCCTAGTTTTCTCCCACTTTACATGGCTATACTCGACAAAACATAATGATATCTCACCCTAAAATAGGGCTGATAACCAAATTTCAAATAACATAATAATTAATTAATATTTTGAATTATATAAAAATAATGACATTAAATAATGTAAACCATATCACCATGGACACCCAAAAAGTCACATTCACCTATTATTTATATTTTTTTAATGTTCATATAATCAACTATATTTAATAACTATAATCACTAATCTATATCCATGCCAATTATAATCTTTTTTTATGATAAAATTTTATATTAATTACTTATAGGTACTCACTAAAGTAAAGAGTCATGCAATCAATAATCCACACTATAAAGTCATCTAAAAGACATTTCTAACTATAATATTCCATAATGGCATAACACATCACAATCATAAATAACAATCACAACTACAACATGTTGATATTAGCATCTAATCATTGATTAAAAGCATTCAACATTATCAAGTAAAAATTAGCTAAATGTAGTTGAGATTAGAGCAAACATATAACCATCAACTCATAAACAACATGCATTTAAGTGTACTATATTGTGTGTAAAGGGTTCTGTTTTAATCTCTCTACCCCCAACATAGTTATATATTACACTGTCTCTGATGATACTCTCCCTCCATATCTATTTGGAGAGTGGACTATCTCCTGCATCTGCCTCAACAAACATAAACAGTAGTCAGCCTATATCAATAATAACCAATAAAATGTTGCTAAAGAACAATAGTACTAAATAATCATGATCAATATACATATGAAACTTATGTATAACTAAATACTAAGTGAAAATTCATATAATAATCATTATATGTTTATCTATACATCAACATAAATGAAAATAATTTGCTATAGTAGTAAATTAACTATCATTCACCACATTAATATCAGTTTAATGAGCAAATCAAGTTTAGTAAGGAAATTAGGATGTAACAAATGGTGAATTTGATAGTCAATCGGTGGACTCACTAGTAAAATAGTGAAATCACTAGAGTCTAACCAAGAACATAAAATGATAAACTTGATATAAATAGTGAAGTCATCCTACCAAATGGTGAGAATGACCTACAAAATCACTGAGTCATAGACCAATAAGGAAAATCATAAGATCACCTTATATAATGGTGAGAATGACTTGTTAAATAGTGAGGTCACTAAGAAAATGGTGAGATCGCCTTAAATGTCAAATAGGGTAGAATAAATAATGAAATAGGATAGAATAATAAAATTCTAAGTCTAATTTTAGAATAAAATGATAGATTTGATTTATTAGAGGAAAATAAATAAGTGATTGACTGGGTTCAAATTTGTTTTGTGCCATATAAGAGTGAGTGGGTGTCATAACAGCATGCAAGCAGTGATTTTGAGTGTTGTGCTAGCTTGGGATCATGACAAATGAGATTTTGAGGATATTAGTGGTAGTGGATTTATATCATATAGCCCAAATACAAATTATTCAAGTTAATTAGACTTATCTATCAACACTAGTAGAGTGTTGGCATGTTGAGACTTCTACATATCACCTACCAATTGGTAAGGCTACCATGACTTTAGATAATGTGCACAAGATTTTGTGAGTGCCTATTTAGAGTTAGAAGATCTAGATTTTGGAGGGTAGGCTAGTTGTACTATAGAATTTGATTAGTGTGACATATCTTGTAATTGTAGAGGGGTACATTCGCATTGATTTTTTAGAAGACCAAGCTTGGCCTCTAATGATTGTTCCTATATTAACACCACCACTATCATAGGGTTCAGTTCCCAAGAAGGTATTAATCTTAATGGCACTTATTAGCATCCTCTTACTACCTAATAAGAACATAGGATTCTTTAAAATTAGGTTCATAGGAGTGATCATAGATATGATATATTTCACCACTCATTTTCCATGGGGACCTATGATACTAGATGAGATATAGAGGGATTTTTATATGATATCATATCAGAGGGGTTGTAACATTGGATGAAACATTCTACTCTAGGTCTGGGCCTAGGAACAAATTAATATAGAGTGGCCAATTAGACATCAATTTCAATATGGACATGAGGACCCATTGGCATATGGTTGGTTTTATATGGGAGAAATTCTATGAGGTCATTAGGGATATTTTTACTTTTACCAACAAAACATTGATGAGATGTAAATGACAAATTCATCTAATGGCCATATATTGCTATGTAATTTGGATGGATAAAGGATAACTTCATGTTTCAGAATATGTTTCCATGCTACATCATGGGTCATCATGGATAGGTACATGCTAGATCACATACTACAATAATTTGTCTTCCAAAAATATGTTCCTAAGGGGCCCCACTTATTTACACATATGATGTGGTAGATAAGAGAGTTTGATCCACATCCCTTCTCAGGGATACACCTCTAGAGGTAGTTAGTGCTCACCATGTTTCTAACTAGGAATCACCTCAGGTGCTTCAGTGGCTGGCCATATAGGGATTTGGAAGAGGACCTAGATCACTCTAGAGCTTTTGGTGTGACGGCCAGTCTTCTATTGGTATCAGAGCTAGGTCTCGAGGTCGAGTCCCATGGAAGCTGGTGGGCCTGATCTGCACTGATGCATGACGCGTCTCCATTCCTCCTAGTTACCAAACTACTTGCCACATGTTCTGATCGAGAATCACCTCGGGTGTCCTCAGACTAGCCATATAGTGGTTTGGAAGAGGGCCCAAATCACTCCAGAGCTTTTGGTGTGATGGCCAGTCCTTTATTGGTATACCAATAGAAGACTAGCCATCACACCAAAAGCTCCATAGTGATTTGGGTCCTCTTCTAGATCCCTATATGGTGAGCCACCGAAGCACCTGAGGTGATTCCTAGTTAGACACATGGTGAGCGCTGACCACCTCTGGAGGCGTATCCGTGAGAAGGGATGTGGATCATGCCCACCAGCTTCCGTGTGTTTCAACCTCGAGACCTAACTCTGATATCAATAAAAGATTGGCCGTCACACCAAAAGCTCTAGAGTGATTTGGGTCCTCTTCTAGATCCCTATATGGCCAGCCACAAAGCACCTGAGGTGATTCTTGGTCAGACATGTGGCGAGTGCTAACCACCTCTGGAGGCGTATCCCTAAGAAGGGATGTGGATCAGAGTTAGGGATACATGTATTGAGAGACCAATATATCATAGATTTTTATATGGTATAGCCCATAATGTGGGACTATATAGGTAGGGTTATAATTTGTGGCATGATAAATGCCTATGCATCATGGTGGGTAGGCTTTTGACCCATTTGATTGACTAGACCTTAACCCTAATCGCTAGGGTAGAACTAGAGGAGAGTACAATAGAGCAGGGATATAGGGTAGGCACAGGTATAAGGACAGGGTCATTCATAGAAATTGATACCATAATCTATCCCTCTATAAAAAAATTAGACTCTAATGTAGTAGCCTATGTAATAGGTTCTTCATATCCTTGTGCATCATGTGGCACAGCAAGTTTTAAAACTTTTATGGATATAATATGGGTATGGAGATGGAGTTGAGGATGGATATGGGGGATAGGTTCCTCCATTATATAAGGATATGGATGTGGTATCAACCGGTACCTTAGGATAGGATATAGGTATAGGAGAGGTTGGGACCTCTAGCACAAGTGTAGGTATAGGGAAAGGGTAGACTAGGACCTCTAGCACTAATAGGCTAGTAAATGACCAAGTTATGATTGATAGGTTACATAGTGAGATCATATCATGTTTATCAAATATTACTAACCTAGATCAAGATGTAGCATGACTAAAAAAAGAGCTAGCTATAGCACAAGAGGAGATGACTAGGCTCCAAAGCCTCATTGCCACCTAGGATTCATATATTACCACATTGAGAGGGTAGGTGGATCAATTGAAAGGGATTCAAGATTAGTTAACAACTCAAGATGTATATATGGTTACACTCACCAAAGAGAGAGAGAAGGCTCAAGCAGATGTTTAAAGGCTTCATGGGGAGTTAGATGAGGCATGGTATCGTATAATGGATGGAGGTATGTTTAGTACATTAGTTGATGTTATTATATCCAATGATTATTCCCTTCATGTGAAGGATAAGGTTGCCTACTATCATAGTTTATATGAGATAATAGTTCCATCAAAGCATAGGGATCCCACCTACAAAGAGTATACTAAGAGTTAGAGGACCAATAGGACATTGAGGTCATGGAATATGAAAAAAATATGAATGGTCAATGTCCCAACTAGTGCCATAAGAGTTATTTATGGGTCTACCATCACCACATCCACCACTATCAGTAGCATTAGGTATAGTACAAACCTTTGATCAGATTTCCCCTAGAGATGGGGTGAGCTAAAGATAAGATTATATCTTCTATCTCCACATTTTTGTTTTTTATGATATGCATATATTCTCTTCATATATAAAACCTTGATTGTGAGATATATATATGGCATTCATTTTGGCTCGTGGATATTGTATAAAAACTCTCAATATTCTTTTTTGATTCTCTTTATTTTTTCACTACGTGAGATGTTAGATATTGATGAGAATATGAATATTAATGTGTATTTGTTTTCCATGATTATTTTTTCTCCTATGCTATCTCATTTTGAATTTGTATTTATCTCATTGATGTACTTGCAATAGAGTAGATGATTTATGCTCACCTCACATCCTTAGTCAGCATAGGCATGTTTAGTTTAGATTTGGCATACGATGTGTTTATGGAGAATAAAATGGTGTTTAGATCATGTGTGAGATATTTTGATAGTGATTTAATAAATGTATTATCCTTCACATTGTTATGTATGATCTTGAGCACTTGGTATTTAATTTTACAAATGAGATTATGCATCATAAGTATAGTTAACCTATGATAACATTGTATGTCAATTATGCATGGATTGGTTAAAATTAAAATATTTAAAACATGAGATAATGATAAAATATCAAAATATAATTTGAAAACATAACACATTTAAATATAAAACAAAAAAAGAGTTAAAAGACAAGATGTAAATAGCTTAAAATCAAACAATAAAAATAGTTTAAACACAAAATGTAACCAACTTAAAAGATTTGAATCACCAAGACTTAAGTGGAAAAAAACTATGTTAAATAAAAAATAATAATAAAATAAATAAATAATATAAAGAAACAAACACACACACACACACACGCACACACACGCGTGCACACGCACACGCGCGCACACGCACACGCACGCACACACACACACACACACACACACACACACACACACACACACACACACACACACACACACACACACACACACACACACACACACACACACACACACACACACACACACACACACACACACACAATAAAAGAGAAAAATAATTGAGTCATCAACAATTTGTGCATGTGTAATGCATAAGGTGTTATGATTTGTATATTATGCCCATAGTCTAAGGGTATAATGAATCATTTGTGATAATAGGGGGAATAAAATAAAATTTAATGAGTGGTCAAGCTAACTCTAAATTCCACAATACAAGGGGATGTTGCCTACATGGTGCCATAGACTTTAGGCCAAAATTAGATCTCCCAAGGATATGGGATAAAATAAAAGTGATGACAAGTAGGCATGTGATGATATAAAATAAATTAAAAATGCATAATCATAAAATGGTGAGATAATTTATTCAAAGGGTTCTCACAAAATGGTGAGACTGTAAGTTAATGGTTGCTCATAAAATGATGAAAGCATTAGGCCAAATAGAAGTGGCAATGAGAAGAAGATTGCACTAGTTTCAAATTCATAATTCCCATCGACATACCTCAATAAATATAAAGATTACAAGGGAATAAAAATGGATAAATAGATTGGTATATCTAACCCAAGATGCCCCATACATTTAAGTGTTACCTACATAGTCTGTGTGAACCTTAGGTCGATGTAGTTCTCCCAAAAATGGGAGGATAATGGTATGGTAATGGTAATGTGGATCTAAAATGAAGTGATATAGATAAGAGGTTTTGTCCCATAAAATTTGTGGGGATTTATATCTCACATGGAAATTATAATCCAATTTTCATGATTTTGTAATTTTTAGGGTTTTTCCTAGGTCATTTCAATGTTTTTTGGTTTTTTGAAATAATAAAAGAAAGATAATATGCTCAAATGTACAATAAACCATATATAAAATGAAAATCATCATTAGGTAGAGGCCCAAACAATATATAAATTATCTACAATTTAATTACCATAAACCAACAGTATAACCTAAGGCACTTGAGGATACCACAAACAGCAAGATTAGAACAAAAATGGCACACAATGGGGAAATGATGTTTAAGAAAAATAATTAGAGAAAGTTTGAAAAGAACTATCAAATATATAACACCCTTTTTTACATATCCTAAAATACTTTTATGAAAATAAATTATTTATGCTAATCATTTTAAAGTACCTTTGGAACAAATTCATTGAATATGCCTGTAACATCTATTGGGCGTAATCAGGATCATGATCAGTAATAAGAACATGTGGGAAATAAATAAAGAATAGTCTAGGTAATGGTATGGTAAGAGGAATAAAAATGGTATTGTAAAATAATTAATTTGAAATGATTGCCCCCAAGTGAGGGATCTTATAGACAATGGTTCATTTTCAACTAAGCATAGTAGAATTTAAGATACATTATGTTCATTGGTTCCTTGAGCTCTTTCCCATATGGTGTAGCCAGTATATATGCCCCAAAATGATAATTTTTAACCATAATAAAGGGCCCAATATAATTGGCTTCAAAATTACCTTTCTTATTTCATTTAGTGTTAGTATTATTTTTATTCTCTTTTATCACCAAATCACCAATTTTGAATTCTTTGTGGAGAATATGTTAGTTGTAGCTATGGCATAGACAATTTTGATAGATTTTCCAATGTGGCTTGTCATTTCTCATACAAGATATATAAATCTTGTAGTTTTTCCACTCTATATCCTTCATCATTAATAATATTCTATAGAGAAATGCACAAAGAGGGAAACTCGTATCAATAGGGATAATGGCCTCATATCCAAAAACTACGGAATAGGACATATCACCTGTAGGTGTGTAAGTATTAGTATGATTATACCATAAGGATAGGAATAATTATAGATTCAAATCATGACCAACATCATTGAAAATCTTCTTCAAATCTTTCAAAATGGTCTTATTTGATGTCTCAGCTTGACTATTATCTAGAGGGTGAAAGTTCATGGACTTATTATGTTTGATTTGGAATTTGGTGTAGAGGGATTTGACATATTTGGTCTTTAATGGGACATAATTATAAATTATAATGGTGCATGGAATTCCATAGAGATAGATGAGATAGTAATGAATAAACTTGGCAATCTATTTATCAATTATATATGTGAGGATAATGGCCTCTATCCACCTAGTAAATTAATCTGTGGCAGTCAGGATATGCTTGTGGCCATCTAAGGAAGTAGACTTTATTTTCCTTATGATATTTAATCCCCAAGTATAAAATGGCCATGGTGTAGTAATCAGTTGAATCAGCAAGGAAAGAACATGAATAAAAACACTATGTCACTGATAAGAATTATATATTAGCAAGTGTATGTCTCCATTATGGGCCAGTAATATCTAGTGCAAAGAAGTTTCTTGGAAAGGACCAAGCCACTAGTATGGGCCCCATAAGTTCCTTTTTATACATCCTTCAATGATAATTTGGATTCTCTGAAAGATGAACAATGAAGTAACATTCCATCATATCCCCTATGATAGAGCATATTTTTTAGTAAGGTATAACTGGTAGTTTTATGGATGAATGATTTATGTTGGGTTTGTGATAGGTCTAGAGGAATAATTTGATCATGAGGATGATTATATAGGTCTTGGTACCAATATATATCAAGACTAGCAATATCCCATACCATCTTAGAATCTGGTTATTTGTGTGCTAGTTGAATAAGGTTCTCAATGAAAAATTGATACTCTTTAACATTATTGGCCATTGCTAGCATGGATCCAATGGTCTCCATGGAATTTTCTAATATTTAATTCACCCTTGTTATTTTATTTAATTAAAGAATTTCAAAATGTGAGTAAAGCTTGTCTACCATACTCTTATAAGGTACAAGCTTCTTTTCTCTTTTTTAGTACTAATATGTATCTTAACTAATGATTAATTTTAAATCCCCATATACCATTAACTATTGAATATTCCATTGTATGGTGAGATAAATTCCTATAATGAGTGTTTTTTGCTTGTCCGTGTTATTAGCACAATGGAAATAAATATGGAATGCCTTGGGAATGAGATCCCATTATAATGTAATGAACAAGATACTGACCCCAGATCTATGGGATGTGAATGAGACATTAAAATATAATGTCTAGTGTTTTTACTCAATAGTTATTGCTTCTAGATTCAGAATTGACTTATCTAGGAACTCAAAGCTGAGTGACTGTATATCTAATATAAAGGCTTTAGTAAGATGATTTTTAATAATTTTCCCCTTAATGAATTTTTGGTTCTGATATTCCACATCAAATTCACTTAGAAACATCACCCATTTTTCCATGCAACATGTCAAAGTGGATTTATATAACAAATATATGAATGGATCAATCTTGGTGATGACTATGGTCTTGTCATTGAGCATGTAGTGATGAAACTTTTGGGTATAGAACACCATTGCCAAATAAGCCTTTTCAATTAGTTTATATTTATTCTCTTATGTTATGAGTTTCCTACTCAAGTAATAGACTACATGTACTTTTCCCCACTCATCATGTTGAGCCAAGAGTGCCCCTAGGGCATGCTCTATTGTAGATATGTAGAGTAGAAATGGTCTTCCTAGTGTAGGTGACATTAATACTAATAATTTACCAAGTAATTATTCAATTATTAAAAGGCCTAGTGAAAAATAGCATCCCATAAAAATGTTACAACTTTATTCAAAAGGTGAATAAAAGGGTGGCATTTGTGTACTAATTGGTAAATAGATTAAATTTTGCCTTAAAAACTTTGAAGTTGTTTAAGATTAAAAGGAGGAGGCATTTCCATAATGGCCTTGACATTATCAGGATCAAATTAAATGCATCGATGTGACACAATGAGTCCTAGTAATTCTATCGAAGTGACACTAAAGATGCACTTCTTAGGATTAAAACACACCTTGTATTCATGAAGTCTCTCAAATATTTTTCATAGAACTTTAAGATGGTCTGCATGTGCTTTGGATTTAGAAAGTATTTTATACATATAATCTTCAATAATGTCATGCATCATGTCATAAAATACCATAGTCATGTCACATTGATAGGTTTCCATGATATTATTCAATCCAAATGGCATGACTTGATAATAAAAGGCTCCCCACAGAGTAGTGAACATTGTTTTATGTTGGTCCTCAGGTGCAATCTTGATCTAGTTATATCCTAAGAATCCATCCATGAGGGACAACATCTTGTAGCCTATTATTGAGTCTAAAATCATGTAAATTTTTTACAAATATAAGTAATCCTTAGGGCATGCCTTTTTAATATCTCTAAATTTAGTGCATAAGCAAATTCCCTGAGGCTTTTTGCTGACTAGCACAATGTTTGAGATCCATCCTAAATAATTCAATGGGTGAATGAATCCTACTTATAATAATTTATCTATCTATTTCTTAAGTATAGTAATGCATGGATGAATTTTTCATATATTTTGTCCAATTGACTTGGCATATGGATGTATAACAAGTTGATGTAGTACTAGATAGGGTTCTAACCCTAGCATGTCAGATTTAGACCATGCAAATATATCAATGAAGTCCTTTAGAGTAGTACTACTAAATTTACTTTCTTCAACAATGATCTAAGTACCTAAGTAAATTATTTTGGTATCATCATAGGTCCTGATGTTCACCTCCATGGTATCCTCTACAAGGAGTTTAGGACCATATTCAAGAATTATAGGCATAGATGGAAATTAATCTTCTTCTGCTACTTTTGAGCTATAGGGATCAGCCATGTAAGAAGAATCTAAAGCTACAATTTTTGGTAGTGATTAACTAATGAATTAGTTTGGAAAATTTTGTACCAATTGTTTGAATATTTTATGTTCATCTTCACTGGTATCAAACCCAACTAAAATGTTTGGACTTAAAGGACATTGAGCTTCATGAGGATATGAGTGAACTTCCACATCCAAAGGCACATGAAACAGTTTTTCACCTATGGACTTGTCTTTATCTTTACTTTTTTCTTGATCCAAAGGTGCCTCAAAGAGGTTTTAAATTGAAGATCATGATGTTTTACTTTGTTTATGACCAAGGATGTTTGACTTCTCTACAAAGTAGGTAGTAAGGTCCAATGAAAATTCAAAGCCTTATTTTTTATCACTAACTAGCAATCCATCTCTTAAACCCATGACTTCAATGATGTATTATTCATTATATAATTTTTATAATGGTATAATTGAATCTTACTAGTCCCAATATATTAGGCTAAGATGATAGAGGGAAAGAGGATAATTAGTTGTAATGGTAAGGATGGCATTGGTATCAAAGAGGCTTGTGTTAAGAACCTCATCATAGGCACTATAATGGGATGTTGTGTCACTATCAAGAATATCTTCATCAGTCAATGAAGTGGCATCACTCCCAAAATATATGGGGTCACTCGCAAGTGGTGTGAATCCAAGATCTTGATTTCCTATATGTGTTACTATAGGCACAAGATCAAGAATGTCTTTTGATTTTTCCCCCAAGCCTTGTTCATGATAGTATTTATTGACCATTATCTTATTTGGTATGGGGTACTTATTATTTTGATAACATGTGGAAAATATGTCACCATACAACCAACCTCTTTCAACAGTAGTGGGTCGATCTTGATTTGGTAATGTGTCTTTTACAAATATGAGTGGTTCATATGGAGTAGACTTAGACTTATTTTTCCAGATCATGTTACGACTAAAAAGAATAGGTTTGGGCCTTCCATAGGGTTTTTTGGATTTAAAAATTTTTTTGACATGAAAATAATCTTAAATGCGGTATGTGGCTATGGCAGCCTCTTCAACAGTAAAGTGAACAAAATTAGATTCAATGGGTGGATTAGAGGAGGTGGACATGAGGTCACTAGGGTAAATATAATTATATATTGGAGATTTGGTAACTTTTCCTTTATTTTTTTACCTATATACTCATTAATAGGTCAATAATTATAGTTCCCGTACTCAGCCTCTAGGTTTTTACAATATAAGTATGGTTGTATATCATCAAGAATAGTGATCTCCAATCTTGATTGAGGTAATTTAAGGAACTATTAAAAAGTGGAAGGGATTGCTTATACTTCATGTATTAAATGATGACCAAGAAGCACATTATAGGTTAATTTGATATCAATGACATGGCACAGGATATTGTGTGTGACAGGCCCAACAATGATCGATAAAAAAATGGTACCTACAGATTCTCTCTTTGCATTATCATAGACCTTGATTGTAATAGTATTTGATTGCATGTTTGTTGTTATGTAACCCAAAGTTTTGATTAGCTTCAATGATGCTATGTTTAACCATGAACCATTGTCTATAATAACCCTCTTAAATCTATGGTGGGAAATGATGGCCTTGATGTATAGGGGATTATTATGAAGGGGACTAAGGGATGACATATCAATTTGGTCAAATCTAAGTTGTTAACGTAGGGACAAATGTCCCACTAATGCTAGGAACTAGGTTGGATCAATGTCATTTTGTACCTTGGATTATTATATAAATTCATTTAATATGGTATGATTAACTTGAGACGTACATAAAATATCTAAGATATAAATTTTTAAAGGTGTTTTGCTTAGTTGTTCACTAATATTATATGGATTTTTGATATAAAGGTGACATGGTTTGGATTTTAGTAAGTTAGTGTCTTTATTGGAATTATTATTTTCATTATAAGGAGGCAAAAGGCCTTGAAGGGTATCTCTTAGACATCTAGTTATGATTGCACAATTTTGAGTCAGGAAAGAGTTACCAAAATTAGTGGAATTGGGTGCTAGTCTAGGAATACTAATTCTTGATGATTGAGGCACAATTGAATTACTCTAACCTATGTTGGAATTACCTATAAACAAAGGTGGTGGTCCTAATATAAAATGGATAACACTCTATAAAGTGTTAGATAGTTTACGAGGCATGACTTTGATAGTAACAACATATTTATTTGTAAGACATCCTAAAACATTGCCATAGTAGTATGGTACACTTAGATAGATAACTTTCTTAGTTTGGGTATTATGATCTTGATTATATTTGACCTAGTTCTAATTTTGGTCTTGTCTTTGATATTGGTGTTGGCCCTATCTTGGTTCTAATTGGTTCATTATTTATGATCATTATTCTTGGGAAAGGGGTTTTTGTATATTCCAATCTCCTAATTGGTGTTGGGTGCTCTTTTCTCTAACTTGATTTCCCCATTTTCAATCAAATGTTTAATTATATGTCTCAATTACACATGCTTATAAATTTAATGACCGACCACATGATGGTAATCATAATACTCATTATCATGATATTGTGCTAGTTTAGGTTGACCCTGTGAAAAGGGTTTTGGATTAGGCAAAACAATCATATTAGCTAATACCAAATTTTGGAATACTATATTAATGGGTTCCTGGAGGTCATTTAAAAATCTATCTTTGTAGTATCCTCATCATGAGGGAGCTCTTTGTATTATGAGCTGAGGGTTAGGTGGGTTATTTTGAATAGGTGGTGGTTACAATGTTTTTACATGTCTCACCTCTTTAACCCCATTGCCGACCACATTTTTATTTTTGATAAAAGTCTTCATCTCTTTAATTATGTTAGTTTGAATTAGCACTTGATTTGGGTTTGGTACTTAGTTTTGTGTTTTAGTTTGAGAATATATTTATAAGACCCTTTTTAATAAGTTATTTTTATATCTACAACCCTTTATCAATGATTTATTCAAAATTTATAGACTAATTGATTTTTAGATTATGAGCAAGCTCAGCATTTAGGTTTTGTGCAAAGATACCTGCTAAATATGTATCTAACAATTATGTGAGAAATGACTAGCCATAACTCTCAACATTTATAACTATGCCGAGAAGTTTTATCCTCCTCATTATTTGGCATTGCAAAAATCAACAACCATCAATTCATGTTCTATATTATAAGATAAGTGTTCAACAAATTATTTTGATAGGTCATTTAAACTAGTGATTGATCCCTTTGGTATTTTGAGAATCTATTATACTACTTTTCCACCCAAGCTACATATAAATAATCATATAAAATAGACATTATTTTAATCTACTTCTTGGCATACCATGAAGAATGTTTGTATATGTTCTCTTGGATCTCCTTTGCATTTATAGTTATTGAATTTAGTCATTTCAAAATGGGGTGGGAAAGGCACCTAGAGAAATATGATATCAAATGGATAAGGAAATATGTCATCGAATTTATACTTCTTGGGTACTTTCTTGAAGTTCTAAAACTATCTCCTTTATTGTATTCCATTCATGGATATTAGAAACATTCTATGATGAAAGGAGGTCACTTTGTTGAGGATTCATGAATTGTTTGCCTTATTTAGCATTAGCGTAAGTAATAATGGTTCCCCTCTATGTGGTTCTACTAGGGATATTCACCATATATCCTAAATTATGTGTTTGATGAGGGATATATTACAGGTTTGGATTCAGATTGGAATATGTGAGGCATTTTTATTCTTAATGAATCCATAATTGTGAATGGTAGGGTGTCTATTATTGGTCTAGCAGAGTTTTTGATGGATTTTAAGAATTTATTGTTGATTCAAAATAAGTCATTATTATTGTTAGTTTTTAAGAGGAACTTATTGTCATTGTTGTGAATTAAAATAAGTTGCTAATGCATTTTTTGAATTATCCACTACCTGCTATGGTGATGGATTATTTACAACTTGTTATTATAAATGGTATGACACTTATTGTGAATTATTAGGTGTTTGTTATGCATCATAAATGATATCTTGATGATTGAAAAATGTGTGTTTCATATCAAGTGGAACTTGTTATGAAGCATTCCTTGGAAAGGGTTATTTAGGAGGAGCCAAAGGATCTACATTAGATGTAGGGTTATCTAGGTCTTATTTCAGTTGTTCATGTGAATAATTTTTTCTATAAATGTGGCATTATTGAATGAGATTATATCCAAATATGTAATTAATTCAACAACAAGATGATTTGTGTAATGTTGATTAATTTGTTGTCTGGTGGATGTGATAATGTGACCAATTTGGGAAGGTTCAACCAATAGACCTTTCCTGTTTCTAAATGAAGTGATGATCATACTTGTAATTTGAGTATGAGATTACTCTTGTGGTTGTTCCTCTACTCGGACAAGGGTATGTAATTTTTCCATTGGAAAATTAGGTGGGAGCCTAGATTCTAATTCTATTAGCCTTAAGAGAGCTTCATCTTAACCTTCTATGGGTTTATTATTGAATAGACCTTGGTTTGATCCCA
Organism: Torreya grandis; assembly: GCA_037957365.1. Taxonomy (NCBI): domain Eukaryota; kingdom Viridiplantae; phylum Streptophyta; class Pinopsida; order Cupressales; family Taxaceae; genus Torreya; species Torreya grandis. The sequence goes on along the minus strand of JARHVA010001554.1, from coordinate 818,440 downwards.
TAATGGGAGTGATATATTCAAACACAATCAGGTGTTCTTCTCCATCATAAAAATTTTCTTCCTTGAATATAAGGCCATAAGAAGCCCTACTACAAGTGTACCTCTACATGTATGGTACTTGGTTTTAAAAATAATTGCAAATGTGATATTTATTTAGATTAGAATTGGAATTTGGAATAATTTAGAATGGTCTTGGGAATTTAAAATAAAATTGGCACAAGAAAAACTTAATTTTGAAATTAGAATAGAATGGCTAGCGTGACAGTATAAAATGAGAAGAAATGTGACCTTGGTTGGTGTTGATCAAAATTTTGGAGGAAGATTGAATGGTCTAGGCACTTAGGGTGTAGGTTAACACAAGAAAACCTAAGTCTAAAATTATAATAGAATGGGCTGCATAACAGTATAAAATGAGAAGAAAGTGTAACCTTAGTTGCTCTTGATAAAAAATTTGGAGGAAGATTGAATGGTCTTGGCACTTACGATGTAGGTTAACAAAAGAAAACCTAAGTCATAGAGTAGAATATAATGGGTAGCATAATGGTATCAAATGATAATAAAGTGTGACCTTGGTTGGTCTTGATCATAAATTTAGAGGAAGATTGAATGGTCTTGGCACTTAGAGTGTAGGTTAACACAATAAAACCTAAGTCCAAAGCTTAGAATAAAATGGGTAGCATAACACCTCAATGTGTAAATAGGTGACAATGTGTTTGAACTATTTATAACTTGATGTATTTGGTTTTCAAGATATGGATATGAATAAAATATAAGTTTTTTGATAAAATTACTCAAATAATCACGTGAAAACCAACATGGGTTATGATATAGTTATTGAATCCTTTCAATATACTTGCCTTTGAGAGGATAAAATTTAAGGTTTATTAAATAGGTTATTACAATTATTGGTAGGGTTTGTTATCCCCCCTTATCCCAAAGTTTCATACTAAAATGTGATCTTTGAATCAGTTACTTTTACACCCCTACATCAATGAGTTATCCATAGAAAATGTGGCTTCTAACTTAAGTTTTTTATTGGCAAACTAGATAGTCCGAATATACTTTGTAGTATGTGGGTACTTTAGAAAAATCCATAAATTAGATGCTAGATCTTATGGGCCATTTTCCAAAGGGTCTAGTCTTTTCATGGCCACTTCAGCCATTTGGATCTCAGTGAAGTGTTATTGGTAAAATCAGGCTATGAGAAACCACCAGCTAAAATACCATGGGCATAACCCCAATTTATATACCCAATTGGATAACAAGGTTGGTATGATATTAGGATGTCTCTTCCTAGGTCAATACACTCCTAAAGATCAATATCAAGGCTATTAACTCCACCACACAAAATTAAAAAAGGAAAAAGATGTTTTGTTTCTGATTCTCAAGACCATGTGGATGAAAAAGAGAAGAGCATACTTTGAAGATAATTTTTTTGGTTAAGGCACACAAACAAGTAAACCAATGTATTTTTGGTCACCCAGGCTCCCTTTAAGGGGAAAGGGGCGAGCATAGACATAATTATTTACAAATAATAAATGGAAACTCAGACAACTTAAGTGAAGAATGAAAAGTAAATGTTCTTAAGAGAAAAAAGGAAATGGTGGTTTATTCTTTTATTAAACACTAAATACCAAATATGAATGAATTTAAATTTTTTGGGTTAGTTAAAAAAATAACTAAAATAGATATTAAAACCTATAAATAGAGGATTATATTTTCAAACAAGGGTTTTAACTATCCAAGAAAGTTGATTTTAACACTTTGATCTCTCAAAAAAATTGACACAAGTCGACTTCACTATTTATTAGGGCAACTTCATTATTTATAAAGATGACTCTATCATTCTACAAACTGACTGAATCACAGCTTTAGAAAATTCACTAATTAGTAGGATGACCTCACCATTTTATAGGATGAGTTCATTATTTCCAAAACAACAAGAAAAAAATATAGTTTATCTTTGAATTATTTCACATTTGATTTTTTATTTCACTGATGTTAAAATCGAGTTCACTATTTGTACTTAAAATTCATTATTTTTAATTCAAGTTTGTTGTTTATGTCAAACATACATAAAAGATAGAGACTAATAAAAATGATTTCACTAGTCCACAGATCAACTTCATTGATCATGTGAACAACATCATTTCATAGGGTGACTTTGTTGATCCACACTATGACTTCACCATTTCATAGGGTGACTTTTTCGATTAGCAGAAAACAACATACAAAAAAATTAGAAGAAAAAGAAGGAAATCAATACCAAAAGATAGTTTGATTGTGTATTTAGAGGACTAGATATGTTTGTAAATGGATTTATGAAATGCACAGTCCCATCGAGCATGCCATTATGTAGAACAAGAAACACAAGGAAGGTTAATACAACCTTAGTTAATGAAATCTAGAATAAATTCAATAATTAACACTCTATGTTTGCTCCCTAGGGTGAGCTATAATTACTAGAGAAAAAAATCAATAAAAGAAGACAAACAAGACATTTACCTTCCTTTAAGTCCCCATTTAGCAACTATTTTGCAAAGGCTTGAGCTCAATTTGTGAAATAGGAGTCTTTCTCAATGCACTTTGTTCATTCTAATGACATATCCCATTATCCACTGATGGCTTTGATCAATCAAGATGAAGAAATGGTGAATCTGTTAGCATGATTTTGGCATTATATATTTGCATAATAAAGCTTGATAATTGTCTATGGAGACTCTTATATTTATAGTTTTCTAGAAATGATACCAACCATCCATCTCAAGATCAAGATGTGTGGTCCAAATGTATTCAATTTTATAATTAATATTGCATTTATTAAGCATGGCTCAATATTTTTAAATTTATGTTGATTTTTTACATTTTTGACTTTGTGACTAATAATGTCATGATGATGTCATCTTTTCATATATTTGTTGAATTTTCATTTTTAAAATTTATATATTCACTAATTTGATATGAATTTTTCACTTAAGCATTTAATTGGATTTGATTGTCTAAGTGATTCTAATTAGGATTTTTTATAATTTTTAGAATTTGATTAGTTAACTTGCATTATTAGTCCAAAATGTCAATTAGGTAGGTCACAATTTTATTGGAAATGAATAAGAATAAGATGATTATTTTTTATAGGGTAATTCCCTAATTGGGGACATATTGATTCATTTTAACAATTGCACATGACATGTGCAGATGAATCAGAGTGTTTTAGTGGTTTTGGTCTAATTTATGCATTATTGCAAGAAGTTAATCAAACTTGGAATTTCAACGCAGTAATGGTGAGAATTGAGTGTCTATAATAATAATAAAAAATTAAGCCCAATAGACTCTCATAATATATTGAACTTCACTTCAGCAAATGACTTCATGAAAATGTCCAAAAGTTGATTATCAATATGCACAAACCTAAAATCTAGTATCCCCAATTGATTTTATCTCATGATGTATTCTTATTTGACCTGAATATGTTGTCTTATCATGATCCACTAGATTATTATGAATTATAATATTAATCTACTTATCACAAATAAAAAATTTGGCCTTTCTTAATGGAAACCCACGCTCACATAGAAACCCTTGAATCCATGTCACCTCAAATAATGCAATCATTACTCCTATATATTTTGTTTGTGTGGTATTTAATTTCATTACATGTTACTTATTACATTAACAAGAAATAAATATATAACCAATATGAAACAAATATTAGAATTAAACTTCCTCTTGTCAACATATCTACCCTTATCCACATCAGCATATCCCACTAATCACTCATATTTGCCTCTATATTACATGTTGTTCATCAAGGTAATAACCTTAGTTTACTTCAATATCCTATTGAAATCTTCCCAATATATCTCCTTAATATTTTTCATGAGCTTATAAATATCTCTGCAATAAAATAAAGATATGGCATCGCATGAATCAAATACAAAATGCTACCCATAATTTTCCTATAAAAATTAAAATCAACATGTTGTGAATAACTATGTCTAATAAGTTTGACTCCTAACTTATATGGATTAAAGGAATTTTTACACATTTCCATGTTGAATTTATTCAACAATTCACTTACATATTTCCAATTCAAAATTAATATGCCCTCAAAAAATTGTAATACATAAATTCAAAAGAAATCATGCAACAACTTAGTTTTAAGATTTTGTATCAAAGAATCAATCTCACCTATTAAGATCAAATAATCAACATATAGGAACACAATAAAATTATGCTCATCTACATTATCCACAAATACATTTTGATCCATCTTGCATTTTTTTAAACCAATTGAAAGAAAGAACATGTCAATCTTCACATACCAAGATTGAACAACCTACTTTAACTCAAAGTGACTTCTAAAGCTTTCACACTAAATTTTTATCACTATGTTGAATAAAACCATGTGATTATTCCAAGTAGATATCCTTATAAATTTCATCATTGATAAATGCACACATTACATCCATATGGTATACCTTCCATCCATATTTGGACACAAGAGAATGAACAATACATATAGACTTTATCTTAGAAACTAGAGCATATGTGTCTTTTAATAAATACCTCATTTTAAGAATATCCCTTTGCTTTAAATTAATCCATGTACCTCTCAATGGACCCATCTAAATTAAATTTGATCTTGTAAACCCACTTATGCTTTAATTTATTTCTCCTAAGACAACTTACCAACTCTTAAGTATGACTCTTCATCAATGAATTATACTCATCTCCTGTAGCCTTCTCCTTTTATCCTTGTCCTTGGATTCCCCATAGGGTGATGGGTCATGGGTATCTCTCACCCTAGTCATGAGATATAAATTATCCCATTGATTATAAGATTATGGTTCATGAGTATACATTACATGACTTGAAAAATAAAATATAAGTTAAAATATAATATTTTAATGGAATTTGCTTCTAGAAAACTGTGTATAAAATTTTTGGTTCTCAACATTTCAGGTCAATAACCTTGATCCATAATCAGGAGAAATTAAATATTACATTAATATATGGACTGTGAAATCATAAAATCTTTGATAGAATATTTTTTCACGATATAAGGGTTGTAAGAAACATAAGGTTGAAAGACAAGAGGAATATTATAAACGTGTTGAGAAATTGGAGGATTGTGAGAAGCAATAGAAAATAGTTGAGAAATTATATGAACTTGAGAGGTAATGGGGACATGTTGAGAAATAGTAGAATTTTGAAAAGTAAGGAATAATATAAATATCACTAAAATCAATAAAAATTAAGCGTTGGTAAATTTAGAATCAATTTTAGAAATGACTCCATGAGAAGGTAAATTTTGGCATGCAATTTCTTTCAATACATTTATAAGTTGATATATTTCACTAGAGTTATTTGTGGCATATTTCTTAAAACTTTTAGTGTCATCAACCCTATCATATTATTCTAGGTCCTCCTCATAATCATAATATTATTCATATTCATTCCAATAGTTAGATTAATAGACCTTAACATTCATGATTTTATCATCATTGACATTCAAAGAAGACACATTGGTTTTAACATGACAACTTGATTCTAATAACACTAGCTCCCATAATATATGTGTGGTTTTTCTCATGTTCTATAAAGGAATCACTTGTTTGAAAATAAATAGTTTATTATGCACATCTAAGTAAAAAAATCATATTTTTATTGCTTACTTTGTACTAGGATATCTATTTTTCCCTTATTGATTATTCTTTTCATCTCCTATGTAAAGGGAACCACTATCAAATATACCCTTTTCATTTGTTTATTCACAAAGTCCTAGTGGGTAAAATTTATTTTTTAACCTTTCATCAATGTCATCTTCACTATTGAAATCATCATAATTACTATCTTCTACATAATTTTTAAAACACATGGCATTCATAAAATAATTTACATATTAAAAAATTAAATATAAAGGGTGATCTATTACAATCACACTAATGTTTAATTTATTTTTAAAAAATGAAATGAAATAGGGCTTAGAATCAGATAAATCAAAAAAATGAATTGATGGCTATTGTATTTAAGGGAATGTAATGGAACTAACCCAAAAAAAAATAGATAATTACATATTTATCACTATGTGAAATAAGTTTTAACCCTAGGGGAATCACAAAAAATTAAGTTTTTTTAAACCCTAAAGGACCATTTTATATAATTAGCATTAATAAATTCATTTTTATCATAAGGTTAAGCAATATCTAACCCTTGAAGGGTGTCAGAGAATAAGATTTAACCCAAATATAATAGGGATAAATATATTTACATTAAATTATAGTAAAAATACTTATAATTAAGCTAAATAATATGCATAAAATACTAATTAACCTAATAAATTAATTACCAACCCATATAAAGAGAAATAATGTAAGGTTTAGGATTATCTTATTTTACTTCCAAATCTAGTGGAAATCATCCAAAGGTGACATGGGAATTGTACACTCGGAAGTGATATGAAGCTAGCCTATAAAATTGATGATGATTAAAGAATATTTTTTGGACCATATACTTATGATTTGGACAACCCAAAATGTAAAATTTCATTCTAGAAAAAATCACATATATGTCAAAAATAATTCATCAATTGTGCTAACCTAGTTCTTTTCTTTAGAAACCTTGCTTAGTTTCATGATCATTCACTTTAATCGCGTATAAAATAAAATTCTTATTTCCCTTGTTTTATACCAATATTTGAAAACTTTAAGGAAAATAATATATGATTTTGACCCTAAATTAAACTATAGAATAGTCAAACTATATTGATATTTTTTAGGTCCTAGATAGTAAAAATATTAAAAATAACAAAGTGAGATGATCAACATCATGTAAACCAATCTATTGTGATATGTCTAACATGAATTTATGTGCTTAAATTAATATTCTAATTATCCTTTAATTTCCTATAGAATGCTTGCAAGTGTTAAAAATATTCATGTTATAATAAAATGAATTATTTACATTTATTTTTGTATAAGTGAACTACAAAGCTTGTGTATTTATAAATAATCAAACTCAAATTAAGACCTGTTAGCATATAAACTAACAAAAAAACAACTAAAAACTAAAAATATGAGACCACACAAGATGTATGTACCCTAACCAAAAGGGGACATTAAAATCTCTATGAACATGTACTAACATTCCAAACTACTTGTAACATTAGGGTACATTCCAAACACACTCCCATAGATAATTGAAATAATGGGCGAATGAGAAAGGGAGAGAGAGAATAATAGGAGATGTGAGGATAACCCATACAATTCACCAATACTACCTAATTTGGGCCAATAATATGCAAGTTTATGAACACTATAAAATAATGCATTTTAAAGAGTTATAAATGCATTGGGAACATTTTTAAGTGTTTAAAAGTTATTAACCAAATGAACTAAAGGAAATAATTCATGATGCAAATACATAAATTATTTTATTACTTGTGTGTTCATTTAAGATAATAAAATCAATGGATGGAATGTGTTAATATTGTTTAATAGGTTGTATACATTAATTTGACATTTTTTAGGATGTTACAAGTTTTATTCTACATATTATTCAAATACATTTTCACATATACATATTTATTTTTATCTTATTAACTCTATTTAAATCATTATAATTGTGTTGGAAATGGATCATTGTATGATTAATTTTAACTTTCACGTTTCATGTGATGGACTATGAAATAAAAATGTTTTTTTTTATATCATATAATAAAACATTTTATAATGATTTAAGTAATTGAATAATTCATTGGGAATAATTTATAAAATTAATAAAATTATAAGAGATTTGAGGCTTCCACAAGAAAAAAATACAATCTTTTGGATAAACCTATGTAAAATGAAAATATATGTTGACATTTAGGATCACACTATGTGATCAATCACGAGACGAAGATGTGAATAATGTGTTGGATTATAAATAATTTTTTGTCTCATTTATTTTTCATCCATATGTATATGAATGGATATTATATTTCATATCTTTTATTTTGTATGGCATTCTAGACACGTGATGGGTCAAAGAAATGAGGAGAAAGATTAGGATTACAATAATGATAACACTCACTACGATGATAGTTTCACATCTGAAAATTTAAGGGACATATGTGATTATAGGGATGAAAATAACACTAATATTAGTGACACAGGTTTATAATCCTTTGATTAATAAATTCCAAAAGAAAATAATATAATGTGGATATGTAATAGTGTCAAAAGACACATAAAGAAGAATAATCACTCAAAAATAAATGGATTGAATACAATGAATTACTTTTTAGTAGGTGGGAAGCATAGTATCTATTTATACACCTATCAACAAATGAAATAATTTTAGTATGAACCATCATAAGACACTAAATCTAATAAAAATAAAGAGTGAGTTACACATTAACATGCACATAACCCAATAGTATGCCATAAGTATCGATAATTCAAATAAACCTAAAAAGATTAGTTTTAAATTCTAACATCCCCCCAAAAAAAACCCAACTTGGAGGTCAAAATAATATCTAATGACAAATTATTTAAGCCTAAGAAACTGTTTTAATTTGATAAACTTTACTTCAACAATTGACTTCATGAATATTTCCACATGTTGATCATCAATATGTACAAACCTAAAATGTAGCATCCCCTCTTGAATCCATCTTATAATGTAGTGTTATTTAACCTCAATATTTTGCCCTATCATGATCCACTAGATTTTTAGCAATTAAAATAACATTTTAGTTATCACAAACCAAAAAAATGGCATTTCTAAAAGGAAACCCAAGCTCACATAGCAACCCATGAATCCATGTCACCTCAAATGCTAAAATAATTACTCCTATATATTATGTGTGTATGGTAGTTAATTTTATTACATGTTACTTCTTTCATTAAAAATAAATAATGATATAACCAAGATGAAATACATATTTTAATTAGACTTCCTCTTGTCTACATATCCAGCCTCATCCACATCATTATATCCCACTAAGTGTTGATCATTGCCTTTATATTACATTATGTTTATGAAATAAATATCCCTAATATATTTCAATATCCTCTTTTAATATTATAAATGGATCTCTTTATAATTTTGTGTGAGTTTAAAAATAAACCCCATATCAAAAGAAATATTTGGCATGGTATGAGTCAAATATAATATACTACCCACAAGTTTCCATTAAAAAATAACATCAATATTGGTGAATAATATTTTACAATCAATTTGAATCCTAATTTATGTGGAGTAAAGTAATTATTACACTTATCCATGTTGAATTTATTCAAAAAATCAATTACATGTTTCCAATGCAAAATGAATATGCCCCAAAAAACTACAATTTGTGAATCTAAAAGAAATCATACATCAACTTAATTTTAAGATTGGGTATCAAATAATAAATATCACCTATTAAGATCAAATCATCAACACATAGGAACACAATCAAATTTTTCTCATCTACATTCATTTTGAAATCACATAAAAAAAAACATGTCAGTCTTCTCATACTAAGATTTGATAGCATACTTAAACTCATAAAGTGACTTCTAAACCTTACATACTAGATTGTTATCAATATACTAAAAAAACCCATGTGATTGTTCTATGTATATCTCCTTTTAAATATCTCCATTTATAAATGCACACTTCAAAACCATCTGGTGTACCCTTCATCCAAATTTAGACGTAAGAGAAAGAACAATACCCATAGACTTTATCTTGGAAACTAGAGAATATGTTTTATTATAATCAACACCTCCTTATGAGAATATCCCTTCCCTACAAACTAATGTGTATACCTCTCAATGGACCCATTTGAAGTAAATTTGATCTTGTAAACCCACTTACGCTTTGCAATGTTTTTTCTCATAAGACAATATACCAAATCCTAAGTATGATTCTTTATCAAGGAATTATACTCATCTCCCATAACCTTCTCCCATTTATATTTGTTCTTGGATTCCTCATAGTATTATGGGGCATGAGTATCCATCACCCTAGTCATGAGAGCTAAATTGGCATGTTGGTTTCCACTGCATGACCTCAAAGTTGAATACATGTCCCCCCACATCTAGGAGGAGTCTCATGTGTTTAAATATATGAATTCACCTCCCAAATACATATCAACATAAAATTTAAATGATACAAAATCATCTAAAACAACTCATTCATCCTCTAAATAATCCTCATAATTCATTATTGAATAATCCTTCATATTGGAACTAGGTGTTTCATCTTCATCTACATCAATAATATATAAAAAACTAGAAGATCAAAGTGCTACCCTATTAAAGATAACATTGTAATACCCCTCTTGGTGAACTATTATTCCCTTGTCAAACTTGTATTATTCATTGCATTTGATGTATTAGTCAACCCCTTAGTGTATGTATAAATTTGAATTTAAATCCCTCCTTGTGTGGATATTTAAACATTTCCATTTATGCTAAGGGTGTTAAAATAAATTTAATTTAACCAAGATAAATTTCAAATAATGAGGCATAAAATAATTTTAATTAAAAATTGTAAAATTTAAATATGAAAAAAATGGGTGCATGGGCCTTTAGGAAGACTATGAGCACTAGCTAGTAAGTTTGTTATGTAGCCTATAGGACCTAAGACTATATCCTAGGTTTTGTGGGATTGTGCAACTAGTTAGAGTGTGAAAGTAAAATTGTAAGATTATTTAATAAAATGTAAGGAGCCCATATGGGTATATAATAAAATTTAATGACCTTTTAAGGAATGTGTAAGGGTGGGTTTACTTGTGCAAGTTAAACTCACATGGGCTTGTAATAAAGTTATAAGGAAAAGCATGGGTGTGTAAGAAAAAAAAATGAATGATTTTGTAAGAAAAGCACCCCCTCCATTAATGAGTCTTGGTGTGGATTTGTTAGAGAGTTTTTCTATTCAATTTCCAATCTTTGGTTTGATTGGGGATTAATCATCCATTATTGGAGTTTGGTTTAGGGAAATTGAGGGAGGAGTTTGGAGGAGGGATTGTGGATAGCTCTCGAAAAAGCTTAGAGGTAAGGTAGGCCTCTTCTTTTCATCTTTATTGATTTTCTTCCTTGTTCCCTAAATTTTATTAGAAGGATAATTTCTTTTACTCTTGTTAATGAAAAGTGTGTATTAGTATAATAAAAGGCATGTTGTAAGAATCCTTAATTAATTTAAAATAGTTTGAATATAAAAGAGCTTTTTATTTTACTAAAATATGATTCTTCCCTTAAAATGAAACATCCCCCATATTTTTCTCTACTTTTAATTTGAGAAATGCATCCTACTTGATTTATGTGTTAATAAAATATCCCATTATACATAATTACCTATAAAGCTATTATAATGAAGAGAAATTAATTGTTATTTTAATATGAATGAATAAAGAAACGTTGATTTTATCAAAAAAAAAATAAGGTTTTGAGTGCTCCTTAATTAATTTTTGTGGAAATGCATAGTTATATGCTTGTGAGTTATCATTGTAAAATATTTTATATCAAATAACCTATGGGAGAAATATATAATTTAAACATATAATTGATTGCAAAATATTATCATAACTTTCAATGAAATATTTGCTTTAAACTATATAAAATTGTAAAACATAAATAAATATATTAACATTATATATATATATATATATATATATATATATATATATATATATAATATTTATTTTAAACTATATAGAATTAAAAAACATAAATAAATATATAAACATTTGACATATATATAATAATATTTATTTTAAATTATATAGAATTTTAAAACATAAAATATTTATTTTAAACTATTTAATTTTAAAACATAAATAAATATATAAACATATAATATATATAACAAAATATTGTAAATAAAAATATGTGTGTGTGTTTTATTTACAATATTTTTTAATAAATCAAAATAAAAAAATATTTTAATATTTTTTTATATAAAAATTTGTATATGTGTGTGTGTGTGTGTGTGTGTGTGTGTGTGTGTGTGTGTGTGTGTGTGTGTGTGTGTGTGTGTGTGTGTGTGTGTGTATGTATATATGTATATATATATGTATATATGTATATATGTATATATATATATATATATATATATATATATATATATATATATATATATATATATATATATATATATATATATATATATATATATATATATATATATATATATATATATATATATATATATATAAATATATAATATATATATATAAACAAATGTGGATATATATATGTGTGTGTGTGTGTGTGTGTGTGTGTGTGTGTGTGTGTGTGTGTGTGTGTGTGTGTGTGTGTGTGTTTTTATTTACAATATTTCATATAAACAAAATTAAAAAATGTCTGTATATATTATTTTATTTATAAAAAAATTTACCCAAAATATTGTAAATAAAAGCATACATACAAAAGAAATATTTGTTTTAAACTAGATAGAATTGTAAAATATATATATACATACATACATAATATGAAATATTGTAAATAAAAATATGTGTGTGTTTTTATTTAGAATATTTTTTATAAATCAAAATAAACCATATTTTAATATGTTTTTATATATAATTTTTTATAAAAAAAATGTTGTAAATATATATATATAAAACAAAAGTATATATATATAATGTGGATATATGTTTTATTTACAATATTTAATATAAAACAAAATAAAAAAATGTTTTTATATATGATTTTATATATAAATTTTTACATAAAATATTGTAAATAAAAGCATATATACAAAAAAAATTGTTTTAAACTATATAAAATTATATAGCATAAATAAATATATATATATATATATAATGAAATATTATAAATAAAAATATGTGTATGTTTTTTATTTACAATATTTTTTATCGCGATGTAGGCAACATCCCCTCTAATGTCCTTAATGCCATCCGTAATGAAGGTACCAATGCGGATTTAAAAAACCATCTCTCCACACGTGCATGATCTCACCTTAATGGGGTGGATCTTAATCAAGCTGATCCACAATCATTTCAAAATAAGGGGTCTTAATTACTTTTATGAGCCCTTGGTGGGACTTCCCACCCATTTTTGCCTTACTTATTTATGATCCATCCAAAACCTTCATCTCTCCCATTTTGACTCTACACTCTCGGCCCCCATGGGTGGTGACAGGGATCGACTGGAACCTACATCCTATAAGGAGGTTCATGAATAAAATAAAGTTTAGAAGAAGCTCAAAAAGGGGGGGACTCATAGAATTTATGGAACCTGTCACTGAGCATAACATTAAGATTGCCTGAGACTTCATGGTAGCATGGAAAAAGTGGAAGGTTTCCATGTATGGCATCACCATTAATGTCTTAGAGGAGTTCATTGGCGATGCCACAAGAATGTCATGTGTAGGTGCCAAGGAATTCAAGGACTAGTCAAAAAATCAAGGGTCCCTACAATGATTCTTTAAAACAAATGATTTTGTGGAGATGGACGTAAAAGGTTTCCCATGAGCTAGCCTCCTATGCTACTGGGCTAACATTTTCCTTCAAATCATGTGATATATGACTCTAGAAGGTAAATATACACTAATCTTTTCCCACCATTTTATGCTTCTTAATCATTTTATTGGGTATAAAATCAATCTTCCCTATTTCTTGCTTAAGTCCCTTGAGAGTATCATCTTGCTTCACCAAGTAAATAATACCAATCCCATTATTCACCAAGGTTTGATCCTCCTCCTTGTTAAGCATGGCCAAGCCATTTTAGGCCAGGAGGTTCCCCTCGAGGGTTCCTCTTCTAAGGAGGACTCCTAAGAGGATTCCCTGGTAGAGGATCCTATCAAGGGATCCCACCATCCTTTAGATCACTCCCCCCAGAATAGCTTATCATATCCCCCCTAGATGACCTCCCTCTCAAATTGTTGTTTATCCCCAAACTGAAACCTATTGAAATAGGGACCCCTATGAAATTAGCTTGGAAAGGGAAATCCATGGTTATGAAGGAGATGGAAAGAAACAAACAACTACTGGAAAACTTTAACTCAAAGGTGCAACAAGCAAGTTTTAGTCTGGCCAAACTCATCTAAGATTAGAATGCATTACACAAATAGGTCGAAGCAACAGTTCAGGCCTTTATTCACTCTATTCAGCCCCCATAGTCCCCTACTACGAATTCACCTAAGGTTTTAAAATCCCCCCCTCATGTCTCTCCTAAGGGGGTCCCCCCAAATAGTCTCCCATGCAGGTAAAAGGTAAAAAGAGACCTAGAATGATCTTCCCCAATGAAGCAGTTGAAGGCCCTAGAAACCACACTTGGGTTAAAGTTTTAAAGGACAAACCAACCATCCCAATGAAGGATACTATTCATTCTAATGACCCTCAAGAGGGACCTTCCTCCTAGTTCTCCTATGATTTCTTATTTTTCTCTTCCGTTCTAAGTACTACTTCTTTTTGCTTTTTGACTTCTCGACCCTGGTTTGCTTGTTTAAACTTCTATAATGCACTCTTATAGTTATAGGTCCCTATAAAACCTGGCTTTTACCTTATCATATATATATATATATATATATATATATATATATATATATATATATATGTTTTTATATAGAATCCTTTTTAGAAAATGTTGTGTGTGTGTATATATATATATATAACAAAACAAAATATACGTATGTATATTTATATAAACAAATGTGGATATATATGTTTTTATTTACAATAATCCATATAAAACAAAATAAAAAATTATTTTTATATATGATTTTATATATAATTTTTTTTACACAAAATATCATAAATAAAAGTATACATATATATATATAGTAAAATAAATTTTACGTAAAACAAAATAAATATGTGTGTGTATGTATGGGTTATTTGAAGGACTCATTCGATGTTTTCTTTATGTAAAAATCAGTCAAGATTGGTCGACAACTACCTCTAAGGTATACCAGGGGAGGCACTCTAGCTACACCCTTTAGGGAGATGGAACTGGGTATGGCAATATTATCATTGATTAACAGTGGGACTACACAATCCCACTAACCCTTCCAGGTTGGGGTTGGGACATAATTCCCCCACCTTCCCTTGCTTGGAAGCTTTGGTTTATTCTATTGTGTGTGTGTGTGTGTGTGTGTGTGTGTGTGTGTGTGTGTGTGTGTGTGTGTGTGTGTGTGTGTGTGTACACACATGAATCTACCGTATTATTCTAAACTAATGGATATATACACATAATTTTATGAAAAAGGTGAATATATATTTATATGTAATTAAATATATACATTGTGTATATATATTTATTTCCCCCTCAATTGAAGCTTATCCCCAATAACACTAACCTACAAACATAAACTAAAAATTCAAAATGAAATAAATATAATAAATAAAATAATATAAGATAGAGTTGACTTATAGTTTCTAATTTAAGGATTGGGGATTCATTTAATCTAGCAAGTGAGATTAATTACTCATCTAGCCTCTAAATTTTGACTTGGTGAATGATGTATAATGCCCCCCTTATTTTTTGAATTTTACTTTATTAATAGGTTTCTTGTGTAGTTTAGAATCTATAGTATAAAGATCATAATTATTATAATTGGCATACTCTATTTTATATATAAAGAAGATAAATAATGTTAATTTTATTATTGGATAAACAAGGAATTCACAACTAGTTAAAATTGATTAATGACTTTATACACTATTATTAGCCTAAGAAATGTATTAAAAGATTAGTTTTATTTATTGATTTTAAATTTAATTAATTTAGATAGTATTTTGATTGTCTTTTATAATCTTAAGGAAATTAGTGTTGGTTATAAAGTTAAGAGAGTATCTAGAAATAAAACATGTTTTACCTTGCTCAAACTTGTGAGGCCTAAATGAATTATATTTTTTATGTATGGGTGTCTCTTTTTAACCCTTTGTAAGATCTAACTACACATGGGCCAATTAGTAGCCATAGAGTTACCCTCAGGGATAGTTGTGAAAATAAAAATTTAATCATTGAGTGGTAAAGTTTGGATGCCTTCATAATAGAACTAACACTTTTTTGGTAATGATTGAACTACATCCAGAATTGATTCTACCTATGAATGTGGTCATAAACAGATATGTATGTAAATCAAAAAGTGATCACGAGCACTTATCATTAACCTTTAGGTCACTTACCCTTGTGCACTAAGCATACTTTCCTACCTTGTTAACCTTTTAGGATGTAAGGATAATCAAGTGTGTAGCTTTGATAATATAACTAGGTGGCAGACTAAGTTATTACTTAGAACTTGGCAATAACTAATTAATCATTATCATTTACAAAAACACTCTTGAATGGAAAAGTTAGTCCTAAGTGATATGAGTTTAAATTTTGTTTCAACTTCATAAATAATTAATGACTAGAGAAATATATTCCTTCTTGCCTAATAACCATATTATACAATTTTGAAATGGTATTTTTTTGAGATTACAATAGATTAGGAAGTTAGAATTACTTACATCTCTCTCACTAACACCTAAGGATAAAATAAATGCTAAGGTATCTTAAGAATGAATGGTTAATGATCTAGAATTACATGTCTAAAGATTATATAATCTTCTTGAGTCATGATAGTTTTATTCCTTTCTTGTCTTAGTTATCCAAGTATTTCAAGATGACATCTCATAGAGAATACAATCACCCATTCAAGTGTAGAACTACATCTAACACTGATTTCAAGAAGCAGATATATAGGCTATCCTAGTTGAGTTGGGAATCAAGCCCTAGCTCATAGGATAGGTTAATTTTGTCTCATCACCAATCCTCATGTTAGGCTAAGACTTATTTTAATGATCAATAGTGTAAGTCTTTAATAAAACATGTCTAGTCATAACTAATATCAACCTTATTATTATGCATATTACAATATGATATGTGTTATTCTATGTGTTGGTTGTAGTAGAGTACCACCTCTCTTAGTTGTTTATTCTCTTGAAATGATGTTAGACTAATATTTATAACTAATACTTGATACGGTTTCCATGGTATGACAAACCATTCAAATGTAACTTGTAACCTAGGTTTGTTAATGGTTGACTCATGTGTCAAATGCAACTACTAGATGGCTGACCTGAAGAGAGTGACAGTTGTTTATATTCACTAATAGTAATGAAAATAAGATTTAAATTTAAATATATAATTTTAATGAAGTTTAATGTAACTACTAGATGGCTAACCTGAGGAGAGTGGTAGTTGTTTATATTCACTAATAGTAATGAAAAGAAGATTTAAATTCAAATATATTTTTTTAATGGAGTCTACTTATACCTATTATTGTTTTTATGTTTTCCTATGAGAAAATAATTGGTATTGAATTATACACTTTCAAATAGTTTATAATATGATCTTTTTAAACTTTATAATAAAATTGAATTGAACCAAACTTTAAATGACTCATAAATGAATTAAGGTTCTACTACTTGAATAGAAGATTCATTAATTCATGATATTAATTTAATTAGATACCTTTATATAATGTTGTAAGTTACATTAGTACTTCATCTTCTCATCACACTACCTTCTTGACTTTTTTTACAATTGTTGTTGGATAAATAAGATAACAAAATGATTAATCACTTAATTAATTTTGTATGTCACATTTCCCTTATTACTTATGTTTTTAGGTAATAATAGATAATTAATTATAATTAAATTTATTAACAAATAAATTATCATATTTTACTTGAGTTTTTTGGACAAAAAACTTGGGCATGACAAACATCTCTCTAGTGATCTTTTGGAACATCACAAAAATTGGTAAACTTGTAGACCTTTGCCTTATTATCATGAAAACTAACAATAATTGTATGAAAATTATTGTTAATACCCTTCACTAAATATTTTTCAAGCCAAATCTCAACTTTATTACATAGTTGAGTTGGTCAACAAATAAAATATTCTCACTCAAATAATGGGTACATAGTAAACATATTTGTTCATATCATCTTCTAGCATAACATCACCATTACTAATAATATGAGTTAAATTATCTACTATGTAAGCCTTCTTATCATCAATTTTTCCAATCTTTTAGAATAAACTACCATCCTTTTACATATAATTAATACATCTAGATTCCATAATGAATTCATGCTTGGAAGTACATAAAAATATTTAGGAGTATGTGAAATAAGAACATTACTCTACCATTACCGATTTAATCTCCTTGATTCTCCATGAGATCCTTGACTCTCTTCTTGAGACCCCCCATATTCTTGCATCATACAATCTTAACATGACATGGGCCATAGTTGGTACATTTCTTGTTCTTCTTCTCATTGCCTCTGTGACCATGTTTGTGATCACCTTCTAAATAACTCTTCTTGTTCCCATCTTCATTTCATCTTTGGTCTTCCCTTGGATGAAAATATTTTTCTTGGCTTACCTTGTACTTTTACTTTTTTTTATCCCTGTCACATGATCTTTCTATGTTGCATCATGTTGACCCAATCTCATGAGATTATCTAGTTCAAAAATAAATAAGGATCACACAACTGCAAAATATAATATTATCTTCCTCCTTTATTGTAACCTTTGGGATAAAATGTGGAGAGAAACACATCATATGGAAACCTCAAGTCCTCAAGGATGATCTTACCTTTGTATACTCTTTATCCCACTCCTCTATCTAAAAAAAAATACCTCCACACAAGCATATAATCCTTGATTCTTTTGAATTTTATATAATGATTTAATTTTAAAACCTTCAACTTGCCATTTTTCTAAACAAATTGTATAGAACATATATCATATTTTTCAAACTCTTGAATTTATTCTAATGAAAATTAAGCTCATATGAAATATGATTCAAAATAATCCCTATCCCTTAATAGTCTTGTTTTTTAAATGTATCTTGCTTTTCCTCAACAAATAATAAATTTTCATGCTCACATGACATATTCTAAAAACCTTTAGTCTTTAGTGAAATCTAAATGAATGATCTCATGCATGAAAATAATACCCTAATAACACTAGGTCACTGGGAATACTCTCCTCATTCATAAATGTTGAGAGAATTGAATAATCCTTAGATACAATTAAGAATAGTAACATTGTGAATATCTCAAAAATTAATTTCTAGTAGTTTGAAAAAGCACTCAAATAGAGTTCACATGACAAAGTGAGGGTGGTTATAATTTTAAGTATCAAATAATAAATTTTAACTAAAATTTGACAAATAAAATCACAAAATCAACATATTGCACCACTTATCACTCTTAGATTTGTTGACTATGAAAATTCCTCCTCATGCACAAATTGTACTACTTTGCTAACGTAGAAAACTCTAAATTGTTGGAAATGTCACTAGGCAAAACAAGCATAAATAATCAATGAAAAAAAATCTCAATGATAATAAGACACTTGACGATCACTCAACCTAAATTTTTTATAATTTTTGAAATCTACTTAACAATAGGATCATGCAACATGCCACTTCTCACTTCCATCTCACCAATTGTAAATTGTTACATCTTGATTCCTCACTAAACAAACTATTTAACTATCCATAGATATTTATAGTTGACACATCTAATTTGGTTATATTTTTTACTAAGCTTTGAGATATACATTGTTATGGGATAGTAAGATATTGCTTAGATACATGTTTTCATTGATGTAAGTTATAGTGTGTTTACATTATGAACATGTAGATGTGTTATTTCAGTTATATTTTATGTTGTATAATTATTATGATGATATGATATAACTATTTACTTGTTGTGAGGTTGACATAGGAGAAATCATCCTTCAAAGCATGATGAAGGGAGAACATCATCAAAGAGGGTGACGTAGATTGAGATGTTAGAGGGTGATAGAGTAATTAGAGAGAGCCATGCACATACCATAGTAGTTAGCACATGATAGAATGCATTAAAAATAGTTTGCACATAGTGTGTTTATTTATAATTGCTTTGCAAAGTTGATTTCTATGGTTTATCAGTATGATTTAATAGCTTAATAGATTGGTATGTTTTATCATTTAATCTAGTGGAAATATTATTAGTAAATTAGAATTAAAAATTTGAATTATTAGTAATCCATGAAATTGTCATTTAAATTTTTATAACATTTGTAAATGTTAATTAATTTAATAAAATTATGGATTTTCTCTATTTTGTGTAAAAATATATGAAAATTAGAAATAATCATAAAAAGGGGGGAAATTATAAAATCTATAATAAAATAATAGAAATAAAAGAACTAAACTAAATTTTTTTTTTTTAAAAAAAAGAATCAAATATATTAAAAAAATAACTATAACAAAAAAAGAAGAGTAAAACAAAAATATAAAATATAAAACAAAGGGAAGGGATACATCTATTTCATATAAATATTTTTAGAAAGAAGATCATCATAAATGAGTTTTTGGAGTTTGGAGAAAGGCGACGTAGAAAAAGGTGCAAAAGGCATAACACAGTGAGAACAAAAAAAAGACCAACAAAAGATTTTCAATTCTAATTGTCAGTTAGGAAATGTTTTGAATTCTAATATATGATCATGAAAAAATATATTATTATCTATTTAATTTATCTTATCTTAAGTTTTTATAATTAATATAGCACCCTAAAAAAATGAAATAATGTGGCCACATAAAACTAGAATACGTAGTAGAGGAGGCAATACGAGTGTCCTAGTTAATACTTAACAAAAAATAATCCTGTAGAGATTGGTCATAGTATTTCAAACTTTAATTCCATCTACTTGATGTTTTCATAACTATTCAACTTGAAACATAAGGAATTGGATGCATTCATATTACCCATAAAATCTAGTATGTGATTATCATTTCTTCTCTAATGTCAGCACCTAGACTTATTTTTTTTCTATTAAGACACTTCTCAGAATAAAATGGGTATATTCAATAATAATATTTTCCTTTAGAACTATATATTTTCCATGTTTTTTCTACAAGAACATATTCAAAACCATTAAGAGAAAATATGAAATAAGGAAGGTTGTCGATGTATATAAATTGAAAAGGTCTTTTAAAAATGAAAGATTAGCAATGAAGCTAGCATACCTGAATAAAAAGACAACAATATCTGACACTGGTGAAGTAATTTTTTTGAGATATTTTCATTTTACGGTCTAATATAACTGCATCTACTTTTGCAATATGTAGAAAATTTCTTGCCTATAATATCATTTTTTGATGCCACGAATGCCTGACTATCCGATGATATTGTCTTACACTAAAAATTATCGATGTTTTATGACTCACTCAATAAAAACCTTATGAAAGAGATTTTCTAAGAGATATATTTATTTTCATTCCTCCATTGATCAATTTGATTAGCAATGCTAATAATTCTAGAGACTACATATGATAACTAGCAAAAATTTATTAGTGATTTAATAAAATGCAATCCCATCAATAAAATGTAGGCCCATATGATGAGACCCAAATGAAGATTATGATTAACAATGTTAGTTATACTATTTGGAGGTAACATGAGCATATAATTAATACTTTAACTTTCAAATTAAAAAAAATTAAGATTTTGTTAGGATTTTTACTACTCCCATGGCTGGGATGATTCCTCCAGCTAAATCCAAATCATGGGTTATTGGGATCATTGTTCTGTTATCCCTATTGTAAAAAATATATATAACTAAACTCAAATTACTTCTTATTTTTCTAGATAATAAATTGAAATTGATTCTTTATTGTCTGGATATTAATATAATGATCATGATTCGGTCTCTAGCCTAACCAAACTTTGTAAAATTGATAACAAATGTGAATGGTTTAAACTATTATACTTTTACTTATATTATTTATTTATGTTTCTAACTATGACCTAAACCTAAATAAACATCATTAAACTCTTACATCTTATCGGCATAGACTTATAGAAGTGTATGATAACATATAGTCTTTGTTGATTAATATTATGTAAAAGCTATGACATAACAATGACATACATTAATGAGCCACTAATATAGAGTCTAAGTTATGCTAAAGATAGAGAAAGGCTGGCAATAATAGTATGTTACAAAGTTAATTAGAGATTTGTATTACTTAAAAATTAAGTGCAAAAATAAAAGAAGCAACGGATGAATATTTTGAGTGGGATTTCATAAGCAGCTAGGCCAAACCTAAGGCAAACTTTTGAGTTTTTCTTGGATGATGTATGATGTGTGATGCCACATTGGAACTTAGTATATGTATGTCATTTCATGCCTCAAACCTAAACACTTGTAAAGGTTTGAGGGTCCACGTGAATGTCCCTTCATTTAGTTTAAAAGTCTACGTTAAATGTGGAATAGTAATATGCTCAACTCAGTAAAACATAGTTAACCTTTTCGGTATTAAACAGTTGAATAATCTTATCAAACCCTCTTTGGGAATACTAACAACTATAAGATTTATGTGTGGTTAATTTATGCTTAGAGGATTTAATGAGGAATGGTATAAATAGAGAACCCAATGTAATATTATTTTAATATAAAGAGTTGTTTATCATATAATTTATGAATCAAAACATGGGTTGTGAATGTAACATTAAGTCAAGTTATGGTATATTTAATAAGAAATATAAGTGTTTATATATATTCATAGGGGTGTATTTTAATGTTTATAATTCCATTGGTGGATTATGAACTACATTAAAGAATTACATATAAATAAGTTAACAAATACGTGAATTCAAACCCATAACATGTATAGCAAATACTAGTTTAAATTTTTTTATGTTTCATGTATGTTGAGTTTTGTTTTTCTATATCTACACATTAATTTAAGTATGTAATATAAGTACATAATGAAAATGGCCTATGTTGGGTCATATACCTAAGATTGTAGCTAGGAGTATGATTTTATCTAGTCATCAGTCATTAGAGAGACTAAAACTATAATCATATTAAAACAGTCTTCTATAAAACAGAACGAGATGTCTAAATGAATGTTATAATGGGTTTATGAGTTTTCTATTTCTCTATAAATTATTGATTGGTTGTTAGTTATATGTGTATTCGGTATTAAATACTTATGTGTGGTAAATATTATGAAAGTGTTAATATGTATAAATATTTGGTTATATTTAGCATATAATAATACATCATGATGTGTGCTTATAAGTTATAATTTTTTAAATTCTAGTATGCAATTTAAATTTAGGGTATGCCTGGGTGGTATAATCTCATAATTAATTATTATTATGAATGTGGATCATTCAATTCTTAAAATCATAATTTTGGTTATGTGTATTTATGTAGTTATGAATTATAATAGTATAGAATATCATAGATTATTACAGTGTAAATGTATGTTAAATTTGGATGGTACGTACTATAATTGATATGTTTAGACTCATACCTATGTTGGACTGATTAAATATATGTGTGTTGGTTATTACTATGAGTAGTATGTTTTGTGACAATTAATAAGACTTTATGTATGCATGCATATAACTTTGAGAGTTTAATGAATGCTATGATTATTATGCTTTATGATAATTGTGACTTACTTCATTATATCTACCTACTTAAATATAAACTTATATTTTCATGTATTTAAGACTATTTTATATGATTGACTGTAAAATTGTTAGTTATGTCTTAAAATATTAAAATTTTAGTAATATAGGTTATTATAAGGTGTAGTATGTTTGAAAATTAAATGTAATAATTAGAATTTGTATTTAAATGTATATTTTACATGGTTGATATAAATTGTAGTCAATATTTCTAGTATAAGATAGAAAATAATGTAAGATTCATTCATACATTTGATGGAATAAATGTATGCTTCGATTACTCTTATGGACAACATGTTATGTGATGTGTTTGCTAGTAAGATGTAAATTATATGAATCTTGTGATTAAATTATGTTTGACCAATCTGAATTGTTGATACTAAGTAAGGAGTGAGATAGATTTCACTATCTTACTAGCATTACAATGCCAGATGAAGACAGTATGATCAAATGGTGTGTATGAATTTGATTAATCTATAGATTGTTATTATTTATTATTTATAAAAAAATTTAATAAATAATATTTGGTGAGACATTATCATTTCATGAGTATGATTTACATATTTGTGTGAAATCTTGAAATAAAACAATTTTTTATGATACACTACATGTTTAGTTTTAGAAATCATATAGCACACTTGTACTTATTTATCTCTTTAGATTCATATACCATCACTATCTACTCATCTATGAAGGGAGGCAATTTATTAATGAGATTAGTATGAGAGATCGTTGATCCATGGTTGGTGTGAAAAAGTGCTTGGATGATGCTCTCCCTCTCCATAGTAGTACTTACTTGGAGATGACACTTGAGATTGCCACAGATACTAGAGAGTCTAAGAAACTCATGCTTAAGAGAGCCATGTATCTTATTTATGTACTTTATATTATATTATACCTATTATTTAATATTGTCATGAAGAATTGTAATTATATTTTATTTTACATTGACAACAATGGCTGTAGTCTTGTATCAGTCATGGTTGAGTTGATGTAATTACTTTTTATATTCATTTTATGTAGTGTTCTCATGACATCAAAAATTTGTGATATAAGATGTAATATGTATTTACTATTATCACACTTGATTATATATAAGATCTTTGTTTAAATTCTTGTGGTGAAATTTATTTATAGTATATGTGTTAATTGAAAAATTAACATGTATTTCTATTTGACCTTAAAGGGGATGTTACATGTGGTATCAGAGTAGTGACTCAAACTCTAAGACCTAATAAGTCCATTGGCATTTTTATATATTTTTGTTCACTAGTTTGAACTTAGTGACATGAAATATTACACTGGTATTTTGGATTTATAGTGCCTCAATGCAAAACCATGTTACATCATTTTTAGAGTTTTGAGACTTGTAAGATCTTCCTATATGTCTTGATGACTAATATAAGTATGAAACATTCATGAAATATGGATGGGGAACATTAAGTGTGTACCCTTAGGAGTACTCATATATTTTTGAGTTGTTTAGGGGTTGGTTTATTGAGTGCCACAATGATAGTGGTTGTATACGAGGTTTAGGTAGGTGAGTACATACCATAGTTTATAAGTTATGAACAAGAGATTTCTACCGTAGTTTGATCACTTAAATCGAACACCTCGAGTATGATTACATCATTTTTGGTAATCAAGTCACCTTCACAATTTTTATTTTGTGTTGTGAGTGTTTAATAATCACATGATGCTTCTCACTTAAATAAATGGGCTATAGTTTTTGTCTTATATTCACTAATCCTAAGAATCGAAAATCTTATAAAATTGTTTTTTATTAGTGCCACTCAAGGTGGTGGGAGTTTTATTGTAGTAGAGTGTAGATGTTTTGGTTGAAAATTTTTGTGTTAGGAGTTTGTTTATAGATTGGCACCCTTAATCTATGTGGATTAGGAAAAAGTGTCATCTCTCTTAGTTATCTTAGAGGTGAGTTATTATTATCTCATTCTCCTTTGACATCATTATAAGCTACTGAGAGGATTCATATTTTCATGATGTTGATTTAATATTATATTAAATGAGAACTTGTCTCTAAATGTTGTTTGACCATATTTCTTTGAATTTCATGGGAGAATGTCTTCTACTTATTATTGAGAGAGAAGTTGTAAGATTGGATGGATTGATACATCTTTGTGGTTGGTATTTTTTTCTTGATTGTAGAAATAGATTGCGATACCATACTTACAGATTTGGTAAGTAGGTAATAATTTGGAAACATTGAGTTGTGGTGTTTTATTTTTACCTTGTAAGGGTATGTATGATTTTATTTTTGAAATGATAGTTCTCTAATTTTCACTTGTGACTCTTTAGGGGCACTACTTTATCTAAATTATGAACTTATACCATGTGGAGTGGCAAACCTTGAATTTATATTAATTCTAGATTAATAATTATAAGTTGATTATAATTATTATGTTATTATTTACCCTTGATTATATTGATAGTTTTTTCTTTTTACTTAAAGCATGTTTTTTTGAAGAGTTATTTTTGTACCATTCATCGAAAGTGAGTGTTGTAGAAGATGTGTAGAACATCTTGTCAATCTAGGGGTTGAGATAAACTTTTAATTTATTGTATTGTAGTCGACCAAATAGAGAGATATTGTCTCGCTTGTTCCTTTATAAAGTTATAAGGATGGTGTGACCCTTGTCCTTTATAAGTTATGTTAATTTTAACATTATTTCCTCTTGACTATGAATATGACAAAATAGGTTAAGTTGTGAAAAATGATGCTAGTTATGTTTGCTAATGGTAAATTAATACAATTAATAAATAATTATATGATCTTTATTATATGTATGTTGGTACATCTAGAATTAGTTAGCATGTATTATTTTTTCTATGATCTGTTAGTATAGAATTGTGATTCATTGAATCTTATATAAATTTTAGAAATCATTATGTCATGAAAATATAAGGAAAGAGTGGTGAATTAGGAATGTGAGTACTAATCGATAGAAGTGGATCTTACTTAGCCTCATATTGACTTAGTAGTTATAAAATTTGAATCTGAAGATGGACTTATCGCATCCAAAATTTGATAGATGGACTTGTCAAATTCAGTCATATGGTCATACACATATATATAATGAAATGTTTATTCCTTAATTTTCTATACATTATAAATATAATATTTTTAATTTTTATTCATCATCATACTTATCAAGAGCTTCGTGAAGTAGTGATAGTATTGACATGTTATACTTATCAAAAACTATGTGGGGTAATGATAGTATTAACTTATATACATCATTCTTTTCAAGTTCCCTAATTACTTTTTTTCAAAATAAGAAAAATACTCTCTATATTAGAGAGATGCGCAAAAGGGCTAAAAGATTTTGTGGAACTTTTTTTGGTCATTTTTTTTTTGAATTTTACGATGATCTCATGTGTTTTTTTAAAATCTCAGTGAAACTTTCACTAAGGTATGTGGGAATCTTCAAGGTAACAGAAGTGGTCAATCATATAGCATATAGGTTTGTTTTGATAGTTCTAGACCTTGAGGTGATCATGACAAAATCAATCAGAGTAAGTAATAGTCATAAATCATGTTTTCATAATTGGAAGATGTCATAGAGCAGGGTCTTATGAGATCAATACTCAGAGAATAATGCAATTTGAAGGAACTTCAGTGAGTTCTACAGATAATTTTACATTTATTTACTTGATTTGATACTTTACATTATGTTATTTCTCTATTAAATAACATTTTTAATTTAGAATTTATATTTGATAAAAATCATCTAGGATAATGACTAATTTTAGGGGGAAGGGATGTTACATCCTGATTCTATGCTAAACAAATTATTTGACTATCTGTAGATATTTATAGTTAACACATCTAATTTGGTTATATTTTTTACTACGCTTTGAAATATATGTTTTTATGGGTTAGTAGCATATTGTTTAGGTACATGTTTATATTACTGTGATTTAATCATAGTATGTGTTTAAATTGTGTACATGTAGATGTATTATTTCAGTTATATTTTATGATATATGGTTATCATGATGATTTGATCTAACTATCTGCTTATTATGAGGTTGACACAAAAGAACTCATCCCTCGGAGCATGATGGAGGGAGAGCATCATCGGAGAGGGTGATGTAGATAAATATTTTGAAGGATGACGGAGTAATTAGTGAGAACCCTGCATACACCACAATAGTTAGCACAGTAGAATGTATTGAAAATGATTTACACATGGTGTGTTTATTTTTATTTTATTTAAAAATTTGATTTTTATGGTTTGTAAGCATGGTTTAATAGCTTAATGGATTGGTACATTTTATCATTTAAGCTAGTAGAAACATTATTAGTAAATTAGAATAAAAAATCTAAATTATTAGTAATTCATGAAATTATCATTTAAATTGTTATAATATTTGTGAATGTTAATTAATTTTAAAAAATTATGAATTTTCTCTATTTTGTGTTAAAATATATGAAAATTATAAATAATCATAAAAAAAAAGAAAAAAAGACAATAAAATAATTTTTAAAAATGATTAAATTTTTAAAATAAAAAAAAAGAATCAAATATATGAAAAAAAAAACCAAAACAAAAAAAGAAGAGAAAAAAATCTAAAATCTAAAACAAAGGGAAGAGCTACACCTATTTTACATAGGGATTTTTAGAAATAAAATCATCATATGAGTTTTTAGAGTTTGGAGAAAGGTGAAGCAATTTATGAAGGTGCAAAGGACGTAACACAACTAGAAGAACAAAAAAAAGCTCTACAAAATATGTTCAGTTCTAATTGTCAAGTAGGTAATGTCTTGAATTCTAATATATGATCATGAAAAAATATATTATTTTTTGGTTAATTTGTCTTATTTTAAGTTGCTAGAATTAATAGAGCACCCTATAAAAAAAATTGAAAAAATGTGACTACATAAAACCAAAATATGTAGTAGAGGAGGTAGCATGAGTGTCCTAGTTAATACTTAATAGCAAATAAATCTATAGAAATTGGTCATAGTATTCTAAACTTTACTTCTAATTGCTCGATGCTAGCATAATTGTTCAACTTAGAACATAAGGAACTGAACGCCTTTATATTACCCATACAATCTAGTATGTAATTACCCTTTCTTCCCTAATGTCACCACTTAGACTTGTTTATTTTCTGTTAAGACACTTCTTAGAATGAAAAAGATATATTCAATAAAAATATTTTCTTTTATAACTATCTATTTTCCATGTTTTGGCTACAAGAACATATTTAAATTCGTTAAGAAAAAATGCAAAATAAGGAAGGTCATCGATTTATATAAAGTGAAAAGGCCTTTTAAAATTAGAAGATTAGCAATGAAGCTAGCAGACTTGAAAAAGAAGATAATAGTATCTAACACTAGTGAAATAATTTCTTTGAGATCTTTTCATATTATGGTCTAGTAGAATTGCATCTAATTTTGACATATGTAAAAAAAATTTGCCTATAATATCATTTTTTGATGCCACGAATGCCTGACTATCTGATGATATTGTCTTATGCTAAAAAAATTTAATGTTTTATGGCTCACTCGAAAAAAATCATGTGAAAGAGATTTCCTGATAGATATATTTGTTCTGATGCCTCCATTGAGCAATACGATTAACAGTGCTAGTAATGTTATAGACTACATATGATATCTAACAAAAATTTATTAGTGATTCAATAGAACGCAGACCCATCAATAGAATATAGGCCCATATGATGAGACTTAAATGAACATTATGATTAAAAATGCTAGTTATGCTAGTTGTAGGTAGTGGGAGTGTCTAATTAATACTTGAATTTCTAAATTAAAAAAAAAAGTAAGATTTTGTTTCCCATAGCTGGGGCGATTCCTCAAACTAAGTAAAAACCATGGGTTATTGAGATCATCAGTTTGTTATTCCTACTATAAAATTTCTCCACAACTAATCTCAAATTACTTCTTTTTCTAGATAATAAATTAAAATTGATTCTCTACTACCTGGATATGAGTATAATGAACATGATTTAGTCTTCAACCTAACCTAACTTTGTAAAATTGATAACAAATGTGAATGGTTTAAGTTGTTATACTTTTACTTGTATTATTGATTTTTATTTCTAACTATGTCCTAAACCTAAATAAAGATCATTAAAGTCTTGCATCTTATCGATATAGACTTATAGAAGAGTATGATAACTTATAGTCTTTGTTGATTAACATTATGTAAGAGCTACGACATAGCACTGACATACATTAATGAGCCATTAATATAAAGTCTAAGTTATGCTTAAGATAGAGAAAGGTTGGCAACAATAGTATGTTACAAAGTTAATCAAAGATTTGTATTGCTTAGAAATTGAGTGCAAAAATAAAGGAAGCAACAAATGAATAGTTTGAGTGGGATTTCATAAATAGCTAGGCCAAACCTAAGGCAAGCCTTTGAGTTTTTCTTAATCGATGTATGATGTGTGATGCCACATTGTAACTTGGTAGATGTATGCCATGTCATGTCTCAAACCTAAACACTTGGCAAGGTTTGATAAGCCATGTGAATGTCCCTCCATCCGGTTTAAAAGTTTATGTTACATGTGGAATAGTAATATGCTCAACTCAATAAAACATAGTCGACCCTTT
The DNA here is from genome assembly GCA_037957365.1 of Torreya grandis. Lineage (NCBI taxonomy): Eukaryota > Viridiplantae > Streptophyta > Pinopsida > Cupressales > Taxaceae > Torreya > Torreya grandis. Next base: position 788,366 of record JARHVA010001554.1, on the reverse strand, counting down.
TAGTATTAAATGGTTGAATAATATTACAAAAACCTCTTTAGGAATACTAACAACTGTAGGAGTTATGTGTGGTTAATTTATCCTTAGAGGGTTTAATGAGGCATGGGATAAATAGAGAACCCAATGCAATCCTTATTTTAATATTAAAAGTTGCTTATCACATAATTTATGAATCAAAACATGAGTTGTAAATATAACATTAAGCCAAGTTATGGTATACTTAATAATAAATATAAGTGTTTATATATATTCATATGGGTGTATTTTTATGGTTATAATTTCATGGGTGGATTATGAACTATGTTAAATAATTACATATAAATAAGTTAACGCATGTGCGCATTCAACCCCCTAAAACATATAGCAAATATTAGTTTAAATTTTCTTATGTTTCATGTGTGTTGAGTTTTGTTTTGCTATATCTACACATGGATTTAAGTATACAACATAAATACATAATAAAAATGGTTGTGTTGGATCATATGCTTAAGATTGTAGCTAAGAGTATGATTTTATTTAGTCATCAGGCGTCTAAAGAACTAAAATTATAACCATATTAAAACAATCTTCCAGAAAATGGAATGTGATGTCTAAATAAATGTTATAACGGATTTATGAATTTTTTATTTCTCTGTAAATAATTGATTTATTATTAGTTATGTGTATTCAATATCAAATACTTTTGTGTGGTACATATTATGAGAGTGTTAATATGTATAAATATTTGATTATATTTAGCATATAATGATGCATCATGATGTGTGCTTATAAGTTATATTTCTTTGAATGCTAGTATGCAATTTAAACGTAAGCTATATCTAGGTGGTATAATCTCGTACTTATTTAATTGTTATTATGTATGTGGGTCATTTGATTCTTGAAATCATAAGTCTGATCATATGTATTTATGTAGTTGTGAACTATGATAGTATGGGATATCATAAAGTACTATAGTGTAAATGTATGTTAAATATAGATGGTATGTACTGTAATTGATATGTTTAGACTCACACCTATGTTGGACTAGTTAAATATATTCATGTTGGTTATTACTATGAATAATATGTTTTGTGACAGTAAAATTTTATGTATGCATGCATACAACCTTAAGATTTTTTTGAATGTTATGATAGTATATTATTGTGTTTCATGATAACTATGACTTACTTCATTATATCTAGTTACTTGAATAGAAGCTTATATTTTCATGTATTTAAGACTATTTTATATGACTGTGAAAAATTGTTAGTTATGTCTAAGAATACTAGACTACGGTAATATAGGTTATCATAGGGTGTAATATGTTTGAAAACTAAATGTGGTAATTTAAATCTATAGTTAAATATGTATTTTACCTAGATATAAATTATAGTCATTATTTTTAGTATGAGATATAAAATAATGTACGATTCATATATATGTTTGATAAAATAAATGTATGCTTCGGTTACTCTTATGTACAACATGTTATGTGATGTGTTTGTTAGTAGGATGTAAATTATATGAATCTTGTGTTTAAATTATATTTGATCAATTTGAATTGTTGATACTGAGTAAGGAGTGATATGGACTTCACTAGCTTATTAGCATCACAAAGCCAGATGAAGGCAGTTTGATCAAGTGATGTGTATAAATTTGAATGATCTATAGATCTTTATTATTTATTATTCATAAAACTTTGAGACCAAGCATGTTTAGTGAGACATTATCATTTCATGAGTATGATTTACATGTTTGTGTGATATCTTACAATAGAACAGTTTTCTATGATACACTGCATGTTTAGTTTTAGAAATTATACAGCACACGAGTACTTGTTATGTGTTAAGATAACACTTGAGATTGCCACAAATACTGGAGAGTCCAAAGAACTCATGCTTTAGTGAGCCATGTATCTTATTTATGTACATTGTATTATATGGTACTTATTATTGAATATTGCCATGAAGAGTTGTGATTACTTGTTATTGTACATTGACAGCATTGATTGTAGACTTGTATCATCCATGGTTGAGTTGATGTAGTTACTTTCTATATTAGTTTTATATAGTGTTCTCATGACATTAGAGATATGTGATATAAGGTGTAATAAGTATTTACTGTTATCACACTTGAGTATATATATGGTCTCTATTTATATTCTTGTGATGAAATCTATTTATAGTATATGTGTTAATTTTAAAAAATCATGTATTTCTAGTTGACCCCAATGAGGTTATTACATAAATTCACACTCCCATGTGGCCTAGCTACCACATCAATTGTCACATAGCATCGCCACAAAAAAATAATGGAATTGAACCCCTGAACTCCAACAAAATATATTTGTGCAAGATGGGATTACCAAACAAGATATGCTCATGTGCCCAACCCATTGTGGATGCTCTACACTCAACACACTAATATAAATTGCATTCATCATTACCTCTTTCCAAACCCATGATCATAAACACAAATCTCAACATGATTTATCATTGTCACTCTGATCTAGCCCCTGATCCACAAGCTCATGTCCCTAATATAACCTGCTAACACCTAAGTACCATATACATGTGAATCTTTGAGGCTTGATTTTTAAGCCTAAATAGATGAATCAAAAGACAAACTAAAAATTGATCCCTCATATTTTTCATGAGGAATCAAAAAAAAATTAGATGAGGAATCAAAAAATGCAATTAGGTCTAGAAAATTATACACATGAAGGGGAATTCCTTTAGAAACCCAAATTCACCTATACAAACAAAACCTTGCATTGGGAGGGCTTTATGAACCCACATCTCTTTGATCGAGTTATCATCGCATCCAAATATTATAAGGAATTCAAATATGAGATCAAAAATGTCCCTATCCCATGAAATCATTGGATCTTTTTTCTTCTTCAAAAAAATAACATTCCATAAAGAAAAGAAAATTTCATAAGTATCATTAACTAAATAATTCCCAACAAGATGGGTTTTACATTCTAACAATAACCAAAATAGAAACTCAAATGATGCATTTGGATAGGTCTTGCATAACAATTTGATCTAAAGGACATTAAAAGTCGTCAATGTCATCATAACATATGATAATTTTATATTATTATAAAAACCAGTACATATATCTTAAATATATCTATTTGAAAAAATCCAAGAGATATCAATCTTGAATCACATACATTGGATTTGTCACATAGCACATTGATAATTAACTCAGTTTCCTTCTTAAAAAAATTCAGTAGATTCACTATACTAGTCTATCAAGCTCAAAAAACTCTATCCAGAAAATAAAGGGGGACTCCAAACTCCATGATATTTATGATTTTCCAATCAACTTCTTGAAGCAGGAAGAAAAAATATCCATTTTTGATGGTCAAATGGATGTTAAATTTAAGGCCAAAATTTTCCTCTGATGGTCAATTGTAGATTAAATTTAAGGTGGCCATTAATTGTTAATAACTCACAAACATTATATTCCATCATCGGCCCACATTCTCTCCCCCTGACATTCGTTGTTATTGTACAATGCCTACAGCATAAAATTATACCAATTACTGTAATTGTGTTTGCAATGTATCATTATTTACTCTTTTTAATTTTATGTTTGATATGATGGTTTACAAGATATTATTTATTATTTAATTATTATTAAAAATTAATAATTCAAATAACAGATTAATAAGATAAGGTTCATTAAAAAATATAATTATAGTTTAGAAGACTAAATAGGGGAGAGGAGCCAATAGTCATGTACCTTAACTTGGCCATCTAATAAGTACATCGTACTAACACCAATTGATATACAGATAATGCCCATTTAAAATTTCAAGTGGAGGGAAAGTCACCATTTTTATTTTGGTGTGTTTAAGTGGAGGAAAATTCACATTTTAAATTGATTTAAAATGGAAAATGTGAAATACACTAGAAAATAAGTGTGACCAAAACTTATGCATTGAGTATCTTATAATTGTACAATGAGTATGATTAGCTTCTTTGCACTAGTATGTGATCATATTTGTACAATCACATGTAAATTGTACACCTACTTTTCAATAACATATAAACAACTATTCACTCTTTTTCTCCCAAGTACTATCTCAAGTATTGGTACATGCCCAACTATTGGGTCATTTTCCATTTATATTTTTTTTAATATTTTTTTCCTAAAAGATAAGCAGGGAAGAGCCCTAGATCCAAAACAAAAGCATATGATGAGTATTCAGGAAAAAATGCCATTGGAAAATCAAAATTACAAGATTGATTAACCAATCTCACACTTTTGAAAACATAATAATCAGCCTAAAACATGGAGGAATAGTAAGATTCAATTCCAAAATGCAAGTCTCAGGACACCAACAACCTATTTAGTAGTGTCTGATAGAAAGTTAAAGATGCCACTTCAAGATCAAATCCACAGAGAATTGACCAATGAGAAAATTCAAACCGAAATGCATGAAACATCATCAGTTCTCACATAGAAGTTGAGCGTTCATCTTTCCAACATGCAACATACAATCAATAAAGGCCTCACATATATAATACACCAATATTCACATAAATCAAAGCCTCTCATATATAGTACACCACACAACACTCTATAACTAAATAGTTCATTGTTTCATAAAGCAATACCAAATTAGAATTTGAATATGGAAACCTTCCTCTCACCCAACAAGATTCACACATAATCTTTGTCACTAATAATCAACCAATGACAACTATACAGGCAACATGTAAGGCCTCTTTTTTCATAGTGTTTATATTTGACAAAGATGACTATGAAACCATGACTTATATATTTTAATTATTAAATTATATGGTTAAGTCACATCTAGTTGAGGCGTGCAAAGATTTCATGAAGGTGTTCATGTGTTAGGAACCATGAGAAAGACCTATTATCAATCATTTTTTGATCGCTTGCTTATGAAATAATGATGCTTACATTTCAATTACATAATGTTGCCTTATAAATTTTGATTATGTCTATGAGATATATTGACTTAAATCATGTTGAATCATTGCTTCTAAGCTTATGAAATGGCAATTGCATATGCATTGAACCATATGAAATCATATTTGTGTATGTTGATATTCCATGAATGATTATGTATTATTAATTGATTGAAATTGCCTTATTTGATTAAATTTTTTAGCTTTGACTATTAAGTTAGATGAATTTGATATGTGCATTGAGTGTGCAGGAATAGGAAAAGGGCCAATGAAGGAAAGAGACTACATCAAACATGGTTATATCACTAATCAGTTTTAGACGTTCGAAAACCCATGTTAAATATTTAGTTGCCTAGTCTACCACCTAATAGATGGAGCATCTAATTGATAGTTAGTTTTTAAACCTGGTTGGTGAAACTTATTGTTGTCTAACCTAAATATATTGTAGCCAATGTCTAGAATGTCTAATGGCTGATTAGTATATCTTCCTTTGATTTCCTTAGTACTAGGATCAAGTGGAAAAAAAGGTAAGAGGGTCTTGGAAACAACCACAAGAGCATGCATATCCATCATACACTTTAATAAAACATGGGAAAGAATGTCTCTTTATGAGACATGGGCTGACAAGTGACTAGTGGTTGGTTGGTGCTCAAACATCAATATGGAGTCGAACTCCCTTAGTTGAGAACTTTTTTTGTCAATTCGAAAAGAAGCTAGACTTAGCATAGGAGAAGGATAAGAAGTAGATAGGATCAACTGATTAGGAGAGCCAAGTCTAGACAATTGGATGATAGTGCCTTGGGAGTTTGGAGGTCAATAGGTGGGCTTCCTTGTAGCCTATATTTTTATGTTATTCATTTAGAATGAAATGATTATATTATATGTTTGATATTATTGCTTTCAAGAGAATAAAACCCCCTGGTTTATTCTACTTGTTTTATTATTTTCCCATGATTGAGCATTCGTTGGCATGTAGTGCTTGCTCGTTTGAGGACCTTTAAGATATTTTTTCTCCTTAATTTGAATGAAATGATTATAATTCTTAGTTTATAATTTTTATTAAAGGAGAATAAGACCACTTAGTATATTCTGCCTAACTTATTATTTTTTCATGGTTGTGCATTGGTCATCATGTAGTTCTTTGCCCAGTTGAGGGCGTTGGAGAGGTTGTGTTCCTCCCTGCTTAACTTGGATGTTTCAGGTTCTTGGTTGAAGTGTTTTAATTTTATTGTGACATAGTATAGTGTTTTCTTGTGAACATCTTCATGATGGAATAAATTAAAGTCCTCATGTGTTGGGCATGGTGGTAGAATGCTTAACCCTCATGTGAATTTTAGTGTAATTTGTTAAGCCCTCTCATGATGAGACACGATAGGAGACTACTTAACCCTCCCATGACTATTGTATGGAAGCAATAGAGTGACATATCCTCTTGTTACTCCAATATTTTGGCAAAACCTTGTTATGTTATAAGCCCTTGCTTGTTAATAGTATATTCATGAATGTTTAGCTTCACTTGAATGATCAATTGAATGTTTGACTGTTTTATATTTGGATTGGGAGTCTCTTGGATAAGAACTAGACACTATAGGTGTTGCATGGTTTTTCCTTTGTGTTAAGATACATTGGCTTATATATCCATATTTGCCTTTACCAAGTGATATAAACATGCTCGAAGTTGGCAATCTCAAGCTCGAGGATGTCTAAAGCAGCAGCTTGATGATGAAAAAATATTGGGCTGTGAGCCTTCCTTCTAATGACTAGTAGATCCTCAAGAGCAGACATGAAATGTCATTGAAGACTACTTGATTTTTATGTACTTCATCAAACAGAAAGATGTATTTCTCACTTATGTTAAATGATGAATGAATCTGATGTATTATTAATATTGTAGCAACCAACCTACTTGTAATATTCTTGTTAGAAATAGAGTTTGGATAGTATTCCAACTATGGATTAAGACATGTTTTTTTATATTTATACCTCAATGTAAATCTAAGATGTAATTGTTTATGAATGCTTGATTTATAGAATCTTGAGAAGAGTCATGTATGTATCAATGTCTTTAGTCTTCGAGGCACTTTAAAATAAATAAACATATTGATTTCCTTGATTATGTTATTGTCATGAGTGACTGGTTTATTAAGCATTATGCATCTATGTCTGAATGAGAAGAGTTAATGGAATTAATCTTCTCTAAAAATAAGAAAAACTTAGATAAATAGCTATGGGATTGTTATTGTTAATAACAATCAAGCTTGTTGAAATGAACTAAACAATACTGCTTTCTAGGATAGTTATGTCCATCATGAATAAAGACATATGTTGTCTTTGTGTTTAACCTTTTTTATAAAAAGGAGTCATATCTGTACATGAGAATTTGTATTTTAACCCTTGGGAAAGAGTCATTTGGTAAAGAAAGCTCTTAGACCTTAGAGATTTTTTAATAGAAGATTAAGTTATTTGATTAAATCTTTGTTGAGAATAGTCTCTTTATTATGCATGTGTCTCTCCTTTTTAAATCTATTATGGTTTAATTATTATTTGCATCTAGTTTATATAAAGATGGGTAGAATGTAATTGCTAAACTATGGATTGTTATTTGGAATAACAATAAAAATAGTTCATTGAATCTTTGATGTTGTGTGGATCATATGGATGTCTTGTGAAAAATCCTCTCGGATTTTACAATTGAGTTATTGTTTGTTTTATGCCTTCCCAACAACTAAGTCGTTAATAAAACTGATGAAATTTTATTAAGCTTAGATCTTTGGCATGGTTCTTATCAAGCCATTCCTTTAAAGATGTAGTCTTGAGTAAACTTGTCTTGAGTTCATTGGATAAATCAACTAAACTAATGAGTTTATTAGTTTAGAATCGTGATCTTTGCTATAAGCAAATTTTTGCTCCTTTTTAGATTTGATAACAACAACATAGGCATGTACATTTTACCTTGTTGTGTTTCCAATTATAGAATCATCTCTGTGTTTTACTTCGAACCATGCTTTAGCTGATTATCGAGCTCTTTATGGATTTTTACCTTACTCATTTTCCTTGTTGACTAATTTGATGTCTTGCCTTAGCCTCTTTAGCTTTGAGTTTATTTCAGCTTTTGCCTTAGCTTAATTTCAAAAAAAATGGAAAGTTGGTCAGACGATGCCATGTGGCATCCTTCTGATAGCCCAAGGGATTAGTCGAAAGGTTAAAGCCTCTAATGCCCTAGAGTTATGTGGAACTACCAAGTGGAAGCGTCCATAAATGTGAAAGCTCAAAGGGACTAAGTCATTGGGGTTAATACCCCAATGCCTCTACATTCTGCATAACCAAATTGATCTATGTTCCAAAGGATTATGCCTTTAAATTTGGGACCTTTGTTTTGATTTTACCTTAGTCAATTTTTGAGACTTTGACAAGTGGTTTGGAGGAAGCCTCATGTCACCATCTCACTAACCAGAGAGTGACATCAGCATGGTCAAGTGTACGGTCAGTGTTCAACTAGTGGACAAAAATAATGTTACCACATGGCATCATCTTGATAACCTACAAATCTAAAGAAGACCATGTAGAGCACGAAGCCTCTGGGCTAGTAGATGAGTGGGATATTATGATGTTGAATCATCTTGGCAACGTACAAACCCATTTATGACCACACAGGCTGCTTAGAAGGCCCAGGGCATGAAAGGATTAGCTAGCAGGGGCTAATACCCTAATACCTCTGTGGTTTAAATGATGCAGGGAACGGCCAAGTGGCAGCACTTGATACACCTGAATTTTAGGCTTGATTCAACCTGAGATGGACACATGGAATATGTTGACTTAAGTAACTATCGAGTAAGAAGTTGACAGTCATCTTCACATCATTAATGCATCTCCTCTTTTACGTAGGCTCATGAAATAATCTTGAGTGCTGGCCAAACAAATTAGGTTTGCGAGCTTCTAAATTATTAGCTTGCATTTGATGAAGTCTCATGGTAGTTGTAAGTTATGTTTTGCATGATTGAGTGGATATTGGTATCTATCCATGATCGCAAGTGTTATGTTTGGTTTTATGTTGTCATGTCTGTCTTTTAGGAAAAAAATGGGCATGACACAACACCTTGATAAAGGAGTAACTTCAACCACTCAGAAAACTAGAACAACCCATAGAACATACTTGTGTATTATGGAAACACAAGAACATAACATACAAATGAGATGTAGATCCCATTTGGAGTCATTTCATACAGCACACAACACAAACCATTCCAATTCAGAAAACATGTTCTTCCAACCACAATTATAGGTTTTTGTAATAACGAAGGTAAGGTCTTACATATCCATTTTTCATGAGCAAGCCACTAATAAATGAAAAAGAGGATAGTGGTGCAAAAAGTAGCAAAGGTGGACAAGGCAAATTACTAGGCCCAATTCCAACCAAAAAGAGTTAACTATACTTCTCTAACCCACTTGTGACATTCTTCAAACTATTCCAATATAATGATATTTTTTGCCTCTTTATTGCCATCCGCAACAACATTTCCCATAATAGCAACTGCGATGTCCTCTACCGCACCAGTCTCTTCCTCTTTTGTGGGAGGGAAGCAAGCAAGTGGGTCAATTTTTTCTTCTGCAATTAACACAAAGCCTAGTATTTTAGCAATCTCATTTGTCATTTACTAATGGCTCTTAGTCCTTCCATCAAAAAGGCGTTGGTGATGCACATTTTCAATTCCCATCCCCTGCACCAAGCATTCTAGATCCTCATGGTCCTCATGGAGAGCAAATGACCCATTTGCATTAAAAAGCATGTGGGCACAACTCAAGGATTGGGCCACATCGAAGATGTTCCTTCTCACAATGAACTAGCCAAGGTTGAGCAGTATTTTATTCATTTTTAGAGATTAATCTTTATTCAAGTTCATTTTATTTTCCTAAGTCAATTCAAGTGTGTGGAGGTTTTTTATTATGTAAATTTTTAATTCATGTATTCTATATTTTATGAGGTGTCAAACTTATTTTGTCTCTTTTGAAGAGAATCTTAAAAGTTCATGTCCCATGTAACTTCTTTCACACTTGTCACATATTTCCCCCTTACCTTATGGGGATTAGTGACACTGCACACATACTAAGAAGGTTGTGCAAGAGAGTTTTCTAGTAACTCCTTTTGGCTCACTAGCATTATTTAAAGAGCTCTCTTTTCTCTCATTCTACACTATAACAACTTGAGATATATTTATTCTCTATTTATTCTTTCTTATTCTCTCATTTATTCTCTATTCATCAAGATTTTTATTTTGAAGAATGTTGATTTAAGTATTCATTCTTAAAGCACGTAGATTTTTTTTCGTTGATTAAGTTTCCCTAATTATCACTTCGTATCTCGCATTCTCTTGGTGTAGCTTACTTTTGGAGTGATATATTTTATTTTTAGATTCATTTACTTGCTTCAACATTATTTTGAAAGATCATTTCTTTTATATATAACATAGTACCGGAGCATGTCAAGTTTTAACGTTGAACTTGAAGAATGTGCAAGTTCATGGGTAGAGAAGAAGCAAATAATGGTTTTTCTTGATTTTTTTCATCTCTCTTAATAGTTTTTCTATTTTCTTGATTACTTTTTGTTGTTTTATGGCTCATTAAATACATAAGTAATGTGTTTTATTGTTTAAATACTAATATTTATTCATTCTGAATTTTTTTTTATGATTTTCACTAAAAAACCTATTTGAGAAAGGGGCCATATCTTTTGATTGGAAATGCGTTTCTCTATAAAAATTCAAGTTTATTATTCTCTAAACTAGGAACCAATTGTTAAAATTTCAGCATTACCTAGATCATTGTTATGAAAAAATTGTAAAAATGGTAACTGCTTATTTTTTGATGATTTTTCACTAAAAACCTATTTTCAAAATTAGTCATATCTTTTTGTTAGTAATTTGGGTTTCTCTATGAAAAAAATTTGGTTTGTTAATCAATAATACAGAAATAAATAATTAAAATTTTGGCATGACCCAAATCACCGTTTTGGAGAAATTGTAAAAGTAATAACTGCATATTTTTCGAAAATATAAAACTAATAATGTTTTAACGATGATTTATTTTTTCATTATTCATCAATATTTTAAATGATTTTCATTTAATAAATTTGGCATTTTATTTATTTAAATATAATCTTGGAACCACCTGTTACAATTTCAACATGACCTAGACCATTGTTATGAAGAAATTATGAACGAACATGGTAATTACTTTCTTTTTTATGATTCTTCTCTAAAAATCCGTTTGCAAAAGGGGTCATCTATTTTTATTAGAAATTTGAATTTATCTATAAAAAAATTGGTTTGTTAATCAGTATACTAAAATTTTGGCATAGCCTAAATCATCATTTTGGAGAAATTGTGAAAATAGTAACTGCATGTTTTCTTTAAATGTATAAAATTGATAATATTTTAATGGTGATTTATTCTTTCATTATTCATCAATATTTTAAATGATTTTCATTTAACAAACTCGACATTTTGTTTATTTAAATCTAACCATTTTTTATGCTTTCAATATAAGTGTTATGTTTATTTAGATTAGTTGGAGCTTTTAATTAGAATTAAATCTTCATGCGATATATTTTTTTGCAAGTTGAAACTTGTTTTTTCTGGTTTTTTCCTTACAATTATTGTCATTTTATGACTTTTAAAATAACATTATTCTTACTTTTAAAAATGCTAAGCAACAAAATTATTTCAAATATGATGAAATTTATGCTTTTAAGTGTTAAATTGAATGTCAGAAAATGATTATTAATTGAGTAGAGTGATTTCTGAGAAATAATTGTGTGCATGTTTTTTATCCGACACATTTTGAATCACCATCTATGATTCATTATCAAGAATAAAACTTGATGATGGATCACGAATGGTGATTTGAAACGTGTGAGATCAAAAAACGTACACACATTTATTTCTAAGAAATCATTCTACTCAATTTGATGGACTGTGAAAACATTAAATCTCTTATATGACTATTAATGCTTGTAAATCTCATTTAATGGGAAATTGGATAATACACATACCTTAATTGACACTCTTAATAAGATTTTTTATTATATATATATATATATATATATATATATATATATATATATATACCTCTAAAATTGTTTTAAAGTGTGATTTTTCATCTCCTAAATAGTGTATTCCTTTACAAGATCATGTTTCTAACATTGTTTTGAAAATTATGTAATCGATAGGTTATAATGAAGCCGGTCTTGAAAATTTTTAAAAACACATTATTAAGTCTATTTCGTTTGCAACCAATTCAAATTTTATAAAGCTTGATAATGATAATGTGAATTTGTATTGTCCTCCTCATCAAAGGACAATGCACCATAGTATTTATTAAAAGGTTTCTTATGTTCATACTTTAGTTAAATTTTACAAACATTGTGAGCATTGTAGTAAATACGGACATAATATTATTAAATGATAGAAATTACATCCTTGTACATCTTATGATAAAAATCATAACATTTTACATTGTTAAAAAATATCTAAAACACCTCATTCTAAGGTAAAACAAATTTGTATTCTTAAAGTTATGCAATTTTCTCAAGACATTAATGTGTCTTCTTTTAATACTTCTTCAGTTGCATCAAATAGGATACCTTTTGTGAAAGGAAAAACATTTTATGTCTCGCATTTTATAAGTTTAAAATTTTTAAATTTATTATTTTCTTTGTTTTTGTGCTTACTTTTTCTTGCAAGTTGTCAAAAAGAAATGTCTTTGTTGGAGCTAATTTCATTTTTTACCAATTTATTTTGACCATGCAAGATTCTACTTATGGAAATTGTCTCTTTGCTCTTATTAAATCTATTTTTAATACATTAATTATATGTAGACCATATTATAATGTCTCTTATGTTATATTTATTTAACATGAAGATTGGTGTAAGCTTTTGTTTTATAGGTATAGTGGGTCATTTTTTTACCGTCTCATTTTTGTTGGTCTTTGTTCCGATACAAATTGACCTTCTTATCCAAAGAGGATTCTTGGAGATTGTCAATGATCACACCTTCACATTTGTAACATTTTTTGAGACATATTCTCTTCTTCTTTCTTTCTCAAATCATTGTAATCTTATTGCAATTCCCTTCGAAAGAAATTATCATCAAAGGGGAGTATTATGTAATGTCAACTCCCTATTTTATTTAGTATTTTATTCACTTTTATAACCCCAAATAAAACTTAAGGGAGAGTGTTCAATATTAATCTTTATTTAAGTTCAATTTTATTCCTAAATCAATTTAACTATGTTGGGTTTTTTTATTATGTGAATTTTCAATTTGCATATTCCAGATTTTATGAAGTGTCACGTTTTTTTTATCTCTTTTAAAAGAAATTTTAGAGTTCCATGTCACATGTATCTCTTTTTACACTTTTCATACACTTCTCCCTTGCCTTATGGGAATTAGTGACACTAGACATACACTAAGAATGTTGTGCAAAATTATGATGAAGTTTTTTATAACTCGTATTGATTCACTGACTCTATTTGAAATATTCTCTCCTCTCTAATTCTACACTTAAACAACTTGAGATGTTTTTTTATAGATCATTCTTCTTTCTTATTTTCTCATTTCTTCTCGTCTGTTCGTGAAAAAAATTATCATGGATAAAGTTGAAGTAAGTCTTCCTTCTTTATGCATGTGGGTTTTTTTTTCATTGATTTGATTTCCACACTTATCACTTTGTGTCTCGCTTTCTCTTGGTGTGACTTAATTTTGACGTGATATCTTTTAATTTTTGCATTCATTTACTTGCTTCAATGTTATTTTGCAAGATCCTTTCATTTATTTCTAACATTCATCAATTTGTCAATATCTGCCACATCCACCATTTAATTATTTTGACAATCGCCACATCCAATGCACCCAAATCCTCATGTAAGGACTTTTTATCTCACCATTGACAAGTTGAAAATTTGAGACTCGTTTCTTCAGCTACAATGCTTCTTCCTGCATTTTTCCATTCCCCATATTGGCTCCAACTAAAGACTAGGCACATCCTCCTACTCCATGCTTCACTGCGCTTTCCATATTTGTGCACAAAAACACAATCTACCATATGCATATGATCATACAAGGGTGAAAATGGACCCAAAATCATGCCTTGAACAAAGATTCGAAACAAACGAAAAAAGGGCAATGATAATTGAAGCCAAATGCCCAGGGAAAAATAAAAAATGTACATCTTTTTATGTGCAATTAGGTCACTTTAAGAAGGAAAATATCACTTCATAGTCATCCCTCAACATCATTCTCAAAAGAATTAGTAAATACTCGCACAATTTCACTCCACAAACCAAGAATTAGTAAATATTCAAAAGGGGAAACCAATCATACTTGTAGAATGTCGAAGGCCACCCTACATCTCAATGGCCTCCAAGGCTCGCCACGCACCCTTTCAATTCCCAATTGATCAATGTTTCTCTCCATATAAGATGACAAAAATTAAGATCCAAGAATGATTAAAAAGGGAGGAGCATAAATCAAGTGTGCGAGGTGACAGCATCAAGAGTTGAGGCAAGGATATGAGAGGACACGCCAACCCTCCACAATTAGAGACATCATGGGCCTTCAATCCAAATGATAATTCATGGCTTTCGAATATCCTTTCAATTTTCAAGATTTTGATTTGTTTTTGTTTTTTGTTTTTTGTTTTTTTTACTATACCTTAAACCTTAACCTGATTGCCATCTCTCACCAAGATGCCTTGTGAATCTGGGGAATCCGAGGGGCACCATGTCTTAAGGTACATAGAGGTTCAACCCCTTCATTGGCAACCCAATCCGCAACCCGGTTTCCAGGGCTTTTTATGTCTTGAAACTTAACATCGTTGTGTTTTAAGCACAACGATCTAATTTCTTCTATCACATCACAGATTCTCCAAGCCTTGATTGCATCCTTTCCAACTACCCTGATTATGATCATCGAATCTCCTTCTATAATCAATTTATGTTGATCCTTTAAAATTGTTGTCGACAATCCCTTAAGGAAAGCCTTTGTCTTAGCCATATTATTTATATCCTTACCAATGTTCGAAGAGAAGGTCAGAAGATGTTGTCAACCTCATTTTGAAATCTCTCCCCACCAACAAGATCGAAGTTGCCTTTAGCAACACCATCAAAGCTCAATTTAATCCATCCAAGTTTAGGTGGGGCCCAAAAAACCCAAGTCTTACCTTGACCATCATACTGCTCAACTCACCTTTTATCTAATATTAAATATTAATAAATTATATCAATTGAGAGATCAATTAATACAAAATTCTTATTTCATTATTGAAGGAAAAAAATCAACAAATGGGTGACAAGTTAATTAGCAAGCTAATTATTTAAAATAGTAATCTAATTAGAGTATAGGGCAATTATTTAGACCGAGTTAAATGAAATTTATACATAACTTTTTAGACTAGTATTAAGTTTCAAAATTTTGATTCTACTGGAAACCACCTACTAACAAATATCAATTTATTTAATATTATAGATATTTCAAACACACCCAAAATATTCAATTTGTGTATCAATACATAATTTTCTTTTTCTTTGGAGCCTCTTGGTTTGGAGTATGCTTTGTTCTCTTCCAACAACCCCTCCCCACCTCAAGGTAAACTTATGCACTTATGACTTCTAAGTCATGACTCAAGCGTACCTGGTTTCCTTCCTCAATTTCTCCAGCTTGAACACTCATTTCAGCTTAGGTTCAAGGTTTTTTCTCAGCTTCTAGTTTTAGCTTTAGCTTCTTGCGTCTGACATACTAGGAGCTACTTCTTGGACTTATTCTCTCTCTTTGACCTTCTTGACTCAACCTCGAAGCTTTGAGAAAATATGCATTGCCTCCTCGAGTTTTGTTTCTCAAAAGTTGAACTGTTACTCTAGTTCCCTCCCAATGAAAGCAGTAGAGAAGGTTCCCAACATCTCTTGGAAAGGCTTACAAACCACCTTAACCACAATGGTTCGCTCATTTTTTGTGTTTTACTATTGACCATGTACCTACTACCATGTCAACAAAGTCATCATCTAGATATACAACTCACCATTTGCTATCATCTATATAACATAAAGTATGTGTTGTCAAGTGGTTTACCCCAAGCCATCTCCGAGACTAATTCAAGATTTTCTATATAGATGACCCCTCGCCACCTTCATATTTTTTCTATGGTTTACACAAAACCATCGAGCGTGCACAACCTTGATGTCATCGTTAGATTTCCCTTTCATAAAACAAAAAAAATCAATATCATGCCAACATGTTCATGACTTTGCACCATTCGATTACATCTAGCCAACCACAATCAACCTATATGTAATATCAAAGATTTGTTTTTACCATCACGTCTTCTCACTATTATTTGTTAAAAGCATAGCTCTACATGGTGTTAATCACCACTTTGCTTGTGCATCTTGGTTGGCCATAATAGTTGCCGCTGTCATCAAGATAACTATATTCATAACAATGTCCATGTTGTTGATCCCATGTCCCTGAACCTAAAGCATGTGCCTTGCTTGTTATATATGTTTTACAAATGTTATGGTCTCGTTGCCTATATTATCATCAAATACTAGGCCTGTATTCGTATGTTTTTCAAACATATATGTCATCACTACTAACACGACTCAATATAAGAAAGCTTGTTAGATACAATCCTAGGAACATCACAAGATTGACCATTAGAATCACAACTGGGATGCTCAATATCATTATATGAGAAATATCATTTTGTGTGATGCACCTCAACATTGACCTTTGCGTAGCTCCACCTTGAGCAGCAACGATCAAGTTACTAGTATGACAAGATGCATCATGCATTAAAAATAAATCACTTGTATCTCACCTGCACAATCACTTGTTAGAATATTTTTACATGTTTTAACTTGTCTTTGCATAATTGTTCATATAACTTGTCACTCTAGTTCTTTAATTGTGTCTCCCCTTAATCGAGCATATAAAGTTTTGACAACGCATTCGACAAACACACATCATCTTATGCTTCAAACAAATATCATTATTTGCCATATTCTCTTATAATCTTCAAAATTTCTCGAAAATAATGACCTGAAACAAAATAATATTCATCTTCATTGTTGGCTGCAATTGTCTTCATCAGTCTTCAACTTTGTCTTCTATTTCAATGAATTAAAATTGGTTTTATTAGTAGCCTCTGCTTTGGATTTCTTTGGGCTCGTCTTCATTTTGTATTTCCCATCTTGAAACTCTCCACTGATGACACAGTCGAGAAAAAGGAAACTGACACTTCTGAAATTTAGGATGTTTACAATCCTACGAAATTGTAGGAAGAGATCGGTATTGCCTCCATGCAGTTGTTTAAATTCATTTTGATTCTTCATGGGAACTGTATCCAGAAGTGACTCACGCAAAACACCTACTTTATGTCATGAAATGGCAATATACTTGAATCGCTTCCAAGAGATTTCCACTCTCGACTACTATTTTCCAAATCTATAATCTTTTTATAGAATAATTTAGTGATATTGTTTATTTTTAATTCAAACACTACACCTTTTCTCGTTTAATTAAAATTAAGGTTTGCTAACATGCAAACAATGGAATCTTGGATACACACACATGTATACCTGTTTTATTGTTTTTATGAAAAAATTATCACATGCTCCCTTTCAATTTAAATTTTTGTATTGCCTACTTAGTCCCATGTCCAAAACTTTGAATGTCACCATTGAACAAACTGTGTTCTCAATCAGATCAGCCATAGCTCTTACATGACATCTTTGAGAAGAAACTTAAATAAAGAAACAAACCTTCAGCATCGTGTATATAATATAAGAACAGCCAGAATTTGTAATTGTCTGCACTGTTGTTATTCGTGTGCTGGGTTGAGCTATTTGCCGTTATTCAAGATTGACAAGGTCCACAAAACTTCAACTTCTATATTGCTTCCACGTTTTCAAAAGAAGATGGACTTGGCCCTATTTTCATTGCCACTTTATACTAATTTTTTGTTTAAATAGCAGCCATCATTTAGTAATTAGTAGAAGAATTTCTGGTCTCTGACACCTTATGTGAGTGCATTGGTGAACACAATGGAACAGTTGTAAAAAAATGGTTTGATCACATTCTTACTTGTCACTTCAGAATTGGTGCACAGTTGTCGTCTTTTCAGATTTGTAACACACCTTTGGAGCATTTGAGCAAGCCCACAGGTCATAAATGTTTCATGCAATTGCCTCAGGTGTCCTAATTGCTCTGATAGCATAAAAGAATGAGCACACTCGAAAGAAATAGAAGAGAAACTCTAATGCGAAGATTTGCATTACCTCTGAATAGTTTATATACAATGCAAAAGTTCATTAGGGTTGGTAGACCAAATAACAATACCAGAAACTGCCTGCTAACATATGTAGATGTTGTCTGAGGATTGTGGTCCACTCATAAATCACAGGAAGTTTACTGTAGAGTGCATATGTCCAAATCGCAACCCCACTCCCCGGGATGGCACCTCATCCCAAGTACGCATAACAAAAAAACAAAGGCAGATGTTCAGAATATTCTAGATATTTCCAACAATTAGTTCTTCATTATTTGTAGCTCACAATCAAGGAATAACAACCTAGGGCTCAGCTTTTTGGTTTGTACAGATAATTTCTCCATTGGCAAAAGGCATTTAGTAGAGATGAATATCAAATCTGCTAATCTAATGAGAAGTCTTAATTCGATGGAATGCTTATGTTTCCAGTGTTAAAAATATACTAATAATATAAAGAAGATCAGCAATTTTACCCCCTTATGGTGACATGTAAACCCTACATGACCTTTGAGAGAGCATCCCCTCGAATTGTTTTACAGAAGTAGAAAGTTGCAGATAAACAGATTCTGTTAAATGGTTTGATGTTAGTGAAAATTGTCTTGTAGGTGTTCATACCTACGATAATCTGCCAAAAGAGAATAAAGTTGATCGGCCCCTAAGAAATCTACAAGGATGGTGCTGAGAAGGTTTCAAGAAATGTATTGAGAGTTTCCTGCTGATTTAAACATTCTGAACTTGCCAATGGCTTCGCTAGACCTTACTTGGGATTGGGTACATTAACCATACCTAATTTCTTGCCAACAATTGGCTTTTTAACAGGTCTTTGAGAAAGTTTTAACTTACAACATTTGGTTTTGGAAAATATGTTTTTGAGGTTGGGTTTCTTAGCCATATCTAATTTATTGCCGACAGTTGGCTTTTTAACAGTTCTTTGAAAAACCTTTTATAACATTTGGGTTTGGCAAATATGTTTTTTGTAGCCACTGGTTGGCATAGACTGTTATTATTATCTTTTTCAATGCACTATTAATGTGTGAGAAGCAAGGTTCTTTCGTCGCAGTCTTTTGTTAACAGAATGTTCTGTACCATAGTAAAACATTTTAGAGTGCATTTTCACAAATCTGTTATATATCCACCGATTCCAATCTCATATTAGTGTACAAACAGCTTTTTCTCATGTCCATTAACATGTCTATTATCCAGGATGCAGTTTGTACCTTTCATAAAAGATTTTAATTATAGCATATAGTGACATCACCTCCGATTTCATGTGAGCTTTGATAATGTAAGAGTTACAAATTAATCAGCGGAGAGGCCTTTTGAAAAAAAAAAAGGAGAATGTCACTCTTACAAATCATATTCTATATTAGAAATTCTATTGCACAGAAGCCCATTAAAAATTTATAAGTTCATCTCATATTAGAATATATGTAGACAACTGACAAATTGATCCATATACTAAAAAATGCATAGCATTTATCTACATTTTGACTCTCTGAAACCTCTTGAAAATCAGACGGCAGATAAATTTTATAAGTAACGAACAAAACGAGAAAATGCTTAAATACCATCCCGAAAGGCAACTAATCCCCATACAAACAAATATAGTGTGCAAATCCATAAAATACAGACTGGCTTGAAACTGTTCAATGCCTTAATCACACGAGATATGTGTGTCCTTTCCGTACATTCTACTCAATGTTTATAGTACCCACTTTGCTGTGGAGAGTAATACTCACTAGACGGTGGTATATGATAAGGAGGTTGTGAGCCAGCTGGTGGTGGATGTGACCCTGGCATAGCATTGTAGTATGGCCCTCGCCAACCTGGATATGCTGGCTGGCTGTAGTCATGTGTTACTGATGGTTGAGGCATTCCAGGTGAGGGATGGTAAGGACTGGGAGCTTGTGAATAGTATGGAGTTTGACCTGGGTAGACATTATGAGGCTGATTAGGAGCTGGTGATGCAGAATATGGTGGTACAGATTGTTCAGCTGTACGATAATATGGTGGGCGTGGACCTCCTGACTGGTGTGCGTTTGGTGGGTCTGAATGTGAAGAAACACCTGCATTAGATCTTTGGGCTGGTGGACTAACGGATGGGTAATTGTAGGCAGCTTTACCATCATTGAAATTAAGCCCAGCCAATTGTCGTTGAAGATCTTCCATCATCTCACGACACTGAATGTTGCGAGTCATAGCAAAATCACTACACTGTTGCTTCAAATTAGATATTGCATCCTGATGTCATCCACAAAAGTGAGAAACGAAGAAGAATCGGCTTTTCAAAATAATGCTAAGATTTCAGAAATTATAATGTACATAGATCTATATTGACTGTAAAACAAACTTTGAAGAACTACAAATTCAAACATGTGAAAAAGAAATTAACGACAACAGCAGCAGTTTAAACTACCAAAACAAAAACTAAAACTTTGATCTGGTACTCCTACACCAGAGACACAGCAGCAGTTTAAACTACCAAAACGATATGCACATTGCACTGATACATGAAAAATTTGTCCAAATAACCCCTTATTAAAAAAGGAATATAACGGGCGGGGGTCCTAGTCCGGTTGGTTAAGTATTTCCGTTGTGGCTCTGCTGGTCACTGGTTCTAATCCCCCCCCCGCCCCACCCCGGGGTACCGGAGGGCGTGTCACGCCAACGCCACCCGTCACGTTAAAAAGTTTCTGGCATACTGCAGGTTATAGGGGGACCGTGCTGTACCGATTCCTGCAGCCCAAAAAAAAAAAAAAAAAGAATATAACATATGCCAAAAAAAACTGTTCATTCGTTACAGAATAGTTCTCCCACATGTTTAGGCATCTGACACCCTACGAATTTCTTTCATCCATCAGGAAGTACTGTCACGTCTCCCAATTTATGGTACGTCTACTTATGTTTCTATGTTTGTTTTTTAGTCCAGGTACTGAACATACCGTGCTTACAACTTTGGAAAACAAATCTGCAACAAGCGAACTAAGAATAATGTCTCATTGCACATTTTTGTATTCTCTTTTTTTTAGGTAGAGGTCATCCCAGTTTATGTACAAGAACTAACATCTGATTTTTTTATTTAACAGTTGTTTCCAGAAGCTTGTTTAATCTCTAACTCAACAGTGAAGCATATTTGTCAACGTGATTCTCGTCCATGGTTCACTAGAGGATGCCCAAGCCAGTATGGCTGTTGGCTGTTGTTGGACTGGCACTTTATATCATTTTCTTTTCCCCTGGAATGGGAACGGTCCCATGGGTAACAAACTCCAAATTATACCCTTTGCAGTATAGAGGAACCTGTGGAGGCATTGCTGCAACAGTAAATTGGATTAGTAATTTGGTTGTTTCACAAACCTTTCTCACTATGACTGAAAACATTGGCACTTCAATGACATTCATGGTGTTTGGAATTATCTCAGTGATGGCTCTTTGCTTTGTAATACTCATAGTACCTGAAACAAAGGGCCTTTCTCTGGAAGATGTTGAAAACATGTTGCATGAAAGAGTAAAGAGGTTTAGTTTTCTTTTTGGGAAGACGGATGATACCAAAACTTCTGTAACTAGAGGAACCGAGACCTCAATGGCACCAGCACATGAGAGTTAAGTATAGCTTTTTGTAGGCTAGAAATTATGCAATATGAAGTTGAAATTATATCAGTGATGACTCTTAATACTCATAGTACTTGAAACAATGGGCCTTTCCCTGGAAGATGTTGAAAACATGTTGCATGAAAGAGTAAAGAGGTATAGTTTTCTGTTTGTGAAAATGAATGATCCCGAAACTTCTGTAACTAAAGGAACCCCAAACGTTAATGGCGCCGGCACATGAGAGCTCCTAGATAGTTAAGTAGAGCTTTTGGCAGTTTAGATATATGTAATACAAACTACAGAGAGCAATATGCTGTGAATCCTAATTGTGAAACTAAATAGTACTGATTGAGTGTAATTGATATGATACTGTTAATGTTCTGTTATGTATATCTGAAGGGAAGTTGGAAATACTATACAAACTTGGTGACTTTAATGAGTCTGTATCAGGATAGTGCTTTTCTATGATTGATTATCTTAATGGGATAATGACCTCCTTTGTTTCTTTTAGTGCATACTATCAACAGATGCTTCATGTACTTATTGATTCCTTGTGGGAAAGCAACAGAATAATTCTGGCAAATGTCCGAAACACGTACGATGTAACATTTGACTAACCAAATGACACCACACCTAGCAAAGCAATACGATGTTTTATTAGCTTTTAAATGCTGCAACCTGGTTGTCTGTGATGCAGTATCAGCATTGTGCAGTTGTCTTGAGGTGTACCATGTTACTATGTTGCCCAATTCCTATCATTGAAAATTGTTTTTTTTTTTTGACAAATTTGGGTGCCAGATTTATTGGGGAGTCACTAAACTTGACCCTGCGACCCCATCAAAGGGCAGGGGAGCTACCTACCACTGAAGTGGTGGTTCAGGGAAATTACCACCATGGGAAATACCTTTTAGAATGTATAAATTCCATGCGTCTTATTGTATCTGCTGTGTGTGTTGAAGATATTAAACTTAATGCTTTACAATTCAAGAGCATGCTTCCATGTGTCTCATTGTATCTGCTCTGTGTGTTGAAGATATTAAATTTAATGCTTTAGAATTCAAGAGCACGCTTCCATGGCAACATGAAAACTAAGAAGAAAATATCCACCCAATTATGAACAGATTCCAACAACATGCGAATGTGGCACAACATAAAAACTTAAAATCAAGTATGAAAGGATTCCAACACCTTGTTGTGGCAATATGAAAATTAAGAAGAAAGAAAATACCCACCCAATCATGAACAGATTCAAACAACATGTGTCTGTGGCACAACATAAAAACTTAAAATCAACCCTGAAAGGATTCCAACACCTTGCTGTGGCAACATGAAAACTAAGAAGAAAGAAAATACCCACCCAATTATGAACAGATTTGAACAACATGCGTCTGTGGCATAACATAAAAACTTAAAATCAAGTGTGGAAGGATTCCAACGCGTTGCTGTGGCAAGATGAAAACTAAGAAGAAAATATCCACCCAATCATGAACAGATTCGAAAATCATGTGTCTCTGGCACAACATAAAAACTTAAAATCAAGCATGAAAGGATTCCAACACCTTGTGGCAACATGAAAACTAAGAAGAAAGAAAATGTCCACCCAATCATGAACAGATTCGAACGACATGTGTCTGTTGCATGACATAAAACTTAAAATCAAGCATGAAAGGATTCCAACACCTTGCTGTGCAACATGAAAACTAGGAAGAAAGAAAATATCCACCCAATCATGAACAGATTTGAACAACATGCATCTGTGGCATAACATAAAAACTTAAAATCAAGCGTGAAAGGATTCGTTGTGGCAACTTTGAAAACTAAAATGAAATTAAGTATGAGTTGTTAATTAACAATGGTGGGCTACCAGGGCTGCTGCAGTTCATTGGTGGTGATTGCTTTGGCAAGGTTACGCTTATCTGTTGATATGTGCTAAGCTTTCTAGGGTTGCAGGAACGTTATCCACACCCAAAAGAGGGAAACAGGAGGGATGGGAACATATTTTGGTTTTGGGGGATTATACCAGAACATGTATTCTTCAAATTTAAAATTTAGGTCAGAACCTAATTGGGTAGGGCAAATTTTTTGTTGAGTACCCAAAGATAGACTGTACCGGGCTTTTACCATTTGCAGTGGAAATGTATATCTAGCGGTGGATTCCATTCTTATTTTCAAACAGACAATTCTTCAGGTCTAATCGGATTGCGTATAGACTTAATGTGACCGTCACTATGACCATAGGAATAACACACAATAAAGATTTTCTCTTTAAGTCAGTTAAAATTAGATGGGGTGATTTACTCAAATATTTAACATTTTTACATGTAGTGTGTAACATATCTGTTCCAAATTGAAATATAAGGTTCCATATTTAAACACGGTTTTATTATGAAAGTCCCAATAATTTTCCCATCGTATTGGAAATGTTTTGAAAAGTATCTGTCTTTCTTTGTTTGGTATTAAAAGTAAGTTAACTTGAAAATAGATTCAAGTTGTGACTTCTAGTGTGAATTGGATGTTAATTTGAAAATAGATTCAAGTTGTGAATTCTGATGCGGACCAAATTTTGTGATTAACCTGAATTGGTCGGAGTCCTTAAACCCCTTTGAGAGTTTGGACAGAACGTTTGAGCCAATAGTTGTTCAAACCTATCTCATTTACTCAAGCCTCCATTTTAAACCTTGAGACCATGGGGCTTGTTAGGTTCGCTTAAAGAGTTGTAGGCTTGTTTGAGACCCTATACATTGATTAGAGTAAAAGTGGCCAATATGATTGTGTAGCAACATGCATCCACTTGTACATTAACACTATGTCATTTAAGCATATAAATTTGTTTTAGCACATTGTGTGTCTCATACCACAAAGATGGTTGACCAATAGACAAAATAATTATATAGAATGTGCATTGTACATGCTATTTTGAAACAAAGAATATTTTTATATAATCAGAATGATGCAAAATTTTGAACATGACATATTTACAATAAATGTGTGTATTAAATTAGATCCCTTAGTAATTATAATTTTATATATATATAACAAAACGTAATGAATAAAAATCTCATAGAAACTAATATCTAATAATATAGATTATTATTTATTTAACTTGCCATTTATGTTTCATTCAATCTCTTTTTTTAATACAAAATAAAAATTAATAATTAAACTTAATGAATAAAAATCTCACAAAAATTAATATCTAATAATATATATTATTATTTGTTTAACTTCATATCCATGTTACATCAATCACTATTTTCTTTAATGATAATAAAAAAAGTTAATGACAAGGATGATGTTACTTCTAAGTATAAGAAATAAGGGCGCCATACATCAAGTCCCTACAGGAGTTAGTAGATTTTGTTATTGTTTATTGTTGATTGAGACTGTCTCAAAAGTAAGTGGTTGTAAAACCTTTTCATACCTTGGACAAGAAACAAAAATAAATTTATTGATTAATCTTGAATGCAAAATTCGATATAAAAAGTTATATAGAAGTCCCTGTAAAAATATTGTTGTATCCACATGTGCTTCAGCTTTGGATGGGCTTGACTGCCTCTATTGATGGCAAAGCGGATGCCAATTTTGATTTTTCTATGTCGAATGCTATGTGGCCTTCTCTAGTTGCTTTGACATTTCTCGCCACGTAAAAAGAAACATTGGAGTATACATATAATAATTATTATTAGTTTTTGACTTTGCTATTTCCATTGAATGTGTAGGATTGAGAGACTTAACGAAAAGAGGCCAAGTGTCGACATTGCATTGAGCATAATTGAATGCAAAGAAAAGAAAATTGTCTATAAGTACTTCAAAATTCGAAGCCCTATGATGATGCCACGTGGCACCGCCATGAAGGCTCATGCTTGCGGGAGTTAGGAGACTGTCCAAAGTCTCCTGAAGGCCCAAAAACCCGCAATGGTGCCACGTAGCATCATCGTGGTGGACATTAGCCACAGAGAAGTAAGGATAAAGGGAATGAAGCTGGAGGAGCGTGATAGGCCAAAATCCATACACATGGCATAGGTAGACAAATAACATAACACGAAAATGAAAACTCAGGTTTATATGCAAGGGCATTGATATATAGATGGCTCTGAATCAATGGGTAAGCGACAAGGGGGTTTGAGCTTTGATGTGGAAAATTATGGGAAGCCCAAAGTACCAAGAGTGCATAGAAGATGTGAAATATTAAAGTCAATCTTGTGACAATTCTGAGCAACATAATATGTCGAATTGAAACTTAAAGTTGGGGGCAATTATAAAGACCAAGCTACATTGCTAAATTGTCTATTTTGGAACAAAACTCAAATCCTGGAAAATAAATGAATAGTGCGGACAAAATTATGAAAAAAGTATGAAATGCATAGCAATTTACTATGTAGCAACTATCCAAAAAAATAAGAGCACATTTAGTTAGGAAGACATGCCAGTTTTGGTGGTGCACATATGCAATGAACTTGTACAAAGAAATAATTTAATGCATTCAGGCAATTCAATATCTATTTGAAATATATATATCTATTATAGTATACAAGCAGAGATAGGAATTAAATATAATCTTAAGTAAAAGATTAAGATTGTGATATACAAACAGAGCTAAGAATTAAATCTAATCTCAAGTAAAAGATTATGTTCAGTATACATTGCAGATTGTAATGTACAAGCATAACGATAAGACAAATCTAATCTCAAGTAAAATATTATGTTTATTATAACAAATAAATGCAGTTTTTAATAAAGGAAAAACTATTAAATAAGGCAATTGTAGTTATTGGGGTTAGTCATTGTTCAAAGATTTATAATACATGTGCATTGTAGAAGCTATTAATTTTCCCTGACAATTAATAGCCTTTGGTTTGAGCTAAACAATTAACAGGGGAATAAATTATTTTTTGCAGAAGTTTATATGTTAAATGTTTATTAATATTCTTTACATAGAATGTTTTAATCACTACATTTCAGTTATGAGATGTATGTTAAGATTGTTTTTTCTTCACCAAAGACAATTGACTTGAGCAAGTAACTATTAAGTATATACTATTCTATTAGCTATGAACAATTCCACAACCTTATTTTCTTCTCTTCATCTATTCTTATGTTTCCTTTTCAAAGTACTTGTTTATCTAGCATGTTAATAGGCATATACATTTACTTTTTAAAAGATTTTCATCATAAGGTTTGTGGTTTTTGATGGTTGGTTTTGGAAGCAAAGGCTCTTTTTTAGAAGTTTTTTAAATATTTTTTGTTGCGACGGTTTATTTGATTTGTTCCAATTTTTGTTACATGTAATCTTATTTGGACAAAACAACAAAAGAAAAGAACATGGAATCATAAACAGAAGCAAGTCAAGAATCAACAATGACTTTATCTAGTGCCAATGAAATAGATTCTACTCAGCAACAACAATAAAAATGGTGATGCTTGCATCATTTTCGTTTGTTCTCTATTGGCTATTTAATATTTTTTTATCAAAAAAAAAGAAAAGACTAATTTTTGATTTATAATCTTGTCATTATGTTGTTTAAAAAAACATTTTTTTTCTTTTTTCTTTCAAGGATGTGAATAGAAACATTTCCTACACACACAATATTAGACATTTGTGCTAGTAAAGTCGTTAGTGCTTTTGAAGGGGATATTTTAACAATTAATGGGCCTGCTCATATTACAAATCATGTTTCCCCAATCAAGGCAGAGATACTGCACATTGATTTGGTTGATGTGCATGGACAAATAACAATAATAATGAACATCAATAATAAATTAATCCAAAAAATTTAAAAGTACTTTGCTCCAGAAAAACGTATTCGGTTTTCAGAATACTTGATTAAGGAAAAATCAAAATATCAAAGAGGAGATGCCGCCTTTTGCATTGTATTGACTACAAAATCAAGTATGAAAAACATACATATGGTTTGCAAAAAATGTAAACTTATACCTGATAGTGCAATTACTAATATCATAGCATCATATTATTCATTCTCAGTAGGCTCGTTTGGAGCCTTGATAACAAGTTGTCAACAAACAAATAACCAATTTAACTTGAATATTAAATATAGAGAAGCAGAATACATCACTGTAGTTGTGAGTCTATATTCATTTGCACTTTGCTTCTATCTACCATCATCATTTTATTCGTTTACTTATTAACTGTTATTGTTTGTTTTTAGATTCATTTTGGTGAACAACATCAACAATTTTGCCATGCAGTACGAGACCAATTGGTGTCCAAAAAACAACCTATGTACATTTCCAAAAATGTCATATGTAAAGGGCCAAAAGGTTCTCAGACACTATGAACAAATTTTGCTTCGTTTATTGAACCATTGACTGATGAAAACACTAATAGATATTTGCAGACAATCATTACATGAGCAATATAAAAAATGCATCTCAACAACTGTGATCGTGTTACACAAATTTTAGATGAATAGTAATTTCACAATTGCAATGGATGGCACAATTTTTGCTATTGAACAAGATTAAAACATGTTTCTGAATTATTGAGGTTCTCACAATCTTTACTTGTACATATGTTTTTAAATTTGAAAAATGTTTTTTCTGAGCTTCGTTGATAAATACAATTTTTATTTTTGCATTACAAGATACGAGATATCTTTCAAGACATGGCATAATTATTTTTTTGATATTATTGACATACATGCATGCTAGGCATTTCTACTGATGACATTGTAGAACATGATTATGAAATTGTGTTTTTTTTTTTTTTTTTGCTTTGTAACCAAATGCTTACTTCTGGCTAACACAGTTGATACATATAAATAGTAAACTAATACAATTTGACATTTTGCATAATATTTTTTTGTATTGACATGAATATGCAAAAATATCAATAATAAAAATGTGTGAATGTGTGATCTATGTTATTATATAGCTTCAGTTTTTTATTTCAATTTATTTTTAGTCATGTTATCTCAAAACAATTTACAAGATTACGCATGTGCTACATATAAATTTAGGTAATAACTATTTTTTTTCACGTTTTGTTAAAGACTTGGACCCTACACATCTACTCAATCCTTTCATTTTTTTCATCATTGTATGCACCCTTATTTTAGAATCATATTTTTTTATTACTGCAATCTCTTATCATTTTATGCTTGTACAATTATAATGTATTTACAACTAAAAGAATGAGATTTTATCTTTGATTGAAACTATATTAATATGCATTACAATTTGGTGATGTCTTGGTTAAAGAGTATAGTCTTATCCCTTGTTTTTTCTTTGTTATAATCTATCTAGATTTTTTTCGCCATGTTTAAAGAGTTTTGAGAATAATATGCTTTCACGGTGACCGATTTGTCAAGGGATTAATACACGTGTTTGCAAAAACTTGACATATATTTGTCTCGTATTGAAAAAAGGCAATGTTTTTATTTATAGAAAAAAGCAAAATATGCATTTGGTTTCATAACGATACGACAACCGTCATCTTTTGTGACAATCAAAGCACAATCCAAACTTGCAGGAATCCGGTCCTACATCAACGGACCAAGCATATCAAGATTCACATGCATTTCATTCAATAACTTATTCATGAGCAAGTTATTGATCTCTGCTACTGCCAGACTTTGGAGAACATTGCTGATATATTCATCAAACCTTTCACTGAGAGCACGTATCTTCATTTCCGGGCTCTTCTTCAAGGTCAAGCAGCTCCGACATCATCTTTTGGGGGGGCTTTTTAGTTCCTTCCCTCTCTCTACTTCGAGGGGGCTTCTCTCTATTCTTCTAGGGAGATTTTCTATGTACTTGGGTACCTCATCAAACCTTCCTGCAAAGACCCAATTCTTCTACCCACCTAAGCTATGCTTAAAGGGGGGTGTTAGTGTAAGTTTTTAATAATATTATATGGTTTTTCCCACCACTGTTGTTTAACTTGCTTAGGTGTCATATTAAGTCATTAGGAAAATATGGTTTAACCTATTTCTAATTTTGAGTTGCTTTTTGCTTCTCTATATAATGTACCTTTCATAAAGCTATTTGGCTAATGATGATAATGCAACTTTTTTTGCTCATGTTTGATTTCACTTTTGCAACAGACTATCTCTTCGACATATTTTCATTTTGCATGTTTTAGAGATTTTACATATTTTCCAGTCCCGATCCTCGATTGTAACACTAAAAGTTATGTAACAATGCTAAATAAATTCAAAATTATTTTGTTTTCATGGCTTTAACTTCAAAAAAATTCTTGGGCATGTTCTACCATTGTGCATGGTGACTCCCAATCTTGGTAAACAGAATAATACCCAATGGCCCATAGATTCTGGGCTACTATGGGCACCATGAGTCTGCTGCCCCCTTCCCAAATCATTTATAGATGTGTTTTCATAGGCAAGGCCTTATTATATGGCTGAAAGTTCAAAAATATGTCATCACAACAATCAACAGTCAACCCAAGCTGTTCTTTGACATACAACTCTGGTCCGTAAGGAAAAGCTGACCCAACTTGCCCATATGTGATCCATAAACAGAAATGGATCCTTCCATTACATGTCCCAATATGAACTTATAAAGTTAGCATAGCAAATTAATTGAATGAAAGCACTTTCATTATCAAGCTGATGTAAGTTGCACAAAACCCAAGAAAACACATTCATTGATAAATCTCAGAGGCACATTTGAAACTCCTTGGGACAAACTTAGAAATTGTTTGTTGGGATTATCCTCCAACTGACATGAAAATTCAAATTGACTTGACTTATTTAACAATAGATTTTAAAGCCATTAAACGTAAGAGCCTTGTATGATTTGCATCTCTATCTTATAAGAAGCAATGCATAAATTTTCCACGATACTCCGTTTTGATTTGTGTGTACACTCTTTTTCACTAATGATATAGATTCAATTGTGAATGGAAGAACACCATGTCTCATAAAACAGTGAATGACATATGCCCGTTATCAAAGTAATGTGCAGGAAAAGAGCATCATGCTCAAGCTGAAATTGTGTTTCATTGTAAGCAAAAAAATCTATTAAGTGGCCAAGTTGTTTTTCACATGTAGAGCTTCAAGTTCTCCTACTTTAAAGTAGGTTGAGATGTCTCTATGGGTGGGCCTTCGTGTATTTTGGTTAAATATCGCTTATACGCTTTACTTGCTTTCAAAAAGAAATTTGCATCTTGCTTTCCATGTTACTTTTCAATGATGTTACCTTGCACTCGCAATATTTTTGAACACACAACTGGGAAATTGGTTGTCTACAACTGATACACCAAAACAGAATTTGACTTGTGTCTCACATTGACTAACTGGGAAATTTGTTCTCTACAACTCATGCACCAAAATAGAACAGGACTCGTGTCTGACATTGACTTAGAGGAATACTAAGTACATAAGACTAATAAAAGAACCTTCATATGAACATTCTCTCTCCACTCATTTAGAACACATGAACTGAAAAAGATCATCAGGTCCACAATGGACTGAATATGGAATACACAGCACAGAAAAGAGACAGTGAAAGACCTTACATATGATCCTAGTCACTTCACATGCCTACATGAAATGAGTTATGACAAAGCATATGGCCGATAAAAAGAGAAAACGCCGATGATAGATTATGCCTCACATACCTGCTTGAGTACTGGAATAAGATTTAACAATGCTCTCATTAAATTTTGATCTTAATCCAGTTATATCCTTTTGATTTGTATTGACGAACTCTTTTTGTTAAGCCTTTATGTTGCAATACTCAAGCTAATGTCTACTGCCTTGGAGTTATCACACACATATTGCATTCATATCTGTCTATGCACACCTATGATGTTGAGAAAGTAGCCAAAAAAAGAGTGTCCCACTCTACAAGGGACTGAGACCGTGGTTTTCGATTTCAAAGATATAGTATCTTGGATGGAATCCTTTAGGTTTCTTTAAGTCTTGATACTCAAGGATCTCTTGGGTTTGCAATTTCTGCAATAAAGTTTGACTGGCTTGATGAACTTGGATTCTGAATTCTTTCATAATATTTATACTCTTGACATTTTAAGCCAGCATTATTGTACATCTCTGAGAGTAAATATCCTCCCACTTCTTGACCGTTTTCTGGCCTTGCGAAGGCCAACTCGCAAACATGTGATGCAGCATGTGTAGCAACAACATATTGCTGTTATTGTGCCTGTACCATGCTTGTAGGCTAAGACAAATGGGTTTCAGCATGTATTATGAATGGGTGGGTCTTTTATCCCCATAAGTTGTCCCTCTCCCAACAAAAACGTCTTTGCCATTTTGCAATAAAGATAGCAGGGATGATTAGGAGGTTCTGGCATGGCATATCAACATGGAAGGACACATGCAGACACATCATCCATGCAAAAAATAAATTTTCAATGTTCATTTGATTGTAAGAGCATTTTGCATGGAATAGAACAAATGAAACTCGCTTTGTCCTGACATGGCCTGCTGATACAAACGTTCTTGAGATGTTACGCAAGAGGCTACTGTTATATGTCTTAAGAATTAAAACAAATGTGTAGAAGAACAATAAAAGGCCACCAGAAAATGGTCCACCAAGAGTAATGGCCTTGTAAAATATCCTCCAAAATGAGAATCCATGCATTAAAAATTCCATTGCCAAATTGAATTAATTACTTGTGAAAATGTATGCAAATGGGAATTAAAATTACCTTTTGTTTGGGTAGAGTGGTTACTTTGTATATTAAAATTTCAAATGTCACCAAATAGCATAGTTGATGAAACGCATAACTGAGAATTCTAAAAAGTTCATGAACAAATCTGAATTCGAGCTCCTCTTAATTTCACAGCAATCAAACTCCAGATTTAGTTCAAAAGTTCATATTCAAGACAACAGAAAATACATACCTGTAGAGTGACATAAAACTTAAGACCCTCATTGATATTATCCTTGATTTCCCGATACTTGGAAACTGCAGCACTTATCTGCTTATAGCCCCTTTCCCGAGCAGCTGAAAAAAGCAACTAATAAGCATATATGGAAAACTTCAAATATTTTGGGTGATTACCCTACATTGAAAACAACAAAAAATGCACATAAAATCGAAAACAAAAATCTTGTCATAATTTGCATTTCTGTGCAAGATACAAATTGCGACCAGGTCAATTCAACTAGTAAAACAAAAATAATTCATATATAGCACAAGACGTTTAGTGCATGGCCGTTTCATTATGCATTTTGTATTGAACTTAGAATCAGGACAAGTTCAAACAAAACTATTTATATTTAAAACAGCTGATGAAATTCAAATAAGAACAAAAGTATTCTAGTACAAATTCAACAACAAATGTCAAGAAAATACTTAAATAAGGCTACAACTCAATTTTTATGTTTTAAGTATTTTTAAGCAGTGGGAGGCCTTGGCTTCAAATGCTCCACCCACTCCAATTTGTATAGGTAAAGGATTGTTTTTCTGTCCAAGGGGTTGTGGTGTAATGGTAATGGGGGCACTCAAAACTGCATGACCAGCGTGCAAATCCCACTCACCACAATAACTCTAGTGGATTTGTAGAGAGGTTGTGGTGTGATGACTATGGGTGCATTTTACCATTACCCATGACTACAAATCTTAAGAATGCAATCTGAGCTTAAATGGTGACCCAAGCCTCACCAAAGATTTACCAAACAACAAGAAAAAAAGTTTGGAGGACTGAAATAATGGTGATCTAAGAGTTCTTATGTAGATCACATTTAGTATACACATACTGAAAGTTTGTATCATATTTGTACAAGATTCAGAGAAGCTAGTTATACATCAGCTGAGTTCAGTATTGAAAGTGCTTGTAAAGTGAATATACCTTAAGAACGCAATGCATCTAGAGAAAAGAATAGAGGAAAAGATAATTGTTTTTTCACCCTTGCAGTTAATTTTTCTGCTGTTTTTGCTCTGCTAAAACAAATTTTATCATTTTCCAGTTGTTGCAATGTGATTTCTATCAACTCGGAAATATTTTGAAGGGAATTTGAGAGATAAGACTCTAAGATTCAGATTTGTTTTAAGTTTTTCGTTTTGATTTTTTTTTTCCATTTTAAATCTATAGGGTTTAAAATTTGTCTTTTTCTTATTCCCATTTTCTTCTAGTTGTTTCTGTTGAGGATTAGTATTTACATTGGGTAAATTAGTGATTGTTGAATTACCATTTGGTAAATTGGTACTTACTAGTTTGTTAGTATGGTTACAAGTTTATTTGTAACGTCTTATATTTGGTTAGTTAGAATATAAATGAGTAATATTGTTGTGTAACAACAATAGTGTTGCATATAGCTTGATATTGTTTGAGAGTATTATCAAGGAGATTGGGAGATATTGTGGGTAGAAGAATCTCCTAAATTATAGGATGCTGTCCTCTATAAATGTATTGTGTCGAAAGACAATGTAATAGGGAATAATATACTAAATGTTTGAATATTACTCTATGTCTTTGGCTTCAAATATCTTTGCACGTGTTAGATCTGCATATAAGCTCTTCAAATACCTAACAGTGGTATCAAAGCAATATTGGTCATGTACCTGCAATGGAGGATTAAGAATGTGAATGGGGCAATGTCATAGATTGTATATCTGCCTCAAAATAATGAGTTGAATCCTTTGATATATAGTTCATAGCGAGATTAGTTTACCTATATAAAATTGCCATTTGCTATCTCTGCAACTTGTGGTTCGTCGTGTACAGGTGTGCACCACCATTTGTGCCCTATATGTTTGCTTGCATTCGTTCTGCCAACAACATCAATGTTCAGCATTTAGCCTTTCTTTTTTGCGCTCTGCATTGTTTCTACACAGAATTTCAACACTAGATATTGTATTGCATCAATTGGTTCAGATCTCTCTGAGTGTGAATCATTACGTGCCCTATTCTGTGAGATTTTCAAGCTGAAGCTAAGCAATCTGCTGCGGAACAGTCACAATTGTGGAGGCTCATCCTGGTATTCCCTGTCAAGTCTGTGTTGAATGCAGTCCCTCGACGTCCATGCTGAGCTCTTCTTGCAATCTTGAATATCCGCATTCTTCTCTCTGTCCATAGCAGTTAGCTTTGCATATTATGTGCAGTTCTATGTTCAAGTATTCATTAATTAGATATGTAATAATAGATCTCAAGATGGTGGTTTTGAAGTGACCCTGACATCACGGTGACCACTGTCTCTTTTGCATTAGGTTCATGCACTTGTTCCACCTTTTCCAAAGCACATGGAATTTGATAAGACGTCTTCATGCCATCATGCCAACACAGCTAAAGTGCCCCTGTTGTCCGCCTACTATCACATCTTCCAAGCTCGAGGATCTCCCCGAGACATTGACATTCAACTTACATAGATATTGCCGCTTGAAATTCTAGGTGCTTTAATCTATGAAAGTCATTTTTTATAAGGCTCGTATAGTCATTTTAGATAGCTTGATAAATTCAAAATTGTCTTTTGTAGTTTACCATCTTTATATAGTATTTAGGTTATCAATTTAAAGTCTTTGGTTAATGATTTATATTTGTCATTGAATCTTATTTTTGCGTCAAAAGTTTATAAGTTTTCGATCATGATTAATAGGTTGTCTTTTTTAGGTTTTGTTAAATGGGAAGTCTTAATGCAATTCCATAGATCATTCCTATTTAATATAAAGTATAGAGTTATTCTGAGTGTCTTTTATAAGTCAAAGGTCCATTTTTAATATATACAAAAATTCAAAAGAGTCCTCCTTTTATCAAAATATCAAAAGAGTCTTTTTTTAACATTTGGTATTTTAATGTTTTGTATTTTGTCCCAAATCCAAAGTGTCCTATTAGTCTTTGTGTCAAAATTGTCAAAATAAAAAAAATGGGTCATGATTCATTTTGTGTGTGGAGTCATTTTGTCAAAAGCCTTACTTTGATGTCATATAGAGTCAAAATTGTAAAAATAAAAATATTTGTCTTACGGACACATTTTCAAGCGACCCAACGTCCTTTAGGCTCTGTATTGTTTCACATTGAGGGGGGATGTACACCCAATGTGGAAACAATTGTGCTTCAAATCGTCATCTGCTAAGTAAGCAGTGTTTTATAAAGGAGATTGGAGGCATTGGAGAATGGAGGCCATTCAAACCTCTCGTTAGCCACTAACAATGGGGCCACTTCTGCTTTAATGGCATGTATTTTTCAGTTGTGTGGTGTGGTAGATACATTTTTGTTTCAGTGTGTTTTGTAATAAAAACAAATGGAATAAATTCATGTTCACTTGTGAGCATTACTCACATAACCCCTTTTATAGAAACATTGTAGAATGTTGATCAAAATGTATTGTAGCAATCGTGATGCTTGCAAAGGGTTGGTGGTAATCTTATGCAAAACCATTGAAGGTTGTGCAGATGGTTCTTGCTTGCGTTCCCACAATGAGTAGGTCAAATGTGTTCCCTACAGTGAAAGGTTGATAAGCAAATGGTACCTGTACATGTTCCCACACTAGTTCGGTCATATGTGCTTCCGACAATACATGGTTGATAAGAAGTTGATGTGTTCACTCTTCTACTTTCAGTTCAAGTTGTTGATAAGATCATGAGCACACAAAGGTGGCACGCTACAATCGAAGAACGAGATCTGTTTTACCATGTAAAAACTAAGGGGGGAATATTGAGGATTAGTATTTACATTGAGTAAATTTGTGATTGTTGAATTACCATTTGGTAAATTAGTACTTACTAGTTTGTTAGTATGGTTACAAGTTTATTTGTAACATCTTATATTTGGTTAGTTAGAATATATACGAGTAATATTGTTGTGTAACAACAATAGTGTTGCATATAGCTTGATATTGTTTGAGAGTATTATCAAGGAGATTGGGAGATATTGTGGGTAGAAGAATCTCCTAAATTATAAGATGCTTTCCTCTATAAATGTATTGTGTCGAAAGACAATGTAATAGGGAATAATATACTGAATGTTTGAATATTACTCTGTGTTTGGCTTCAAATATCTTTGCACGTGTTAAATCTGCATATAAGCTCTTCAAATACCTAACAGTGGTATCAAAGCAATATTGGTCATGTACCTGCAATGGAGGATTCAGAATGTGAATGGGGCAATGTCATAGATTGTATGTCTGCCTCAAAATAACGAGTTGAATCCTTTGATATATAGTTCATAGCGAGATTAGTTTACCTATATAAAATTGCCATTTGCTATCTCTGCAACTTGTGGTTCGTCGTGTACAAGTGTGCACCACCATTTGTCCCCTATATGTTTGCTTGCATTCGTTCTGCCAACAACATCAATGTTCAGCATTTAGCCTTTCTTTTTTGCGCTTTGCATTGAATC
The DNA here is from genome assembly GCA_037957365.1 of Torreya grandis. NCBI lineage: Eukaryota > Viridiplantae > Streptophyta > Pinopsida > Cupressales > Taxaceae > Torreya > Torreya grandis. The sequence goes on along the minus strand of JARHVA010001554.1, from coordinate 751,251 downwards.
TACACAGAATTTCAACACTAGATATTGTATTGCATCAATTGGTTCAGATCTCTCTGAGTGTGAATCATTACGTGCCCTATTCTGTGAGATTTTCAAGCTGAAGCTAAGCAATCTGCTGCGGAACAGTCACAATTGTGGAGGCTCATCCTGGTATTCCCTGTCAAGTCTGGGTTGAATGCAATCCCTCGACGTCCATGCTGAGCTCTTCTTGCAATCTTGAATATCCGCATTCTTCTCTCTGTCCATAGCAGTTAGCTTTGCATATTATGTGCAGTTCTATGTTCAAGTATTCATTAATTAGATATGTAATAATAGATCTCAAGACGGTGGTTTTGAAGTGAACCTGACATCACGGTGACCACTGTCTCTTTTGCATTAGGTTCATGCACTTGTTCCACCTTTTCCAAAGCACATGGAATTTGATAAGACGTCTTCATGCCATCATGCCAACACAGCTAAAGTGCCCCTGTTGTCCGCCTACTATCACATCTTCCAAGCTCGTGGATCTCCCCGAGACATTGACATTCAACTTACATAAATATTGCCGCGTGAAATTCTAGGTGCTTTAATCTATGAAAGTCATTTTTTATAAGGCTCGTATAGTCATTTTAGATAGCTTGATAAATTCAAAATTGTCTTTTGTAGTTTACCATTTTTATATAGTATTTAGGTTATCAATTTAAAGTCTTTGGTTAATTATTTATATTTGTCATTGAATCTTATTTTTGCGTCAAAAGTTTATAAGTTTTCGATCATGATTAATAGGTTGTCTTTTTTAGGTTTTGTTAAATGAGAAGTCTTAATGCAATTCCATAGATCATTCCTATTTAATATAAAGTATAGAGTTATTCTGAGTGTCTTTTATAAGTCAAAGGTCCATTTTTAATATATACAAAAATTCAAAAGAGTCCTCCTTTTATCAAAATATCAAAAGAGTCTTTTTTTAACATTTGGTATTTTACTGTTTTGTATTTTGTCCAAAATCCAAAGTGTCATATTAGTCTTTATGTCAAAATTGTCAAAATAAAAAAAATGGGTCATGATTCATTTTGTGTGTGGAGTCATTTTGTCAAAAACCCTACTTTTATGTCATATAGAGTCAAAATTGTAAAAATAAAAATGTCTTACGGACGCATTTTCGAGCGACCCAATGTCCTTTGGGATCTGTATTGTTTCACATTGAGGGGGGATGTACACCCAATGTGGAAACAATTGTGCTTCAAATCTTCATCTGCTAAGTAAGCAGTGTTTTATAAAGGAGATTGGAGGCATTGGAGAATGAAGGCCATTCAAACCTCTCGTTAGCCACTAACAGTGGGGCCACTTCTGCTTTAATGGCATGTAATTTTCAGTTGTGTGTTGTGGTAGATACATTTTTTTTTCAATGTGTTTTGTAATAAAAACAAATGGAGTAAATTCATGTTCATTTGTGAGCATTACTCACGTAACCCCTTTTATAGAAACATTGTAGAATGTTGATCAAAATGTATTGTAGCAATCGTGATGCTTGCAAAGGGTTCGTGGTAATCTTATGCAAAACCATTGAAGGTTGTGCAGATAGTTCCTGCTTGCTTTCCCACACTGAGTAGGTCAAATGTGTTCCCTACAGTGAATGGTTGATAAGCAAATGGTACTTGTACGTGTTCCCACACTAATTCGGTCATATGTGCTTCCGATAGTACATGGTTGATAAGAAGTTGATGTGTTCCTTCTTCTACCTTCAGTTCAAGTTGTTGATAAGATCATGAGCACACAAAGGTGGCACGCGACAATCGAAAAACGAGATATGTTTTACCATGTAAAAACTATGGGGGGAATATTGAAGATTAGTATTGACATTGAGTAAATTAGTGATTGTTGAATTACCATTTGATAAATTAGTACTTACTAGTTTGTTAGTATGGTTACAAGTTTATTTGTAATGTCTTATATTTGGATGGTTAGAATATATACAAGTAATATTGTTGTCTAACAACAATAGTGTCGTATATAGCTTGATATTGTTTGAGAGTATTATCAGGGAGATTGGGAGATATAATGGTTAGAAAAATCTCCTAAATTATAGGATGCTTTCCTCTATAAATGTATTGTGTCGAAAGACAATGTAATAGAGAATAATATACTGCATGTTTGAATATTACTCTGTGTTTGGCTTCAAATATCTTTGCATGTGTTAAATCTGCGTATAAGCTCTTCAAATACCTAACAGTTTCTTCGATAAGCACTGACAATTAGAGTTTTAAATTAGCTACGGTTTTAAATTAAAACTATTTTTTCTTTTGTTCTATAGGGTTTACACTTGCAGTTTGCATTTGGCAATTTGCAATAATATACAAGAATGGCATATGGTTAAGGTGGTCGTAGTGGGAGTAGGAAGTCTAACGACCCTACTGAGAAGCAAAGCACAAAGTTTTTAAAGTACAATACTATCATATGCAATTATTGTGGGCTTTTTATGAGGTGTCAATCGCCTCAAATACCACCTTACATGGATCCCAAACAAAGATGTGTGATTGTGCAACAAAATAGAGCCTAAGGTTACAAGAGAGATGAATTTGTCCTTGATCTTTACGAGAAAAAAATGAAATAACGAGAAAAAATGCAGCAATTGCATCCATAATGACTACCCCCCTTTATTTTGATGATTTAATAGCCTCTTCTATATACCCAAAGGTTCGGGGGTGGGGCTCATCCACTAGAGATAATTCGGCTTCACAGGGTTTTTCTTTTCCTCAAAATACTCTTGGTGCACAACCTTCCCTTGAAAGTATTGCTTGGAACCAAAAAAAACATAATGAAACAAGGGTAGCTGCTGCAAATTTTTGGTATTATAACAATATTAATGAAGAGAGATGAATGTTATCCTTGCTCTTTATGGTAAAAAAATGAAATAAATAGAACAAATGCATCAGTTGCATCCATAATGAATGCCCCCCTTGGATATAATGACTTTGTAGCCTCTTCTATATAAACAAGGGTTTGGGGATAGGGCTCGTCCATTACAGCGAGTTCGGCTTCACAACATTTTTTTGTTCCTCACAATACTCCTAGTGCATAGCATTCCCTCGAAGGTACTACTTGGAATCGGAAACAACATAATGAAGCAAGGGCAACTGCTGCAAATGTTTGGTATTATAACAAGCGAGAAGCCCATGTTGGGAGACATTGGTAGTGCATTGATTGTTATCGCAAAGGGGTTCAAGGTACCTACTCATGATTTGAATGGCCCATTGTTAAAGGACATCATATAAAATACACGAGTAATAGTACATGATCAAAAACGAATATGAAAGGAAAAGGGTGACAATATTTTGTCTGATGGATGGACAACATTTTGTCTGATGGATGGACAAATAGAAGATATCGCATTTTGATGAACTTTCTAGTGGCTTCAAGTGCAGCAATTGGTGTTCTTGAAGTCAATTGATGCCTCTGACCTGGTGAAAAATGCAAAAATTGTGTGATATGTTCAATGAAGAAGTCATTGAAGTAAGTGTGAAGAATATCATCCAAGTTGTGGCTAAAAATGTAGCAACAAGGAAACTTCTTGAGGAGAGGCATCCTACACTTTTTTGGAGCCCTTGCATAGCCCATTGCATTGAGCTCCTACATGAAAGACACAGAAAAAATTACATGAGAAAAAAAAATGTGGTTGAAAAAGCCATAAATATCACAAAATACATCTACAATCACCTTTGGGTGCTAAGCTTGATGAGAAAGCACACCAACAAAAAAGAGTTAAGACAATCAAGTCACACGATTTGCCCCAACCTTCATCACATTGCAGAGCATTGCAACCTCAGTAACATCTATTAATCAAATGTTTGTAAGCAAATGGTGATTAGAACCTCCCTATATTAAGAAACCTGAAGGTGAAAGGGTCGTGAATACCATTTTTTTATGATGTCTGTAAAGAACAAAGAAGATCCTTAAGGTAACTTTAAATTTAACTATTTTTTATTTATCATTTATACCTTTAATTATAAAATTGAATGCTATTTTGTTTTAGGCAACAAAGCCTTTAGTCAGAGTTTTATGCTTGGTGGATGCGGAAAAAACCCAAAGGGTTATATATGTATGAGGCCATGAGCAAGGCAAAGGAGGCCAATGCGAATTATTATGGAAAAAATAAAGAAAATATGAACCCATTTGCCACATAATTGATTGAAAATAAAACAAACAACTCCTCCATATACATGCAATGACCTACTACCTAAACCCCAAATTTTTCTTCTTTGATCCATTTAAAGATAATGAAAAGGTTATGGTTGGCCTCAACACATGCATAGAGAGGATGATCCCAAACAAAGTCATTCGAGGCACAATTCTTGATGAATTGCAAATTTACAAGTGTGTCGAGGGGTCTCTTTTCTTCGGCTCTATGCATTCAAAGGAGAATGACCCAACAATCATATGTAAAAACAAATTGATTCCTTTGATTGCAATCTCATTACTGTAGATATTGGACTTTTGTAATAAATGCAAGCCTAATTGACTTGCAAAATCATAAATATCCTATTAGCAAAAACATCAAATCTTCAAAAGCTAGCTCTCTGTATTTTGTTCCTGCCATGTAGCTCTTCTAGGTGTGAACATAATTGAAGCACAATAGCTTGACAACACAAAACCTCAATGACAATCTTCGTCTTCATGTGAGACACATCGAGAGGCAAGAGAGTCATAATGCGATGACTTGGATGATATCAATCCCTACTCAAATGAGATTGTTGAGGATGTGCAGCCCATGTTTAACAAGGAGGAGATCACAGATTTTGAAAGGGAAGCAGCAAAAGGGACAGCAACAACAAAGACAAAAGTAGAAGCATCAAGAGGGGTCAATAAGGATAATATGTTTGCGGATGATTTTGCTCTTGGGGAATTATCTTTAACTTCCACTTCCACGGCACAATTGATGAGTACTAGGAGTTGGAGATAATATTATACAGCATTGATGATCATTGTCCTCTTTTTTTTTCTAAAATTGAGCACCATACTCTTTTTTGGTTTAAAACTAATAGAAAATATACCCATGTATCCTTTACATTCATTTCTTATGCATTCTTATAGTGTTTTACATGTCATTTAAGTTTATTTTATGAAGTTCTACATTTTTTTTTACTCACCAAAAATTCGCCGAGTAATTGCCATGTACGAGTTTTTGAACTGTCTCTCACGATAAAAGAACACCAATAATATAGCAAAACACTCATCAAACATGAACCAAGAAAAGATCTTTGAGTGACACTATAGCTAATTTAAATTCTCATGTGATCTCCATCTTGTAAAATAGCTATGAAATTTCTTTATAGATCTTTAAATTCTATAATCCATCTATAAGTCCTCAAGATTCGTTTTCACTGGTATAGATAGTTAAAAGATCATTTTCTTCCAAATCTTGATGGGCAAAATGTTAAGCTTTCGCATGCCTTTTCCCCATCAACTCTTACTGAAATTGGGATCCACATGTAGAGGGAGACTATTTCAGGGTATCCAATAGGATCTTGCAAAATGGTAAAAATGTTGATACAAAAACAAGTGCTTGCAACGTCATGAAAGAAGGCACAATAATTATCAAAGAATACCACAAGCAAACCCTCACACAATAACCATATCACTGGACAAGTGTTACCTTTATAGTCTTCGAGGTTGAAAACAGCAGCAAAAGCATCATTTTGGGCCTGCATCACAGAGAGGTTGGCCATAAGTATCATTGATATATATATATATATATATATATATATAGCAATTTTTTCTAATTCTGCAAATATCACAAACAACACGACTCATCCAGAAAATAAATTTAAAGTTCTATGAGTCTCATCAGGTTTGTATATTAAATTTCATTATGTTTTGGTAGGTGGCTTACCAAAGTGCCATTTGTGGACATCAGTTTCCATTAGTTGTCAGTACTCTCAAGAAAGACTAACTATTGATCAATTCAAGTTCAATGTGTTGAAAGATTCTTGAAAGGCTTCTTGAGGTGAAAGTTGTTTTTTTTCATACCATGGGAGCTTCATATTACAGTGATATACGTTATGCCAAACAAAGCTCTTGTAAACTTTCCATGCTAATAAAAACAAACAGGCATAGTGAACACCATATGTGTCCTCTATTCCTCAAGAAAGCCATTAGCCAAAAACGTTGACACTTTCATTACCTGATAGAAAAAACCACCAAATGCCTCTGCATAATTTACCTGACATTAAATAATGTTAAAATAGATATGGACCTTCAGGAAAAGTACCACACAAAAGTGTTGGCCAATCTTGAATCAACTGTCCTTCATAAACAACGTAGTTTAACTCCATGATGAGGCAAACGCAATTGAAAGAATGAAACAGTACTGATGTCTGCTAATAAGTTGATAACCAAAATAGGCCAATGAGACTAGAAGTGCATCAGCAAGCAATAACAGCAAAAGGAATGCCTAAAGCAGCAATTACATAGGCAAGTATAGTAAGAAGTGTATAATTAAAGAGTAAACCCAAAAAAATAGATGCAACTTGTCACTGGAAAAATAATGAGCTGTGTGAGGTGACTGCCAAACAAAGAAGAAACACTGTAAAAAGAATCTTGTAAAATACACCAGCTATAAATTATCGAGACAGCATGGTCAGTTTGTGGCAAGCACAAAGATTGAGCACATAAATAGCCTTGACTGCATAAAGGCTAACACATTGGAAGAAAACAAAAAAAAAGTACATAGATATACCTAATGTAAGCTGCACTGTGGCATTGGCCATGGAAGAACCGAGGGTGTTGATTTTAAAGGCTTTTGTGATTCAGATTGGCCAGGAGACATGGGACAAAGGAAATTCACTACAAGCCTTATTTGATTACTTGGATAAGGAGGCATCTCATGGTCCCAATAAGAAGCAAAGAAACATTGCTCGTCATCAAGCAGAGTAGAGTAAAAAGCCGCGACAACCAGAGTGGTTGAAAACAAATTTGATTGAGAAGACTCTTGGTAAAGATTGAACAATAATCGTGGTTGATTTGTACTTGCAAAGAATCCGCAATATGTTGGAATTTAATAATTTCTTTGCAGGTATATCCTACTGGCAGATATTGTCATGTGTCACTATATATAAATTGAAAATCTTGACAAGTTAGTGAGATGGTGTTATCATGATGTCAAAATGATATTACTGGTGATGTTGGAAATGCCATAAACTGCTATAAGCTTCCATAAGAGGCCATTACTAGTTAAAGAACCAAATCGTGGGATAAGAAAACTGCTTATTTTGTATAAAACTAGATATTCTAGAATCTATAATGTCCAATTTGTTTCTCACATAAGAACCACCATTAATATGTAAACTGTTGAGTGCGATATATTATATGTAGAATGTTTCAAATGTCTTGTTTCTTAAATAGATATGTAACTGATCTCACCTGGATTTGATGCAGTAATTGCTCTTGTGCCTCAACATTCCTAGCAACCTCTTGACACACGGGATCGTACTTTCCAAGTTCCTTCTTGAAGAGGTCTTCGTAAGAACCAGAGGTTGCCATCAACTTGGGTAAAATGTCATCCTACAAATGACGAGAGTTATATCAGAAAGGAAATCTGAATCAGAATATAGATATTAAATTCAAACATGTTTGTTCTGTGCATATGTTGAGACCAGGGAAAAATTAATATTCATACTATGCACAACTTCATATTTTAGATGGATTTTCACAAATACTATTTAATATTACTCTTAAGTGTAAATTTAGTGTATTATAGTTCAACATCGAAGATTATTTCGCTACCATGTTAATTTCTATTATTCTTATGTTGATCTATCCAATCACATTTACTATTGTATTAATTTTTACTGGGTATTCTCTCAGTGTTTTGGACAATTCACTAGAAATAAAGAAACGATTATCCCAAATGTGATATAATCATATAACAATTTGCAGGTTCTAAAATGATTAAATAGAAAATACACAAGCACTTAATTTATGTATAAGACAATTGACAGGTTCTTCACTAATCAAATTGATATTTAAACCAAGGAAATAATGTAAATGAAATAATTCAACTATCTTCGGATGCACAATAAGAGAAACTGGAGAAAAGATGTTCCATGGGACTCCTCACAACTAGAAGGGGACTTAAGCCTCGAGAGTTATGAGATGTTTGTTGACCCCAGGAAAGGAGAATCAGATGTACTTTTGATAAGAATGGCCAAGTATGGAACCACCTGAGTAAGACGTGCAGAACCATACTATGCACAAAGTACTGTGGAGTAGACAACAAGGTGGGAACATCCTAGCACAGAACAATTGTAATTGAGTTGTGCAGAGCTGACAGGTCACAGAAGCTAGTGGATAATCAGGGATTGATCCAGAAAAGGAGCAAGGGGAAAGATTCGTGGGATTTTTTTAAACGTTCTAGGAGGACAACTTGATCAAGCTAGGTGACAACTGGCAAGGAAGGAGGCTCAAGAATACTATAAAAACCCACTTGACCTTAGACAAAAAGGAGAGAAGAGAGTTAGCTTACACGCTTGGGGACCACAAAGCAGATTGAGTTGTTGTAAGGGATGTGATAGCTTGATGACACATAAATGGCGGCTATTGTAATTTGTATGTATATCATCTTTCTATGGTGAATGAATATATGAGATCACTATGTTGTACAGATTCCTATGTTAATGAATGTATGTGTTCTTTTATGCATGTTGATAAGAATTTGTTAGGGATGAAATGATGTAGTTGTGTGCATGGTCATATCTCCATGATCAGCTCTCATAGCAGGAGACTCGGTGATCTCTCGATGTGCTACAGGTGAGCGATCGAGTATTTGGCGTGATATGTCGGTGTAGGAGTGTTTGATTTGTTGAGCACAGTCAAGTCTGCGCAGGACCATGGTGTGTTGACAAAATAAGCCCAACATTTTGGTTCCATTGCTGGGTCCCTATTTGAATTGGTTATGAAGATCAATGAGCATATGATGGATCACATCACACTGAAATGAGTGGAGGCGTGGTTTAAAGATAAAGCCCTAGGTTTTTCTCAAGAAGCAAAAGGACGGGGAGATCAACGACCAAAGAAGTGGTTTCAAGATGAATTGTATCGTGATTTGTGTGAAGTATTCTTTGTGGAGTTTCCCTGAACATATTCACTCATGGTTAACAGCATATGTTGTGGATTTTAGTAGGAATCTTGGTAGAAGATATGTTTGAAAAACATATCAGGTGGAGAAGTTGAAGCATATCGAAGAGGCTTGGATTCATGCGATTAATGTGTTGTGAAGAGGTGCATTGAATAGTTATGTATTAGTTCTTAGTGTCAACTTGCACGTGTCCAGAAAAAGAGTTCCAATTTCTGCGTGAACCGAGGGGATCCTTTATTGCTCAAATTCCCTTTTGGATGAAGATGTCGCAAGTGGACTGTGGTTTTGAGACTTTTAAAATGGATGGCTAAATCTGTTTGCACTTGGGCTAGGCATACGGTAGGTTGGAGGAGTGTTTAAAGTTTGCGCAAGAAGTAAAAGAAAGAGAAACCTCAAAGAGAGTGGAGCTTTTAAATAAAAGGGAGAATAGGTTGCGTAGGCATGGTGAAGGTAGAGAGAAGAGAATAGCTACCAAGGACACTACGAAGATGGGAGGATCAAGTCAAATGTTTGCTGCAGGCACCCATAAAAGGCAAGGAGGGCACATGATTCATTCGTGCAAAGGAGAAATGCACTCTTGTGAGGAAGGTGAACTACACAGAGAAGATTCATTAAGTGACAAAGAACTAGGTGAAGAGGAAGATTGGATCCCATTGGAGGAATAAGTCGAATGTGCAAGTCATTTGGAGGACCTACACTCAAACTTACTTAAAGCCAAAACCCACGCACAATTGGATCTTCAAAAAGGAAGTGAACGCGAGGACGTAGGAGTAAGTAAAGTTGGTATCAAGGAAAGCAAAAATGTGGTATTGGCACATGTGATTTCTTACAAGCCAATCGGGGAAATTAGTGTGTGGAATGTTAAACAAGCATGTACAATGAATTTGGGACCACCAAGTGGAGGAACTGCAAGTGGAATGGTAGGCAGTCAGGGTCCATTGATAAGCACTGCTGGTCAAATAGTCAACCTTATTGTTGTTGTGCAAGGAGATGCGACTCAAGGAAGACTGCTCCGACAACAACTAGCAGGATAGGAACTTCAAGCGGATCAGGTGGTGGAACAACATCAGGGGGTGATGTGCCAATACAATTTCAGCAGGTACTACATTAGAACATCTTTTGCAAGAAGGCAATGAAGTTATCTGAGTATAGATGCTAAAGGAGTTGCTTTATGAGAAAGGAAGGCAGGTCAATTTGTGATGACACTATTAGATAACGCGCACATCTGATATAGGAAATTCGATCATAACCAAACAATGGTGGGTTTTGATTCTTTAAAGACTACTTTTCTGAAGGAATTTCACATCCCAAAGTTTGAGCAGCTGAGCATCTTTGCATTGAAGGAAATAAAGTAGGATATCTCAAAGAGTGTGTGTGACTATGATGCGCATTTTAAAAGTTTACTGTCCAAGTTGTTCTATGGCATTCACCCTTTGCAACATGTGCAATGGTTTGTTGGGGGATTGTTTCCTCAGTTCTGAAGACAACTAATGATGAAGACCTTTTGAGATGCTCGTGAAGCACTAGAGATTGCACTTAGGATGGAGAGGTAATTTTGACATAGATATAAGCCCTTTCTTGGAATCCCAAATAACGAATGGATATGCAGATACAAAAGCTTATTGCAGATAACACGCAAGAGGCATAAAGACCATTATGGAGTACCAACTGTGAAATTGAAGGGTGTCACCCTAAGAGTAATTGTACCAGAAGGGGAGTGTAAATTGTGGCTTTATATTGTGAGGTTTGAAAAGGAGATCATGAGACCCAAAATTGTTTGTTACTACAACACAATGCAAACCAATGTCACTTGTTGGTGTAAGGTATTTGATCCTAACACGCATGACACCAATGGATTGTAGGGTCATTGATGAAAAGTGGGAAGTTAGAGAACTTGGATAGGCAGGCTACCACTACGCCAAGACAACAGAACCAAGGATATAACAGAGGAAGATCCTATGGATGTAAAGGGAATGGACAAAATAGAGGTCAAATCTAAGTGGTGTTTCAAATGTGGAGCAATTAATCATTATGGTGCCATTGTACAAAATTCCCTACATGTGCACATTGTAGGGAATGACATAGAAATGAGGATTGTTTGGATTTATGTCAAAAGATTTTACAAATACACCAAGCACAGAAGAATGCCAAAATGGTAAGAATTGAGAAAAAAGAAAATAATTGGCTTCAAAAGAGAAGCGATATCAAGGGAAATACATGTCCAAATGTGAATATTACAAGGAGTACGGTTGAGACAAGGGCAAGAATGATGTCTAACACATTGAAGGAAAAGTGCAACATAGACAAAGAAGAACCAATTGCTAATTATCCAAATCCACTATTACAAAAGATGATTCTTGGATAGGCTAGGGGGGATGATACAAAATCTCCAAGATTTCAAACTATGCGTGAAATGAAGGCCAGGATGAAGAACCTGAAAAGGGGTGCCACACTTTAGGAGTTGGAAGATATAATGGAGATCTTTTCATTGTTAAAGATGGAAGGAGTGATACCTTTGCTAAAGACTTGGCTTAAGCAAAGTATGAGGTACGCAAAGACGTGAATACAAGCGCAAACAAAATAAATACATTATACCAAGAATACACCGTATGATAAAAAATTAACCATGGATGCTAAGATCAATGAGTGAGAAATGAACAACATCGTGATTCATACATGAGCAGAGGTCAACATATTGACAAAGTATGCATGGATAAAATGGGAAAATTGTCCTTTAACCTTCAGCGAATGTATTATTCAGGGAAAACAAGATGTGCTCAAGACCAATTGGGGATTTGCGTCATGCAAATTTCTCAATCATGGGAGTTAGCCTCATAATTGCTTCTAAAGTAATTGGGTTGGCTAAGAAGACAACTATCCAGCATTACTTGGGAGGCCATGATGTTCCAATAATCATGCAGATATGTGTCTTAAACTATGCTACATGAATTTTGAGAATGGAGAACTGTTGTCAACTTGGAGTTGCACCCTGAAATGAAGACATGTTGAAATGGCTAATCCTCTCTCCAATTGAAACAATGGGGTCTTCTCACAAGGGTGGGTGCTTCAATGGTGAGAAGAACCTCCAAAAAAGGCTGATTCCTATAAGATGTATCAATGTGGATCTCTACTCTGTGTTGCGAATCTACCATGGAAAAAGGAGAAAGAAACTTGAAGGGGAAATTCTACCTAATGACGGTGATACACCAAAATGTTGATCCACTCTACTTGGAACCTTGAACACTAAATCAAACAAGGGAAAAAAACGATCTTTGATTTCAATTGATCACTATGCATAAGTATTTCATGAGAAGGTTCGATCCAATGACAAAAACGTGAGGGAAAAAGACGGAGAGAGGTCTAATACAAGACACTTTGCAGCGACCTAACATCCACTTACAGCTTCAGCAAAAGACATATAAAACACTGAACACGACCTGCATAACATGATGAGCTAGCAACTAGGTACAAATCAAAATTTGAGAAGGAAGAGAAATCTACCATGTATGCAAATTGCTGAATGAATGTACACTAAGCCAGCACTTGAAATCTGAAAGTACAGTCCTTCTATTGATTAAAGAGGTTACACAACTCACCAATGACAGAGTTCGGTCTCACCAAGAGAGGGATAGATTTTACAACGCTGAAAAACCATTAATATAAAAAATTACAAAAAATCAAAAAATTGACGTTGAAAATAGGAGAGGAAGTTAACTCTTCATTAGCCCAAGTCCAAATTGCATTGCATGAGTCTTCCAAATTTGTCTTTCCTTGGCTTATACCTGGTTGTCTTGCATGAACAATCATTGGGGTTGAAAAAGAAGAACAAGAAGACAAGCTTTGGATGCATGACATCTACGAATAGATGTCTTGACTTGAAAACTAGTCAACTCCAAAACAAGAGTAGTCAAATTCACACGAACTATTGGAATGTTTGAAAGTCTTGCCTTTGCATGAAATCAATGCAAATGCCAAATTAAGAATTGTGTTTGAACCGTCAGAACATTTTGAGCTTTGACACAAACGAGAGTGCGTGCATGGAATTTTTGGTTGTTTGAAACGTTCAACGCTTTGCCCATTCATCATGCAAGACAACTCTATTTTGAGAACTGAAGCATGTTTGTTTTCTTAAACGCGTTCACTTCGTTGGAGTCACTCACGTTAGTCTATGCATGATCTTTTTTCATACTACCTTTGTCTTTGTTCTGCGTTTGTTTTATTCGTTGTTCATGCTTATGTCCATGTTCAGTTCTTCTTCAGTCTTTTGCTCATGCCTCTATTTCTCCGTTTGTCTTACTTCTTGTTCAGTTCTGGCTCAGTTATGTTTGTATTTTTTCCAGCTTTTCACGTGTTCTACTTTAATTCGGGATTTGAGCTTTATTTTAGTTTTCGTCCTTCAGACAAATTGTCCTAAGGACTCTCTGTCTCTTCTCTTTCTCGAGCTTGGCATTTCCTTTTCTCTTTTTTGGCCTTAGCTTACGCCCTTGTCTTTTCTATCAAGCTTTTTGTCCTCCCGAATTCCTTTGGACTTTTTGTCCGAACGAATTCCTTTGTGGACAAAAAGTCCGAAGGAATTCGTTTCCTTGCCAATTTTCCTGAATTTATTCTTTTAGGCTCTTATGTCTTGCCCTTTGGTTTTCTTCGGGCTTTTTTTGACTTCATATTCCCGCAGATTTCCTGTTTGACAATTATTCCGAAGGATTTCCTTAAATTTTCTCGTTTCCTTCTTTGCCTTTGTTTTTTTTAATTTCTATCGGGTTTTTATCCCGGGTATATCCTCCATCGAACCTTTTCCATGAATTCCTTCGGACTTTTTGTCCGAAGAAAATTCTTTTCCGTTTGAAGTGTCCCTTGCTTTTATGAAGGTGCCCTCTGCAAGGGCTTCTGCTTCCCAAAATTGTCCTTCGGGCTTTTTGATTTGATCATGTTAGTCGCATGGGTGCCTTCCACAAGGGCAAGGTTCTTCCAAAAGTGCCCTTTGAAAGAATTGTAAAGGTCCACTTGGCCGACCAAGTGCCCCCTGCAAGGGCTTTTTGTCCTCAAAAGTGCCTTTCGAAAGAATTGTAGGGCACCCGAGCATTTTGAAGGGCACCCGGGCTTTTTGAAGGGCACCCGAGCTTTTTGAAGGGCACCCAGGCTTGTTGAAACTGTCCTTTGGAACTTTTGTCTTGACTTGAAAACCATAAAGTGAACCAACCCGAAGGGTTACATACCCTACGAGACTTTTGAATTGGACCTTCCCGAAAGGCATGTGCCCTTCGGGTCTTCTCAATTGTGTTTTTCTCTTTTTCTTTCGGACAAAAAGTCCGAAGAAAATAAGCTTTGAACAACTTTCACTTAGTCATTTTTTTGGACTTTTACACAGTGCTTTAAGAGATCTTTCTCTCGGACAGAATGTCCGAAGAAATAGTCCACCTCTTATAGCCCGAAAAAAATCTTTCGGAAGACAAAATAACTAAACTTACAGCTTGTATATCTTGGTTGCATTTGCACATTTCGCTGTAATCAAGAAAGCTCCTTGAAAACCTTTACATGACTAAAATTCCCCTGGCTGTAGATGGCCACTTGGGTGGCTGTAAATGCTCATTTAAAGACCCCAAAACTTATTCACAAGACAAACTTGGCACCATAACAAAATTCTGAAGTGTAAGGGTGACAATTTTCCCTATGGAGGGCAAAATTGTCAATATTTTTGGCGACTCTGCTAGGAAGCATGCCTACTATGCTAGAGAATAGAGACCATATAGATGCTATTCGAACTCCCAAATGGTGAACCTAATTTTTGACTGAAAATCTCCTCCTGACCTTGGTTGAAGTAACCTTTCTCCCTCAAAAAGGAAGGGAAAAACACGAAAACATGAAAACTAAGTAAGAAGCAAATGTGCAAACAAGCACTTATTGAACAAAACTGAAGCAAATTATTGTGCTTGAACAGCACTTGGAGGAAAGCAAAAACAACTATCAATAGCAATGTTTCAGATGTATCCCATTGACTGGGATTGGAAACTCTTGGCCGTCCATCTTGGCAAGTTGGAAGACGTGGGATTTGCAGTTGGAGATCATGTATGGACCACTCCAAAGGAAATCAAACTTTGTGTGCTTTCCTGGTTTAGCTCGAACCTCATCCCACTTAAGGACCAAATCTCCTTCATTGAAGCTTCGTGAGGAAGCTCCTTTGTCAAACGTTCTTTTCACATGTGACTGATGACTTTCTATGGCTAGCATGGATTAATTTCTTGTCTCTTCCAACTCCATAAGCTCTGCATACCAAATTTCCATAGGCTCGTTCCCCAACAACTCAAGTTGATGCATTAGTTCTAAAGCTGGAAACTCAAGAGAAATAGATAACCTTGCTTCCTTACCATATACTAGCTTGTATGGAGAGTTGGCTATTGACCTCTTGTAAGTGATCCTATCAGCTCATAGAGCTGACTTCAAATTGAGATGCCATGACCTCTGATTGTCTTCAATAGTCCTTTGTATGATCATTAAGAGGTTCTTGTTTGTAGATTCAGCAAGGCCATTTCCTTGTGGATAGTAGTTCGATGAAGTGTTGAAATAAACTCTGTGTTGGACAGCCCATCGGCTGATCCTAGATCCCACAAAAGCCATTGCATTGTCAAAAATAATGGTTGAAGAACTCCAAACCTAGTAAGCAGACCTTCATAGAAATCAAGAACGTTAGTTTCGTTTGCTTCTTTCAATGCAATTGCTTCCGTCCAACGTGTTAAGTAATTCGTAGCTGTTAGAATCCACTTATGCCCTGAACTCTAAGGAGAATTAATAAGACCAATAAAGTCCAATCCCCACTGGACAAAAGGTTGATCCACTGCAATTGGCTGAAGGGGCAGGACTGCAAGTTTAACTTTTCCTACAAATATAGCACATTGTTTGCACTTCCTAACCCATGTATGGCAGTCGCCAAATATAGTAGGCCAATAGTACCCACATCTCATGATTTTAAGTGTTGTAGTTCTTGCGAAAAAGTGTCCACCATGTCCATCATGGAATTCTTCAAGTAATCTTTGAGTTTGGCTTGGTTCCAAACACCTTAGTAACATTCCATTAATATCCTTTTTGAACAAAACACCATCAACGAGCAAGAATGGAATTGATTGCAATCTGAAATACCTTATTTTTTAAGCACTTAGGTAAGAAGGGTAAAAACCATCTTGCAGATAGCTTACCAAATCACGAAACCAACTGGAAGGTGAGGTGTGAATAGCAACAATCTCTTAATCATTTGACACTAAAATAGCTTCATTAGTTTCTTGCAAGCCCTGAGCTAGATGCTCATAAAGTCCTTTGCCTCTAACCAGCTTTGTAACCTTAATTTCCACGTCATATTCCATTACCTTGGTTATCCAACCAGCTCTCTTCTCATTTATGTCTTTGTTCAGAAGAAATGCTTTGATACTTGGATGAGCAACCATTAGATGTATTTTATTATTAGACAACAAGTGCCTAAATTTTTTCAGAGATTTTATAATTGAAAGGACGTGTTTTTCAACAAAAAAATACCTTGTTTCATACTCCTCCAAGCCTTGGCTGTAGAAAGCTATTCGCTGCTCCAAATCTTCATGATTCTGCTGCATAAGAATGCATGAAATGGTTTCCATATTAGCATACATATACAGAATGAAATCTTTTGTAAAATCTAAATTTAAAAGTGTAGGAGCACTTGCTATGGCTTTCTTAGCATCTTCAAACCCTTTTACTCCCTCCTTGGACCAGCTAAAGTTCCGATTTTTCTTTAGCATCGTTGTAAGTGGTTTAGCTACAGTAGCGAAATCTGAAATGCATCTCATTATAAAATTGATTTTTTCAAAGAAACTTTGCAAAGTTTTTTTGCTCTTAGACAAGGAGAGTGCAAGAATGGATTGAATCCTTTCAGAATCTATGTTTAAACCATGCTTTGAAACATGTCCAAGAAGCTTACCTTCATGAACTGAAAATACACACTTTTTGGGATTTAGAGATATCCCAAACTGCCTACACCTTTCAAAAACTTGCTTGATATGAACCATGTGATCTTCTGCATCTTTTGAAAACACTGTTATATCATCCAAATAAACAAGCACAAACCTGTTAAGAAGGCCTTGAAAAGCCATATCCATGGCTCTCTAAAAGGTTGCTCCAGCATTAGACAAACCGAATGGCATCTTTCTATATGCAAATGTCCCCCATTTAGTCGTGAAGGTTGTCTTGAATTGGTCCTCTTCTTTGACCAAAATCTAATTGTAACCACTATATCCATCCAACAAGAAAAACCTCTCTGAACCTGCAACAAGCTGTATAATTTGTTCCATTGATGGCAATGGATAGTGATCTTTAAGCGAAGCCCTGTTTAAATCACGAAAATCAACACACAAACGAATCTCACCATTCTTTTTCCGTACTGGATCGAGGTTCGCCACCCAAGTTGAGTGCTTGATTGGAAATATAATCGCTGATTCTATGAGCTTGTGAAGCTCAGCGCTCATCAAAGGCTCAAGCTTTGGATTGATTGGCCTTTGTCTTTGTCTCACTGGTTTAGTTTCTTCTTCTAACTCAATGGTGTGTTGAGCCAAACTTGGATCAAAACCTTTGAGATCACTATACTGCCATGCGAATATATCAGCAAAACTCGTGCATAAATCAATGAAAACTTTCTTTTGTGGAGTGCATACCTTGTGTCAAAAAACCGCGTGTGGGGATTTTTTAGGCCATTTTCAAGCATCACAAAATACATTTACTTTTGAGATTTCGGTAAGGGCATTGGCTCAACTTAAAAAAACCAAAGAAAGATTCAAGCTAGGAATTTTAAGCTAGGATCAAGGTATATGTCCGCACCACGGGGCCCAGAACCAAGCGTGTGGGGGACAACCGAGTTTTGGTTGTGCAGAGTGAATGGGCACAAATAATTCAAAAAGAAACAACTAAACACTTTCAATGGAGCAGAAGTCTTACTTGCAGGAAATGCAACTTCTATTCATTAACAGAGAATAGGGAAAACTGGTACAATGTGCTACAGTGCATGTTTTACAGAGTAGATATGTGTTGCATGCTCTGTGTTATGACTATGTGGAGCATCAACCTTTTGGCCAAATGTGTATATTACATATTTATACAAGTAGAATGCAAAAGCAGTTACAACCACTATCAGTTACCAAGAAGACGATTGCGTCGATTCATATTCCAGGTTGGATGACGGTTGGTGAACACCTTGGAGCACATGGCCAAGGCGAGTCGACATGTGGATGTGTTGTGGAATCCAAGAAGTCGACAAGGCGAGCGAAATTGTGAGCTGCGGCGCAGGACAGCAAGACGCATAGGTCTGCGAGCTGCAGAGTGCATAGAAGTCAGCAAGCTAGCACAGAAGTTGTGTGGTGCACAAGCAAATGAGGCGCGTGGGTCTGCGAGATATGGCACAGAACTGCCAGGCGCGCGAGGCTATGAGTTGTAGCACGAAACTATGAAGTGCACTGTACTGCAGGCACGAGGGGTGTAGAAGTCGGCGAGCAAGCGCAGGACTTGTGCATCGCGAGGGACTGCGTGTTGTGAAGTGCGCAATAATTAGTGCGTAGTGTGGAGTGCGCAGATGTTAGTGCGCAAAAGTTTGTGATATGGCCCAAGACTTGTGCATATAACTTTGAGCAAACTTCGGGCAAGGAGTGCGAAAAATTGGGTGAGAGGTGCACACTTGGCACAGTAGAGCAAATGAGGAGTAAACTCGGTTGCGCAAGAACTGTGCACGGATTATTCTCCCTTTTTTTAAAGAGCAATGGTCTCCATTGTGTTGGTGTGCAATTACGAAAACTGCACTTGAAATTGCAATGAAGTGTACCACTTGTACTGATCAGCATATTGCCCAACCTTGACCACTTGGAAAAGTTGATGCATGCCATGGCAAGTGCGTGTGTCTATCACTTTGATGTTTTGGTCCTCTGCAGGACACAAATGTTCAGGATTCAAATCAGAAGGATGGTGTGTCACTACTAGCTCAAGAAGTGGTGGAGTGTAAGGCTTGAGGAGCTCCAGGTTGAAGATTCGATGCATGCCCAAGTGCTGAGGTAGATTAAGAATAAAAGCGTTCTCACCAACTGCACGCAACATGGTGTAAGGACCATAGCTTAGAGGCTTGTTCTTCCGGTGTGGACCTTTGAAGCACTCCCCCTGAAGTTGCAACCAAACTTTATCGCCTACTCGGAATGCATGAGTTGTGAGGTGTATGTCGTGGCACTCCTTGTACTTAGCTTGAGTGTGAGAGAGAATCTACTGAACTTGTTGGTGAACAAACTAGATGTGGTGCAAAAACTTCTCAGCGTTATCCACTTCCCATTCCTGTACGTGCGACTCATTCCCTGATTGTGTGCAGTAGGAGATGTCTAGAGGTGTCGAAGGTTGAAACCCAAGACATGTTTGGAATGGACTGTGGCCAGTGGAGCTGTGAGGAGCCCTGTTGTAGGTATGTTGAATGTACATGAGATTGTCATCCCAGGTGCAAGCATGTGTGCAGTTGTACATTCGTAGAACATGAACGTGTGCAATTGACCACTTCAATTTGCCCATCTGTCTGAGGAGGAAAGGTCGTCGACCGATCCAGTTGCATAACCATCAAATCCCACAATGCTTACCAAAAGTGGCTCACAAAGCGTGGATCGCGGTTGGAGATGATGGATGTTGGTAGCCCAAAATGAACCCAAACATGGTTGAAGAATGCTTGTGCAGTGTCAGCTACATCAATGTCTTTTTTGCATGCAACCATGATAGCCATCTTGGAAAACCAACCCACTACAACAAACACAGCTTCATGTTTTCATCTCGTCGTAGGCAATCCAGTCATGAAATCCATATTGATAGATTCCCATGGTCTGGATGGAATCGATAGAGGTGCGTAAAGTCCTAGCTTCTTGTTTGTGGGCTTGGCAATGCCACAAGGAATGTAAGACTTGATGTGGCGCTCCACGTTTGTGCGCATGTACGGCCAGTAGAAGTGCGACTACAGTCTTTATCACGCTGAAGTGTCCCAAGGTCTTGGCATAGTGCGCCTCCCAAATGAATTGTTGGAAAGGTGCACCAAAGGGAACACAAAGATGTCTGAGCTTGTAGAGAAGTTGGTCAAACAAGTAGAACTCCTGAACTTGTGTAGCTTGCATGACGTTGGTGTATGTTGCTGCGAAGTCCTGGTCAACTGAGTAGATAGGAACCTAGTCTACGAAATTGTGACCGCGCATATCCTGCACTATGACGAGCACGTGAACCGACGGTCAACTAAGGCAATCCACAGCCTTGTTGTCCTTCCCTTTCCTTTGCTTGATCACGAGATGGAACTATTGCAAGTAAGTTGTCCATTTCATGTGGCGTGCGTTTTCTATCTTTTTCTGCGACTACATGAACTAAAGTCGTTTATGGTCTGGATGATCCTTCCCGAGAATGTAGTGTCGCAATTGCTTGCACAATAGCATTCAATTCCTTCTCATAGGTGCAGTACCTTTGCATCGTGTCGTTGATCATCTTGGAGTTGTATGCAACCAGATGTCCATGTTGCATGAGCACTGCATCAAGTGCGTAGTTAGACACATCAGTGTGAATTTTGAAGGTTTGTGCAATGTCGGGAACTGCGAGAATAGGCGTTGCACAAAGGCATTGTGAGTGCCTCAAAAGCGTGTTGCCGCACATGTGTCTAGTCAAATAGGCTTTAGCTCATGTGAGCTGGCTAAAAGCACAAGAGGTGTGAGAGAAACTAAGGGCAAACCTGCGGTAGAAGTTAGCAAGTCCAAGAAAACTCCTCAATTCAGTGAGATTACACGAAGTAGGCCAATCTTGGATCACTTTGATCTTCTCTGAATCTACTCTAATGTCGGTGCGATCAATGATGTAGCCCAGGTATTGGATTTGTGTCGTGCCAAATGTACACTTCCCTAGATTGGCTTGCAACTTGTGTTGGCACAAAGTGTCTAAGACACGTGAAATGTGTTCCATACACTGCTCCCAAGTCTTGCTGAAGATGAGAATGTCATCCAAGTAGACGATGACGGAGTCCAAGAATGCCCTGAGTAGATCATCCATCAAGTGCATCAAAGTAGTTGGCGCATTGGTGAGGCTAAAAGGCATGACCAACCATTCGTACAATCCTTCCCAAGTCTTGAATGTTGTCTTGCAGACATCTTCAAGAGAGACTGGAACCTGATGATAACCTCACTGCAAGTCAATCTTGGTGAAGTATTGTGCGCCTCAAAGCTGGTCCAGAAGGTCGTCAATGCGCGCCAGTGGATACCGATTCTTCACCGTGATTTTGTTGAGTGTGCAATAGTCTATGCAGAGTCCAGGACCCATCCATCTTGGGTGCGAGGACTATCGGACTCCCACAAGGCGAAGAGCTAAACCTGATCTTGCCCTGATCAGGCAACTCTTGAATCTGGCGCCAGACTTCATTCTCCCAAACTGATCTATGATAGAGGGGATCCAGGGGCCAAATCAATGCAGTGCTTTACTGCGCAGTGCACTGGAAGGCCTTTAGGTTCTGCGAAGACTTCGCTACTATGCTCCAGTAACTTATCGAGTTGTTGCGATAATGTGTGGGTGTTGCACACTATCAGGGTATGCTTCGATTTCGACTGCGTAGGTGTATTAGGGCGGACCATGAGTAACACACACTTATGCGCGTGCGAGACGAGCTTGCAACATTGTTTGGCAAAGATCAAGGTAACTTTGGTCATGGGCACTGACTCAAAGAGGTTGTAGAAGCGATATTGCATGCGAATCGTCCAACGTTGTGGCTTGGCTTGATATGTAGCTTCACAATCGTACAAGTACGGTCTCCCCAATAAGATGTCGCAAACCTCTAGAGGTGCGATGTCACAAGTGACATTGTCCTCCATAGGCTTGACTTTGTATTGAAAAGTGCATTGCCGCTGGACCTATTTATCTTTCCCCTGGTGTAGCCACCCTAAAGAGTATGGCTTTGGGTGTGCAGCAGTGGCAAGACCAAGGCACTGAGTTGTGGATTGCGCTATGTTCTTCTGGCTGTCGTTGTCAATGAAGATGTGGAGACGCTGACCCTTCACCCAGAACTTGGTGTGGAAGAGACATTCGTGCTCTTTAGAGATGTCGATCATAGTGGTGTTGGTGCTCAGAAAGGAGGCATCTGGATCAATGTCGTCCATTAGTGTAGGTCATGATGCAGATTGTGCGAGCAAGGATTGTTGCGCGCGGCATTCAAAATCATCGTGAGTGGATGAGTGATGGCGATAGTACCACTTATCGCCAGACTTCTTCTTGCCTTTATCTAAAGAAGAAAACATTGGAGCCTTCGAGGGTGGAGCAATCTTTTGGTGCTGCTCTCCTTTGTGAGAAGTGTGTTGTTGCTCTGCATAGAAGGCTGCAATGTGGAGTTGTGCAAAGGTTGGGCGTTGTGCGTTGCGTTGGATGAAGATGTGACACGCTACGTCATCTCTGCCTTGGCTTCAATCTTGGCAGCGATGTGATATAAAGTGAGAAGTCAGAAGTCAAGAAGTCAAGAACTCCAAAGTGTCAGAAGTCAAGAACTCCATCTTCGCACGGATATAAAGTGAGAGTCCGCTGATATACTTTAGCACCTTATGTTGTTTGCTCAAGTTCTCGTGCAGGCGCGCACAATAGTCATGGAAAATGTTGGTCTAGTCTTCCACGGACTAATTTTTGCATTAGCGCAGTTGTTGGAACTTGATGTATTTGTCTTCAAAGTGGCACAGAGGGCAGTATTCCTCCTTCAGCACGTCAACAAAAGTATTCCAGGATTCAATTGTAATGCACTGTTGTGTGCATTGTGCGCTAAAGCTCTCCCATCAGTGAACAACCGATATAGACATCTTCAATACCACGAAGGTGATCTTCTTAGCATCGGTGAAAGAATTGACTGAGAAATATGCCTCGAGTTGTCAAATTCAAGGATTCAATGCTTTGGCATCGATCTTGCCTTCGAATAGAGGGATGTCGAGATTGACTTGAACTTTGAAGGGGGTTTGTTGCTGAAACCGTTGTTGAGCGAACTATAGAGGTGTGGCAGAAGGTGTCGGATTGAGTTGTACCATCAATTCATGGAATTGGCCAAAAAGTTTGGTGCGATGTGCCTCCAATGCATTGGTGATGAGCTTTCATACCTTGGTGACTGCCTCAAGTTGCTTTTGGGCGTCAGCAATCTTACTTTTGCTATGACGTTCTTCCAGATATTCTAAAACAGAACCGATTGGCAAACCTTCATTTTCCAGTTGTGCTCGTGTGTTTACAAGCATAGTAAGGAATAGAGCTTTTCAGCTCTGATACCAATGACTGCACCACAGGGTCTAGGACCAAGTGTGCCGAGACAACCAAGTTTTGGTTGTGCAGAGTGAATGGGCAAAGCTAATTCAAAAAAAAAAAACTAAACACATTCAATGAAGTGAAAGTCTTACAGGAAATGCAACTTCTATTCATTAACAGATAATAGGGAAAACTAGTACAATGTGCTACAATGCATGTTTACAAAGTAGATACGCGAAGAATGCTATTTGTGTTATGATTGTGTGGAGCATCAACCTTTTGGCCGGATGTGTATATTACATATTTATACAAGTAGAATACAAGAGCGGTTACAACGGTTATCAGTTACCAAGAAGATGGTTGGGTATGTCCATCTTCCAGGCTGGATGACAGTTGGTGAACCCCTTGGCGCACGTGGCCGAGGTGAGTCAACACGTGGATGTGTTGTGGAATCCAAGAAGTTGGCGAAGCGCAAAACTGTGAGCTGCGATGCACGACTACGAGGCGCATGGATCTGCGAGCTACAGAGTGCATAGAAGTCAGCAAGCTAGCGTGGAACTTGTGCAATGCGTGTGCTAGTGAGGCGCGTGGGTCTGCAAGCTGTGGCGCGGATCTACCAAGCACGCAACGCTGTGAGTTGTGGCATGAATCTGTGAGGTGCACTGTACTGCAAGCGTGAGGGGCACAGAAGTCGACGAGCAAAAGCAAGACTTGTGCGACGCATGGGACTACGAGTTGTGAAGTGCGCAGTAATGAGTGCATAGTGTGGAGTGCGCAAAGGTCAATGCGCAGAAGTCTGCGATATGGCGTGGGACTTGTGCATATGACTTTGAACAAACTTCGAGCAAGGAGTGCACAAGATTTGATGAGAGGTGCGCACCTGGCGTAGTAGAGTGAATGAAGAGCAAATGTGGAGTAAGCTCAACTAGGCGGTAATTGCGCCCAAATCAGTATATGATCCAAGGATGTGCAGAACCAAGCAAGCAGATCTAGCATTGGTTAGGCTAGCCACAGAAATGTCGCATCGCAGCACTATGACCAATAGAGAAGCAAAAGATGCAAGGAAAGACCTTTAATGTAAGAGAGAATTTATCTGCACAGATGGAACAAACGAAGGGAGGGATTACTCGACTAACAAGCTTGATTGAAAACGAAAGGCCGCAAAGTTGGGATGGTGAAGATGTGCAGGGAAAGAAGTAGATGGAGAAGCTCAACGCAGCATTAGAACGCCTACTGCATGAACCTCAGATACAGAAACAACCAACAAAAGAACCCTATGGTGAGCAGCCAGGCAAAATAAATACAACCTTTGAGGACCATGCCGAATAGTTGATCAATGAGTTAAATTCTCTTAGAGAGAAAGTGAGGAGAACAAGTCAGATTTTTTAAAGGTTTCAATATATGCCTTGAATTCGCAGACACTCGATTAAAGAGTGATGAGGCCATGCATAAAGAGTTGTCAATGTGCATATGTGCGGAGAAAGATATGACAGAAATCAAAAAAGGCTTGATGAAGCATCATCTTTCAAAGCAATAATGACTCAGAAGTGCCCCAGCATGGAGTTATTATTTGAACAACATCAAAGGAAAACAATGGAAGAAGAAGAAGTCATGCAGGAGTTGTATGTGCAGCATCATCAGAAAGTTGAGATTGTGTTGAAACAATATCAAGAAAATTCCTAGGAAGTAGACACAATTGAAGGTTTAATAAAATATGCGCAGGAGATCAAACCAGAGATCAAGTCAGCAGCTAAGCACTGGGATAAAGCTGAACTATAGATACAAACTTTTCTGGGGACAGGCAAGGAATGTAATATGGGGCAATGTTGACCCTTGGAAAGGCACATCAGGATATACTCCTGATAAGGAAGGCTAAGCATGGTACCATGCAAGTGAGATGCGCAAAACCATACCATGCATAAAGTACTGTGCAGTAGAGAACAGGTTGGGAAAATCCTTCTGCAGAACTATCATTCAGGAAGGACTCACACAGAGCTGACAGGTGGTAGGCATCTAGATAGGGAAGCTAACGAATAATTAGGGATTGATCCAAAAAAGGAGCATATGGAGAGATTCTGGGGATCTTCTAGGCTATTGTACGAGGAGGACAATTGGATCAAGCTAAGCAACAACTAGCAAGGAAGGGAAGTTCAGGAAAGAGGACAACAGTCAACAAGGCACAAATTTCACAGTTTCAAGTCCGCACCTTGACTCTCCATCAACCTTACTATGCCTTAGCTACTAAACCATTTATGTTAGCTAACACAAAACAAAGTATTAACACCGATTGTTTTCTCATTATATACTTCTGCAATATATATTACTCTAAGTGCACATTTATTGTATTGTAGTTCCACATCAAATATTATTTTGCTACCATGTTAATTTCTGTGGTTCTCATGTTGATCTATCCAATCATGTTTACTATTATTTTAAATTTTACTAGGTCTTCTCTCGTGTTTTGGGCAATCCACTACAAAAAAGGAAATAATTATCCCAGAAGTGATATGACCATATAACAATTTGCAGGTTCTAAGATGATTAAATAGAAAATACACAAGCACTTAATTTATGTATAAGACAATTGACAGATTCTTCACTAATCAAATTAATTTTTAAACCAAGGAAATAATGCAAATGAAATTATTCAACTATCTTTGGATGCACAATAAAAAATACTGGACAACAGATTTCTGTGAGATTCCTCGCAACAAGGGGACTTCAGCCTCAAGAGTTATTGGATGTTTGTTAAAACCCCAGGAAAGGAGCATCAGATGTACTCCTGATAAGAATGGCTAAGTTTGACACCACGCAAGTGAGATACGCATAACCATACCCTGCACAAAGTACCGTGCGGTAGAGAACAGGATGCAAACATCCTTGCGCAGAACAATTGTTGATAAGGAGTCACACAGAGCTGGAGGCAAGCATCTAGATAAGGAAGCTCGTAGATAATCAGTGATTGCTCCAGAAAAGAAGCACATGAAAAGATTTGTGGGATCTTCTAAAATGTTCTAGAATCAAGCTAAGCAATAACTGGCAAGGGAGGGAGGTTAAGGAATACTGTAAATACCCTCTTGGCCTTGAGACAGAAGAGAAGAGAGTTACACACTTGGAGACCACAGACAAAATTGAGTTGTTGTGAGGGTTGTAATAGCTTGACAACATGTAAATGGTGGTTACTGTAATCTGTATGTAAAGCATGTTTCTTTGGTGAATGGATATATGGGATCATTATGATTTATAGATTCCTATGTTAATGAATGTATTGTGTGTGTATGCGGTTTTATATGCATGTTGATTAATCTTTGTTAGGGTTTAAGTGTAGTAGTTATTTGCATTGTCATATCTTCGTGATCAGTTCTCATAATAGAAGACTCGGTGTACTCTCGCAGCACCTCAAGTGAAAACTCGAGTCTTTGGCTCAAGTGATATGCCAGCATAGGAGTGTTCTATCCATAGTCACAAGGTTCGGAAATCCGGAAAGGTTCGGAAGGGGGAAAAAATGCAGAATCCGAAATTTTTTGAAAAGGTTCGGAAAAAATCCAGAAAAAATCGGTTATATATATATATATGTATGTATAAATGCAAAATATTTAAGTCTACTAAAGAATGAACATTAATTTGACACTCGCAAAATTGAGAAATGCATGAGTTTCAAAATTGAATTACATTAAAAGATAGTAAAATATAATATAAAATAAAATAATGACTTGTATAATATAAATAAAATCTGAGTATGACTTATATAATAAAATTTAAATTTGAA
This sequence comes from Torreya grandis, assembly GCA_037957365.1. Taxonomy (NCBI): domain Eukaryota; kingdom Viridiplantae; phylum Streptophyta; class Pinopsida; order Cupressales; family Taxaceae; genus Torreya; species Torreya grandis. The sequence goes on along the minus strand of JARHVA010001554.1, from coordinate 724,111 downwards.
AAATATATATATATATATATATATATATATATATATATATAAATTATAATCTATAAAAGATAAATATAAATATTATATAATAAAATATAAATTTTAAAAAATACAAAAAATAAAAATATTTATTATAATTATAATTTATAAAAGATAAATCTAAATAACTAAATATTATTTAATAAAATTTAGATTTTAAAATATATATAAAAATAAATATATTCATTATAATTATAATTTATAAAATATAAACCTAAATATAGTTTAAATTTATTATAAAGATATATAATAAAAGTTCAAAAAATAAAAAATAAATTTTTTAATATTAAGATTATAAAATAAAAATCATATTTGTATTAAAATTATTTAATAAAATTTAAATTTAAAAAAAATTAAAAATATTTAAAATTAATATTATAAAATAAAAATGCTATTTACATTTATATTTTATTAATTATAAATGAAAAATATTAATACAAAATAAATAATATTAAATATAAAAATAAATATTAAATAATATATTTAGTATTTCATAATAATAAAAAAATGTAAAATATGAAATAAATAATTTAAAATATATTAATAAAAATAAAAATAAAATAATAAAAAATATTAAATAATTATAATAATAACATAAAGTTAAACGGTAAACCTAAAGCTAAATGTGGCAATCATAAACTGGTAAACCCTAATGCTAAACAGCGGAGAACAGACCCTACCTGGCTACCTCCCGACGGCGGTCACGACTGGTGTGATTCGGCCTTTCGCTCAGCCGCTCAACCACTCGTCGGATGTCTCCGGGCTCCCTCGTTCAGCCGCTCAGCCGCTTGTTGGACGTCGTCGGGCTCCCTCGTTCAGCCGCTCAGCCGCAAAAAGCAAAAAGCTTTCAATCTTCTGCCGCGCGCGCATTGCTTTCAATCTTCTGCCGCGCTCACTACACTCAGTCTCTCACTTCTTTCAATCTTTTGTTGCTCGAAATCGCGCTTTTTAGGATTCGCGAGGGAGACGAGGCCGCGTTTTTTAGGGTTCTGTGAAAGTATTTTTAAAATATTTATTTTTTAATAATAAAACGGCCCGAACCCGGCGGATTAATCCGGACGACCGAAAAAATGCGGATCGTTCCGGATTTGGCCGAGATTCGGCCGAACCTTGTGACTATGGTTCTATCTGTCAAGCATAATCAAGTCCGCACAGGACCATGGTGTATTGGAAAAATAAACCCAACAATGTAACTGCGTCAAAAATGGCACTTATATTGCTCGAAAGGCTTTCAAAATGAGCCAAAAAAATGAAATTAGGTAAAAAGAAACCACATGGCATATATTGTCAAGAAGCCCCAAATTAGACCAAGAAGCCACCATGGCACACATGATGTCATGGCTACATGAAGCACGTGTCTGGATGATTGAAAATGATGAAACACATAACCTTCTACGTTACCGGTTCATGGGTTTTTGCAGAAGAACCACTGGGTTCTAGAGCTGGTTCCTTTTGCTGTCAAAAATGCCCAAGGGTTCGTCCTGGGGCACCCAGGTTCGCCCGAGTTCTTCTGCCAGAAGAACCCACACGAAACCGGGTGCCCCAGGACGAACCCGGGCAGAACCCACAGTAAAAAAACATTTTTTAATTTTTTTTCTCAAAATCTCACAGAAAAACAACGATTTGAAATAATAGAAAACACATTGTAATCAACCGCTACATTCAGTGATGTCAAATTGACCGCTGCATTCAATTTTTGGTAAGAAACCTCTCCCAGATCTGCTTTGCATAGTGACAGTGGATAAAGCAATGATTCCCAGTTTCCTCCTCTTCGCTCCACATTAGACATAGACGGACCATGAAAGCCCAGTTTTAGCAACCTGTCATAGGTCAGGGCCCTTCTCTGAATAGCTAGCCATTGGAATTTTTGTTCCTTTGGAATACCCTGACTGATCCAGACCTATTCCATAATTGCTGATTTGCTTCTAAGAGGGCTCCTTGATAGGCTGTTTTACAGTAACCTGACCCGATTTACACCCTTCCCAGGCTAATTCACCATGTCCTTCTAAGGATGGCCTTATGCACCCCATGATAGTGTGGAGATTTCACAACCTTTTCCGTAATAAGAGAACTCTAGGGAACTTTATGAATTATTATTTGGGATGCCTTTATGAGAGTTACTAAAGAGTCGTGATTGGGTTAGAGATTTAGGTGTTGGCCTTTATGAATTATTTTACTATGTTAAATACTTCGAAAAGAATATTAAATAATTTTTTTTAGGGAATCATATACTATGTGGTAAATGATAATGTCACTAATTTCCTATTTATTAGGCTAGAATTTATTTATTTTTTATTTTTTGTACGGCCGTACCCAAGGCAAAACAAAATCGCTGTACCAGTGAACCCGGTTCTTCGAACCCGAACCCAAACCCAAAATGAACAGGTAACTCAGGTAACCCTTGCCCTCCCTCGGTCCTATCTTAAGGTTGATGGGCCCATTTGATAAGCCGGTTTGTACGGAAAAGCATGGCAATCTCAAAAAAATATTTACATTAAGTTATACTGTTATACCCCATTGACCTTCAATGAAACTACCCCCAAAAGGAGAAAATCAGCACTGGGTGACTGGCAGCCTATTTTGGACGCAGATTTTTTATGTTTATATTAAATTACAGTGAGATATATGGCTAATTCAGAAATCTATAAACAGGAGGGCTTGCAACTCACATTATACATAATTTACAAAACACGATGGCCCAGAATGAAAGTGAACCTGCCAGATTTTTAAATTTCATCTATAGGAGTCATTTTGATTTAGTTATAACCAACTTTTAAATTTCTGGGCCTTAAGGAAGGCAACCAAAATTTGGATTAAATGGCATTTCAAAGATATTTGATGAATTTAGAATCAGAATTAAGGGTTTCCATACATTGTATAAAAAGAGGATGAACCTAGAAGATGCATGCTATAAATAATATAACCAAATGCAAAAAGTAGTCTCGTTACCAAAAGTACGTGAGGTACACATGCAACGAGGATTATAACAATAAGGTGAGCACCTTCCTTCACAGTCCATTGATTCATAACCCGGGAGTGCTTTGTCAGTATAATCTTCAGTGTTTGTTAAGAATGGTAATGTCAAAGAGCATGTCATTGGAGATTACTGCATTAGATGCTAAATCTTGATGGGTATCATGATGAAGTTATTGATATGATGAAGATGTGGTTGTGAGACACAGTGATTTAGGACCTTGGGTGAATTCCTCAAAATTTTGAGTCGTACATGAAATTTGAAGGGAGGAAAGCAGGAAATCACAAATAGAGGGCGAAAAAAAATAGAGGGCTGAAAAATGGTGCAAAAAGACATATTTCATCACACAGGATGGTCAGACATCTTGCTGAGGGTGAGCTACACAACTAAAAGCACAGACAGCGGTAAGACAGAAAGGAAGTGTACAAGCTTACTAATGAATTTTCATATACATTTCAAAACCTGTCACACAGGCTGCTCGCTGATAGGGGCAGCAATCATTCAGTTGGAACTGATGTCTTAAGTGGTCATTATAACCACACAGGCATCCCAATTTAATTAAGGTTTTGCCCTTAGAGAATTCTAAGTGGAGAGGTCCAAAAATATTAGAACTCATCACTCCGATTGCTTTGGGACAAAGCAATTCAAGGATGCACCATTAGGATACTATGTTAATACTATCCAGCACACAGATGGTATACTATTCAAGGATGGCTGAAAAATGGCGCAAAAAGACATATCTCAGCACATAGGATGGTCAAACATATTGCTGAGGGTGAGCTACACAAATTTAAAAGCACAGACAACAATAAACCAGAAGGAAAGCATACCAGCTTATTGATGAATTTTCATATTCATTTCAAAATCTGTCACACGCTGGTAGCTGATAGAGGCAGCAATCATTCAGTTGGAACTGAAGTCTTAAGTGGCCTTTACAACCATACAGACATCCTAATTTAATTGAGAATTTTCCATAGAGGATTCTAAGTGGTGAGGTCCAAAAATATGATAACTCCTCACTCCGATTGCTTTGGGACTAAACAATTCAAGGATGCACTGTTAGGATACTATTTTCTGAGGGAATATATTTCTATTAAGTGCCACTTTTGGCATTGCAAAGGGCAGGCAAGTTTATTTTTGTGCAAGGGTGTTCATTTGGGGGGTAAATATTTTTGTATATGCAATTTCAGAAGGTCATTTTTAGCCCTGTTTGGCTATTTTCAACTTTTTAGGAAAAGTTTTTCGTAGGATCTTGACAAGCTGTGTTTTTGCTAAACTTAGCAACTCCACTTAGAAATTAGTTGGAACTTTAAAAAATATTAAAAATATAACAGATTATTTACAACTTGATTTGCACTGTATGTATGTGTGTGTGTGCGTTTATGCCTACGTACATATGTATGTGCGTGTGTCTGTAAGTATATACACATGTTTGTAAGTATTACGTGCATCTGTAAGTATGTACATGCACATGTACGCACGTCTGTATGTATGGATTTGTGTGTGCACGTATATGCGTGTTTACCTATATACATCGGTATGGCTATGTGTGCGTACATGTGTGTTTGTACATATGTATGTGTGTTTGTACATATGTATGTATGTATGTGCGTAGTATGTCCGTAGATATATTCATACGTATCCATCTATGTATGTTGCAGTTAAGAGGATGGTAGATTTCCTTAGTGAACCATTTTGTGTTGTCACTCCATGAATAATGAATAGCTTCCTTCCAGATAGATAATTTTATGCTAAAATCAATGATAGATGTTATGAAAGTGGACAATTGTCTGTTTCTCCCTTGTCACTAGCATGCATCAAGTGGATGCCTAGCATATACTTAACCATAAGTGGCTAGCCCTTAGCAAAACTTTATCTATGGGCCATTGGATAGATAAGCAGGACCTGATGTGGAGATTAACCATGGGCGAATTCTTGGTCCTTGACATCTGCCTGTCAGTAGTTGAAACACCATAAGACTCGATGAGCAGCCATGAATTTCTAGCGTGCACCAACATAGGTAATCTTAGGGAGAGACCTTGTGTCATTTCTTAGTGTAATGAGCTGATGATATAGCCCCTTAGACTTGAGGATGCCTGATTGCATGTGTTTTTCGAGTGTGCCTGACTGCATGTGTTTTTCAAGTATGCATTGTTATGTTGTATGGATCCTTTGGTTGATCATCAATATTCTGGTGCCCGATGCCCAACCTTTCCATTTTTGTGTAGGATAGTTCCACGCAAGAGAAGGTACAATGGGATGCATGCAACAACACCTAAGCCCTAGCCTGATAGAAAGAAAGAAAGAAATAATATTAATGTCCACAGATGACCAAAAGTAGGTCAATGGGACAGAAGGACACAACCAATAGCAATAGAAAGTTCTAGGAAGCGAGAATCCTAGAGGCAAACCAAAGAAATAAAGTACGAAAACAAAATGGAACAGCACGCCACTAACAAAAGTGGCAAAAAAACCAATACAAATAGCAATGAGAAGCGAAGCAAAAGCCCCGAAAGCATGTGTTAATGAAGACTGTAGGCAAATTTCATTGAATGAAACTATCTATGCTTGAAGTGGAGGAGTAATCCGAGACGTTATCGATCACTATGGGGGATCTGATAACGTTGTATGATGCGTATACAAAGTCGGAGGAGCCAAGTTGAGGGATCCTAGGAGGAAGCAAGACACTTCCTATAGAATCTCCCCTAACATCCAAGACCGGTGTAACTCCCGTAATAGGGCCTGCTAGAGCATCTAGAGTGAAAGGGTGATCACCTCAAGCACTATGATAATGCTATACTTGCCGCACTATGGGATATAGCATTTCAACTACCACCTAAGTGAGAGCCTTTGAGGAGCATTGTGAGTGTACAACTTAAACTCACATTACTAACATTTCTTTTGTACATGACTTGTCAGTGCATTCATCTCCCTATTTGAGATTGGGGTGGGCCAGTTCTAAGCCAACTCTATGAGAGAATTGTTGTGTGTGCTTGTCTACCACATTCACACCACCATATCGGATTTTCCATCCTTTGCCCCTTAGTCCTTCCTCTAACCCCTTCCAATTTGCTTGCTTCTGGCCGATGTTGCGTTCCAAAATAACAACAGAAAACAAAACTGTAAATATAGAGCAAAAATGCAAATAAACAAAAAAATTGGAGCAATTGCTTCCCCAAGGGTGGATTGCACCTACAAATCCAACTACAACAGAAGAGCTCTCACACAATGGCAGCTATCTCTTGTATTAAGTTTATTTTGTAGAAAAAGATACAATCTTTATGGTTTTTCTCCCTTTTGTATTCAACCATTAGAAACCCTAATTAACCCATGGCTAACACATGGCTTAACCTTTCACCAACTCTTGGCACCCAAAATATAACATAATAAAAGTTATGTTAAACTAATCACATAAAAATATGTCGTGTTTAGGTACACAAAATGCCCTCCCCCTTAAAGAGCTTTGACCTCAAAGATAGTCAAACTCTAAAAAAAATTTGCATTACAAGAATGGAACTCAAGACCCCCACCTACTACAAGAAAGTTTTGACCATCAAACCATATACCACTACTTGACATAACACATGAATGAGAATGAGGGCTTTTTTTTTTTTTTAAAACTTATTGAGGCTTCCCTTGCATTTTGGGCACTTTCTCCAACAAACTCACTCTCTTCATGCTTACCTTTGAACTCGTTACTTTCAGCCGCACTAGTAATTCCTCCCTCCCCCCCTCCTTGTCTATTTGCATGTGTTCCACTTCCATCTCTGGAGATTTATTTTTTTTAGCATTGTTTCAAGAACATATGCCTACCTACAAACTAGGAGGCTTCGTCTCCAAACCTTATGGGCCAAATCGAAGTTCGTCCATACATCTTCTTCTTCCTTATCATTGAGAATATCGTTTGCATGCGCAAAAAAAAATCAAAATAGACTTCTCTAATTAACCTAAAGAACCCAAAAAATATACTCTGTTGAAAATGCTCACTATGGCCATACGGGTCCAAGTATGGTTCAACCCAGAAACTAGGGCCCGCCAAATAATAAATATTATCCACAAATATGTTACATTTTCGCTGTTAAAATTTATATATAAAAATATTTTTTGCCACAGGCTCATAATTGCCTTCTATAGTTTCTTCTTCTTCATCCACAAATACATTTTTTCCACTGAAATATTCATCATAAATTGGAAGGGCTTCATAGAAGATAAGTTCAGAGAATCATTTGTACCTCTTTTACATCTACTTCACTTGGGCATTCATCATAGAGGGACATATTCGGCAAAAATAAGCCAAAAATAGTTATCTTCACATAACTGAAAGATTTCTTCATACCATTCATCACAAGCCTATTCTAAATCCAATCATTCACCTATTTCTTTTTCATATTCTAATGTCCTTAGAAGAGGACGTATTTATAATAGGTTGTTTTGGCATTATTACAGTTGCGGGAATGTCACCAACTTCTCTCTTGTGAGAATGAGATACAAGGTAGGGCAATTGAGCTATGATGTGAGGAGGTAGATCAAAGGTTTTGATTTTCAAGTTGATCTCATCAAGTTCAGCATCATTGGAATCCAAAAGGTTGGGTGGGACATTCCCCACAAGATCAAAACGGCCATTATGACCTCTAAATAAGTCGACATGATAGTTAAAGCATTGATATTCTTGAAAAGGGATACTTGGGATGTTGTGCTTCAATTAACATCAGAAAACAGAACTACAGAATATAGAGAAAAACATTGATAGAAGGAAAAATGGGAGCACCTACTTCCCAAATGGTGGATTGCACCTACAAATCTAACTATAACAAAAAGGCTCTCACACAAACGCAGTTATTTCTTGTATTAAGGTGATATTGTTAAAATAATACATTGTTAACCCCCAAATTTGGCATAAAACCCTTATTCTCGTGTTTTAATCCCAATTCAACTTGTTTAGAAAACTTGTACATTTTAACCCATTTCTAGGATGGCCCCAACCCCACAAGTCTATATTTGGTTTGTTGAGCTTAAAAGTAACTCAACACTTATCCAAAAGGTATTGGTTTATAAATTTGGACTACATCTTATCCATTTGCCAACCATGCCTTGAAAATAGAGCTGGACTTATCTCTTGGACAAACCCATGGATATACAAACCCATCCTGGACAAACTCGTACCCATACAGGTTTGTCTCTTTTAGCTTTGTGGGTCCATTTGTATTTTCAAAAGATGGCTGACATACTTTAGTCTCCTAGATCATCCTATAAATACAAGGTCTTGCCAAGCCATTTGAGTAATCTAGAAACCAAGGAATCAAGAGAGAGAAGGAGAAGAACACTAGACACCCCACTACACCAAGGGTTAAGCCTAGAGCCAAGCTTCTCCATTGAAGTTGTGAGCTTCTTTGAATCAAATCCTACCCACTTGCGACATTTATCAATCTTAGTCTCTCTACAAATTCCCTTGTGTCAAAGCAAGGAATTGGACTTTAGTAGTTGCATTGATCACTTCTAGGGAAGAAGAGGTTGAAAACCTTATTCAAGCTATTCCATTCACACACTACAAGATCTACGTGGAAGTCTGATTCTGAGCATGCAGGATACATAATTTGCAACATTGCTTTGATGCTTGCCCAACTCCATTACTTTTGTTTTGTTTTGAAGTGTGCAAGCTAGGTCAAAGTGAAGATTTAACCCCACAGCTTATTCTGCCCTACACATCTATGAAGTGAAATTAAAGCCACAATCAAGAAAATACATCGCACAGGCACCAAGAAACCCAAACTACTAAACCCTACAAAGACGCACTTGGTAGCCCAGAGATGACCCAGTGGCACCACAACAAAATTGACGCGGTTGGGCTTGCATAGGTCAGGCATGTATAGGTACAAGTTTGTCACAAAGCAGCGCGCAAGTCCCTAAACTCAAGAGCAGGTCAAATACAATCGACATAGTCAGAGTACAGACTCAGAATTATAGAACAATCAAGGTGTGATCGTTTCTTAACCTCTTTGTCAATTCATTTATTTATTTTAGCTTACATTTGTGACACTTGAGCTTGTTTTCATTTCTTAGCCTCTTAGATAAATCTAAATTCACTAACTCTAGCCATAGTCACTGTATTCGAATTCGTGTTCAAATTCACCGAGGAAAAAATACGAAAAAAAATCGGAACTAAAAACTGAGATAAAATTCGTGATTAAATTCTACTGAGAGAAATATACTTATTTTTTAACATATACCAACCCACCGTTAAAAAAATATCACATTTCATATAAATAAACTTGTCAAAATAACTTTCAAGTTGCCACCAAGTATCTCATTAAAGTTATTAATGTTTTGTTCAAAATGATTTAATGATAATCTGCTTTCCTAAATTCCACATTGACTCAAAACAAAAGCATACAAGGAAAATCAGACTCAGGTTTTTCATGTCATTTTCAAATAGAACAGAGTCTGTCCAAAATTTCAGACTCCAAAATTTATCCTAAATTGATTGAAATAAACAAACTATGAAAAGTATGTTGGATATTGAATACTGAATTTAATCACGAATTTGAATGAATTTCAAATATTTTCTTGTCGTTCGGCGAATTTCGAACTTCTACAATTAGATTCGGCGAATGTGGTTACTATGACTCTAGGCACCCAAAATATAACACAATAAAAGTATAACAAAACTAAGCACATAAATATATGTTGTAATTAAGTACACAACATGCCCTTCCCCTTAAAGAGCTTTGACCCCAAAGTTGTCAAACTCTAAAAGTACAAAATTTGACATTATGACAATCAAACTCAAGACCTTTACTTACTACAAGAAAGCTTTGACCATCATACCATTATATCACTACTTGGCATACCACATGAATGAGAATGAGGGATTTTTTTAAGTCGTAAGCTTCCCTCGCATTTTGGAAATGTTTTCCAACAAATTCACTCTTCCATGCTTACCTTCAAAATCTCCATTTTTAGCCACATCAGGATTATTTTTATTTTTTCCCCTCCTTGTCAATTTGCACATGTACAAGTCACTTTCATAAATTTGATTTTTAAAATTTTTTTAACACTATTTCAAGTACATATGCTTGCCTACAAACTCCTATGTTTCCAAATTTGCATCCTCCATGGGCAGTCGTCTCTATTTCACCTTGAACATGTGCACAACCCTATTCCAAAGTTTCCTATATTCCTCCCCAAAAAATCAATTTGGCTCTAGCACAAGCTTGCCTTCTTCGTGAGTGCAAGGCCTCTGTCTGTGGCACCCTTATCCATGTCCGATCAACCTCAATAATGTGCTCCAATTCCTTGTTTGGCAACACGCTCTTTGGTAGATCCCAAAATACTAGCTTATATTTGCAAAGCAACTCTGTAATGCCTACAACCTATTCATGTTGGATAGATGAGCCTACATCCATACTCTACAAGGGAGCCATAAAGCCAAAATGTCCCTTCTTCAAATTTTTGTTCATCTGACTGAAATCAACAGTTTTGATTTCCCTCGAGGGCAAGGACTTGATAGTATACTCACACTCCCCTTGCTTGAATGTCAAGAATCTCTCCTAATGATTGGTGAAGTAAGTTCCAAATGAGTATGACCATTGAACCCCTAAAACAATATCCACATACCCAATATCAACCAAAAAGAACTTATCTTTAAAGACATGATCTACCTTAAAGACATGATCTGCCACTGAAAGTTCCACATTATGGACTACTCCTAATCATTCAATACTTCGGTGTCCTAGAACCCAAATGGGGAAACTTTGAAGTGTGTTTAAATGGAGACCTAACCTATGGAATTGTTTCTTATCTAAAAATATTAAATATACTACCTGGATCGACCACAACCAAAACTCAGACTTTCTTGACAAGGGCAAGGAACTTGAGTGTGTCCAAACGGTCCAACCCTATCATTGCCAAAAATGACACAAATGGTTCCCCTATTTCTACCATAGCAGGAGACAAATTTTTGAGTTCACAACCTACATCTAGTTTCTCGAGGGTATGCTCATTATCTGATTCTAACTTTAGCTTAAGAACCCACATTCTATGCCATAAAAAGAATTTTTTGGGTTACATACATGGCCCGTCCCGTGGGTTGAAACACCTATGACATGGGTTTACAATAGTGGATGTAGGGGCAAACTCACGACTTCTTATCCTAAGTAAACGATCTATGGGCAGTAGTCCCTAGCAATTTGTTTTTGAGGGCATCAATATGTTTTTTTTGCTCTTCCAGCTACAATAATAGTCCTTTCAAACGAGTTTGGTTCAAACATTCTTACGTCTATTTTAATCTCAATGTGTATGTCAGAAATATAGATCTTCCACACTAGATTCAAAGACAGCTTGGCCTTGGACTTCAAAACTTGAAATTGATACTGTATACGCCTCCACGAACATATCTTTCCAAAACAAGTGCATTAAATGGTATCATACAGTTCATCCCAGGAACGATCATCTCTCTTTGTGAAAGCTTTGGCAAAGTCTAAAAAATCCCCCTCAGGGTTTGTAAAAACCTCTCTCCCCAAATGTGGGCAACACAATCCAAATGTTGCAAGAACACATTCAACTTGTCATCTTGACTTTTAATCTTTTGTACCCTGAAAGGCTAGTTTAAGCTTGCTCAACCATGTATGGACCTCTATCTTACCTCAAATCGTATTATAGGATTTTAATTTGTAGGCTAAAATAAGGATGATGTGATCTTTCTTTATCTCTCCTGATCTTCTTGCTCTTCCTCTTCCTCATATGGTGGGTCATGCTTCTGATCCCCCAAAGGGTTGATATCCTCATCTTCATCCTCTGGTTGTTCAAGTTGTTTTCCCATGGAATGAAGCTCCTTTCGAACTTCCTTGGCGAACTCAACCAATAACCCCATTATCTCATCTTTGATCACAAACATTGAGTTGTTTCTTGGATAAACAAACTCCCCTCGGCATTCTTGGCAGTGGCTGCAAAAATCCACTGAAACGTTGATACCACTTGTTACATTCCAAAATAACAACAAAAAATGGAACTGCAAATATAGAGTAAAAATGTTGCTAAACGAAAAAATGGGCGCATCTACTTCCCCAAGGGTGAATTGTATCGGCAAATCAGACTATAACAAAAGAGCTCCAACACAATGGCAGCTATCTCTTGTATTAAGTTGATATTGTGAAAAAAGATAAAATCTTTAGGGTTTTTTCCCCTTTTGTATTCAACCACTAAAAACCCTAATTAAACCATGGCTAACTCGTGGCCTAAACCTTCACTAACTTTAGGCACCCAAAATATAACATAATAAAAGTAATGCTAAACTAAGCACATAAATATATGTTGTGTTTAGGTACACAACAGCCAACTTCATTGGTTTGGCTGAAGATGTTTTGCTTCTACCTTGTTGCAGCGAATGTCATCGGCTTCTAATTTCTCTCAACGTCTTCGACCAGGGCAATGGCATCGTCTAAAATTGAGATTTGATTTTGGGGGTGCGTACCCCAATTTATAGGTTTCCTTTAGTCATTTCTTGACAAACAACTACTTCTGCTCTTCTTGATCCCCTTAGGGAAGATGAAGAAAAGGGTAAAGAACTTCACTAAATAAAGGCAAGTTGCAATAACGGCCTCGAATATTCAAGAATAAAAGCTACACCAAACAAGTACACAAAGTCTTCAAAGTCCGCAATTGTGGTCTTCTAACCATCTTGACTTCACCTACAACCATCTCCCACAAAGTGCTCAAAGCCAAGGGGGAGAGTAATGCACCAACAAGTCAACTCAAGCTAAGTATACCCAACCCTGCCCTCTTTATTTTGTTCGTGGTCGGATTATAACACCTCAATGTTCCATTTCATTTATGTCATAACACATGCTTATTATTATTTACATTATTAGTATCTTTATATTATTGTTACGGCCCTTACCTTTACGACGGTCCTTGACCAAATTACCATAGCTCTTACTTATTGTCTAAAGACATTCTATCCCAACCTTTAGCCACAATCTAGTTAATTATTTCATTTGAACTACCTCTTGCCTATAATCAGGAACTGCTTTGTGGATTGACAAACTTATGTGTTGGATCTAGAATGGTCTTCAACTTTTTACCTATTGAGACGCTTGTAATAGAGACAAAGAAGTTACAACCAAGGAACATGTCAATGGTGGTACTCATTAGACCCTACATGGTGTGACTCAAGAGCTCATGAAAGTGATCCCTTTGAAGTTCATTGGAGCATGCACGAGCACCGAGCTAGAGGCTTGGCTAGTGGGTATGAGACATTTATTTGGATAAATTGACTTTTCAAGTAATGTAAAAGCCACCTTACCATTTATCATTTGGACAAGCAGGCTTCACTATGGTGGGATCATCAAAAGCAAAAGCATGGACTGGACTAGACCATCGTGACTTGGGAGTGGTTCAAGGAGTTTTTCCAAGAGACTTATCTATAATAGGATTACTTCCAAGTGAGGATAAATAAGTTCCACTCATTGCATCAGGATGGTATGGCAATGGCTTATGAGGTATGCAAGTTACTTTAATGAATAAAATATCAAGGTAAACAAATTCTTCGGTGGCTTGATCTTGCCTATTGCTAGCAACATGACATTATTCATGTCACCTACCATATATAAGGCCATCAAGAAGGCTTGTTTTTCATAGTAGATGCTCAAGACCCTAGCAACGACGAACAAGTATCATGGGCAAATTGGGCAACAATGTGACATTTGGGGAAAGGGCTCTTTGTTCTTCCCTCGCAGAGGTTCAAGCGCCCACTACGGTAATTTTTGGAGCAGCCACATATATGCAGACCACCAAAGCAAAGACCAATGTAATCTAAATATGAGCCCCAACTAGAAATGAGCCCCAAGAGGGACCAAGAGTGGCATGCTTCATATGTGGTGGGCCACACATTGCTTGGCGATGTCCGCATAGAAATCTACAAGCCGAAATGGAAGAAACAACCATATATCAATGGGGATGGTAGCAATGGACGTTGTCGTCTCATGTTACGTACAACAATTGGCAAATTCTAGGTATAGCACCATGCGATAGTTAGAGATTGAATGTACAACAAGTACAACACCTTTGATGGTTTTGATAGATCTTGGTGCCACTAGTAGATTATTTTTCTTCTCAACTAGACCACTGTCGGCTAGCAAGCAAAAGGAAAGCTGAATTGTGGTTTGTAGAGATGGCTTTCAAGGTGAAGCAAACTATAAGTACAAAGTGAGAAGTTCCACACTTACATTGGGGATTTGATTTGAAAACTCACCTAGTCATGTATTGTTCTCCCTTTGTGTTCTTATGACATGGTTTGCAAGGATTGTCTAGAGTGCCACCAACCTATTATGGAATGTTTTGAGAAGCAGGATACATGTGAGGATGATAGTGGTGAGCTAGTAGTGATTCAAGGCATTTGCAATATGATCTCTTTAAGATTTGTTTCCACCATGTAATTCGAGCAATGCTTGAGAAGTGAATGCCTTTCATTAGGGGGTCACCAACTCTTGAGAGAGTCTAGATTACTGTTGAGATAGGAGATAAATTTCCATATTGAACTTATGCCAAGCATTGAACCACTTTCGAGGATCCTTTGAAGATGACTACACGAGTTTTGCAATCTTGGAGGTACAATAGCAAGCATTATTCAAGAGAGAATTTGTCAGACCTAGTGCATCTCCATGGGGAGAACAGGTTATCTTTGGGAAGGACAATTCCTTAAGACTTCTTAGATTATTGCAAGTTGATCATGGCAATAGTAAACTAGCAACACCTTATACCTTTTACTAAAATGAACTATCTCTTCGATCCAATTACCAACAACTATGGATCAAGGAAAGCGACATACTAAAGACAACCTTCAACACTGGATATGGACACTATGAGTTTGCTTTGATGTCATCCAGATTGACAAATGAGCCCCCAACGTTCATGAGCCTCATGAACAGCATACTTCGACATAATTTGGAGAAGTCCATGCTCATCTTCCTAGAAAATAGACTGATCTATTTGAGAATAGAGGAGTAAAAGAGTGTTTGAGACTCTTTTTAACGTGTCATACAAGGAATCAGCACATTAAGCATTGTAAAGAATCCTTCTAATCAAAAAGAGGTGCAGTACCTTGGGCACATCATTTTAGAAGACAATATTGTAGTGGATTTCTCTAAGATTTGAGCTATTAAACATTCCCCAATGCCAACAAATGTATCAAAGGTGCACAATTTCATGGGACTTGAAAAATATTACCACAGGTTTTTAGAGAACTTCTCAAGGATTGCAACACCTATCACTTCCATCCAACAAAAAGGTAAGAAGGTTGTTTGCTTAGAGTGATGCGAGGCAACCTTCTAAAGGCTTGATGAGCTTTTGGTATTTGCACCTATTCTGAGGTGCAAGTTTGTAGTTTGCACTAACGCCTCGCTTGAGGGGCTAGCAGATATATTGGTGTTGGAGGGAAGAGTTATATAGCTTATGAGTTTAGGAAGGTTAAGGATCATGAGCTTAATAACCTATCACGTGAACTAGACCTTGCAAATTTCAATCATGCATCACAGATGTGGCAACGCTGCCTTCTGGGAAGAAGATTCAAGTTAAGGACAAACAATTAGATATGCAGTATTTTTTCACTCAACCATACACTAAATGCAAGGCAGCGTCACCAGATTTCACTCCTTCGTGAGTATGAATTTGCTATCACCTACATAAAGGAAAAAAAGAACAAAATTGCCGATACCCTTAGTCAGAGGCCACCCTATGTTCTATGAGCACATTACACAGCGATTTGAGGAAACGCCTTCTAGAACTGCAGCTAGGGGATGCATGCTATGCACAGGTTACAGCTGCTTTGAGAGTGATAGGGCCACTCGTCAGTCAAGATTTGAGGGTTACACCTTGGAGGGGCACGATCTTTTTGAGACAGAGACAGAAGCATCAGATGAATATCTGCAGTTGTGGCAAGATGCATGAGATGATCATGTATGAGGTGTACCGAGCTCCATTTTCTGCACACCCTGTGTGAAGGAGATGCGTAAAGAATTTTTACAGTTGTATTATTGGCTAAACATGATGGGTTGCATCACCAATTATGTAGCTAGATGCTTAGAGTGCTAGTGTGTGAAACCTGAGCAAGGGCACCCTGCATAATTGTTGTGCACCATGACATTTCAAAGTGGAAATGGGGTGTAGTTTCAAAGGATTTTATAGCCAGGTTGCCTCTGACGCAGAAAAGACATCACACCATCATGACGGTAGTTGACACACTCACCAAGGTCACACATTTTATTCCCACCACAGACACCTATGATGCAAAGGCTGTAGCCCAGATCTATGTAGACCATGTTGCTACACGCATGGGATTCCACACAAGATTATCTTTTCCAAAGATTCATTGTTCACATCATGGTTTTAGACCATCTTATGCTATCACACTACCACCACAGTTTCCAGAGTAACTAATTAAAAGTACACCACATTTGCTTCTACAATTTACACGTCAACATATGAATTTTATGCTAAAAGATCATTTATCTGATATTCTGTGAAACATAAGAATATTTAAGCATAAAAATAATACCAAACCTAACGGAAACAGAAGCAGCTGACAAGAAAAATAATAAGTTTACCTTTCTTTTCATCTCCTTAAGCATGTCTTCTAGTCCTGCCCGTTGAGATCCAAGCATCTCTAGTTGCCTCTGCAATTAAACCAGGTTACCCATAAGTAAGATTAACATGGATCCAATAGACTTCCATTTTTATGCAATTTTTTCTTCTGGAAAAAGGCCCTTTTTTTTCGACATTAGCTATATTTAGAATAATAATTGGCTCAGTTAAGTAAGCTGTTTCTTTTTAGCATCCAAAAAGGTTCTGCTTGGTGACGAAATTTATAAACTTTTTCTGTCCTCTATTGGGCTATAAACTTGTAACTGTTTCTGTTCAGTAAGTTCCTGTCCCCTGTGGTGTTATAAATTGTTTTTATCCAGGAAATTTCTGTTCCCTATGGTGCTATAAACTGTATGCATCAATATAGCATTCAGAGATTATTTCCTTTCACAAAAAAAATTTAAAACATTTCAACTGAACTACTAAAATTATTATAGGTTATTTAATTCATACTTCCAAAAATCACCATAAACCAGCAATTAATTTCTGATTTTTGATAAGTAATATAGGCAATTACTTGGCAAAAATCACCAATTAATCACCACGTCTCACCGGCGAATGGATAAAAGGCTCAGACCAAAAAAAAATTGTTTTATTCTTATTTCTGCATTTTTCCTCTGAGAAATTGCGAATCACCGAGCATAGTGCAAGGCCCTGGGGTTTTCTGCGTTTTCAAGCCTCAAGCCCAAGGAATGCATATTGAAGTCTGATACAGCGGCACAGCTTACAGCACAGCCACAACATTGCAGTTTATTGCTTTGTACTTTGTACTTTTTTTATGTTGAAAATTAATAGAAAATATACTTATGGCATTCTCTACAATCATTTCTCATGTCATTTAACAATGTTTTACATGTTATTTAAGTTTATTTTATAAATTTATATAGTTTTTAAAGCAGTGATAAAGTTGCCGAGCAATGCCGAGTCATTGCCAAGAAACTCCCAAGTCCCGAGTCTGAGTCAAAGTTTTGGGCTGCCGATTATGATTTTTTGAAAAATGATTTAATTAGTGTTAAAGCCGGTATGTGATTGGAATGACAGAATCGATGAGTTAGAACTTTAGTTAGAAAACAATAAACATTTTAAGTAGTATGTGCATGAAGTGGTAGAAAGAAAGCACATCCATCAAGCAGTCCTCATACACTGGGTAACATAAACCAAATCTGAAACATATGCTGTACACTACGAAAATAGTAGATTGTAAAATATGCCTAGTATTGATTAGAACATATAATGTGAGGGCAACAAAAATAGTAGAATGTAAAATATGCCTAGTATTGGTTAGAACATATAATGTGAGGGCAACACTGCATTTTTATATTCTACAGTCTAATCTGCATTTGACAAATGCAAATTGTCGCTTTTCATTGTGAATTTTAATGCCAAAATAAAGAACCTTAATAATAAAAGTTAGTGTCAAAGAATATGACAAATTTTCAATGCAAGAACTGCCATAGATTGTGTATGGCCCTAGAAATAGGTCTCTAATATGTCAACATCTAAATAAGGAAAAATGGCAGAACACCTTTCTAGAACCGCCAATGAAAAGGATACTAAGCAAGGCTATGGTAATTAGGCAATGGGGACGAGGTAACGAGGTAATATGTAAGGTAAGTACAAATAAAGTAAAAGGGCTAATAGGTCAAGGACCATGGTAACAGGCAAAGGCCATTGATAATATGTAAGGTAAATAAAGTAAAAGGGGCAATAGGTCAAGGACCAGGGTAATAAGCAAAGGCCATTGATAATGTGTAAGGTAAGTACAAATAAAGTAAAAGGGGCAATAGGTCAAGGACCATGGTAATAGGCAAAGGCCATTGATAATATGTAAGGTTAGTACAAATAAACTAAAAGGGGTGATAGGTCATGGACCAGGGTAATAGGCAAAGGCCATTGATAATATGTAAGGTAAGTACAAATAAAGTAAAAGGGGCAACAGGTCAAGGACCAGGGTAATCGGTAAGGGTCATAGTACTGCACAAGGAAATAAAGATAATAAATTGTAACAAGCATGAGTTACAACATGAATGAAGCATTCAACGTACATAATCTGACCATGCACAAATAAAAGGAGGTAGGGAAAAGGGATACTTATTTTGAGTCGACTTGTTCGCACATTAAACTCCCCTTTGGCTTGAGCACTTTGTGAGAGATGGTTGTAAGTGGAGTCAAGAAGAATAGAAGAAACACTAAGTAGACCACAATTGGGGACTCTAAAGACATGGTGTATTTCACCGGTCAAATCTTCAAGCCCATTTATTGCAACTCGTTTCCTTTGGGGAAGCTCCGTTACCGTATTCCTCTCGAGAAACTCTAAGGGGAATCTTGATTTGCAAGCCCAAGCAAAGATGATGTTGAATCCTTAATTTGAAAATGACTAAAAACACTATAAATAGTGGCTCGGATTCCTAGGTCATAATTCCATGTAACAGAAGTGACCATCCAGGGCTATGGCAAATGATATATTTTAGGCTCAAAATGTGCATTCACCAGCCATGCCGATATTGTCAGCCAAGCACATACTAGTAAGAGGGGGTAAGGGGAGGATAAGGAGGAAGAAAAGGCGGATGGTATGAAGGTTGTATAAATGTAGGAAACAAGTGCCCACAACACACACCTCTCACAAGTTGGCTCAAAATCAGCCCTCCTCAATCTCAAAAATGGGAGAGAATGCGTTAACATGACCTTTGACAAAAACAAAATGTTGATAAAGTACCTTTTAAGTATATACAGAATGGATGCAAACAACCATTCAATAATTAAGAATGTGTATACATATATGTAGATAGAAGGATGGATGTACTTTTGTGTAAAAAGAGCCATTTCAAAAACTCAAAAAAACTATACTTAAACATCCCAAGAAAACGATAAACAAGGCCATTAATTTACAATTACTTGTGATCATTGAACTATTAGATTCCTTTCTGAACAAAAGATACAATTTGCATTATAATAATTGCTACATTCCCTGCAAATGGAGTTAACACCAATAATGACCTTAAACCCATCAAATGGAAGGCACCTCAGATGGGAAGAATTATATTAAATATCATTAAAGTCACCCAAGGGAATACTAGCCTCTCTTGGGAACAAGGAATTGTTTGGAACAATATGGGGAAAGCAGAGCTCATGTTCTATTTGGATGCTATATAATAAGGGGTGGAATGTTAATCACCTAGGCCCATGGTATTGTGATATGTAACGAGGTTAGGGAGATGCCGACATATGGCTCACATAATTAATGGTTCACTATATTATAGGGCGTAAGGGGTCACTCCTGTTGAATAACGTGTGCTTTAAGGGTTTATACCACCTTAGTGTTATTGGATTAGATATTATAAATAGGAAGTCATATCGTTCATTTAGAGACAAGCAATAACAAGGATCATGTTTGTAGTAAGAGATATTGGAAGTTGTACCCCTCGAGGTGGAATTCTCATATTGGGAGACCTTGTGGAGTGATTCCTTCTTTAAGGAATAATGTATAGAGCTGCCCTACCTCAAGGATATTTTTATTTCTAAATATATTAAATGTTAAGTTAAATTAGCTCACCAAACATCTCTCGTCCATTTCATTTATGTTACATTCTACATTATTTCTGTGTTTTGGATATTTGTGTCTTACCAAGTGGTATCAAAACAACAATTTCGGCAAAGTTGGGAGAATTGTTTTGGGGCAGATTGTGAAATGTTGCATATTTTTTTCGAGGAAAAAACAGTCAATTTTAAGTGGCTCATTTTCAAGCTGGATAAGCATTGGGGCACATAAGCCATCATTGAAAAGCACTTTTCGAGAGCTTTCCAAAAAGTGACCACAATAGAGACTCTAAGCAATATCGAGGAAGATACAGCCGTGTACAGTTGACAGTGGCTTGACACTACAAATCTTTTTTTTGGCAGAACAATTCGGCATAAAATTAGGGGAAAAAGCAGTCAATTTCAAAAGCTTCATTTTCCTACAAGATTTTCTGATTCAGACGATTCTTGCACCATCAAAACTATATTTTCGAGAGTTTTCCAAAAAAGGTCACATTAAAAGTTCTGATCAGTATATTGGGGAAGTTGTGGCCATCCAATGTGGACCTGCAAAACTGTAGATCCGTCATTTTTTCAAGGTGGAACCAAAGCAAAATATTCAAATCTTTCGATTCGCCTAAGCAAATCAAGTGTCACTTTTTGTAATACGAAGGAAATTTTTATATCTACTCTATTACATGTGTTTCATGTTCAGAATGGTGGTAGGAAGAGAAAATAATTGAATGCAAGTGTCCTTTAAACCCTCGTTTTTATATGAATTGTGAATTATGGTGTTACCAAAGTATTCTAGAAAGGATTATATTGATGCTAGAGGATGGCGGTATACATTTGCAAGCCAAAATTCTCATGGGCCTTTTGATGTGATGGTTCCCACCAATAACAGTATAACCTAACAACGAGAGCTTCTCTTTGGTGGGAGGTATTCATTATGTTTAATAATTATCCAGATTGGGATGTGGTGGAACAAGCTTTCTTAAAAAAGTGAGAACATAAGAAACTTCTTAGGCTACATAAGGATCAAGAAATTTACAAAATAGAGTTAAAGAACAAAGACAAAGACATCCAAATTGAAGGAGAGCAACGAGGTCTACAAAATGGAGTTGCAAAACAAAGCTGCAGAAATATTCAAATTAGGGTACAATGAAGACTACAAAAGGGAGTTGCAAAACCGACATGAAGAGATTTCCACAATGCAAGGTAGCATTCAAGACCTTGTGGGAAAAAAATGGAAGGAAACCCAACCCTTGGATCAAGCAAAGACGGAAATTTATCCAAGACCCTTGTTTCCAATTAATGAAGATTCAATCTTGCAAGTTCATGTATGCATCCAAAAGGAGGAGGTTATTGTCTCTATAAACCCTAGAAATGGGTATTAATTCATCAACACTAACTGGTCTAGGAGTTTTGAGGTTCAAGCAAGGAATATCAAGGAGATATGGGTACATGGTGAGATGATTCATGTCTATGAAGATTTGAAGCTCACTATAGATGATAACGTATTGTGATGTGTCGCTGACTTGTGGCTAGCATAACCTTTTCCTTAGTCATATAATAATTTTTATATCTTCGTATCAGTAGTAGTGTCGACCTATGGTGTGTCCATAGCCTTAGTAAAATATATATAGGATAATAGGAGGTAGCAATTAGTATTAGATCATATTACAAATTGTATTCTTATTGCAAGGTTGTGGAGGTTTCCCCTTGAAGTGGCTCAGTCATATATTTTAGTATAATGCTCTGCTATCAATATTTGGTTGTGGAGGTTGCCCCCTAAAAGTGGCTCAATCATATATTTTAGTGTTTTGCTATGCTATAAACCTTTGGTGCGGATTTGTTCTATTATGCTCTTGTTATTGCAATATCCTATTGTTACTCTACTCTTGATATTAATATTTCCATCCACTGTTTTGAATTTGCTTTATCTATCAAATTAATTTCATTACGAGTGGTATCAAAGCTTCAATTTGGGCAAGATATTTTCACTGCATTTTTTTGGGTCAGAATCAATGTCTATTCAATTTTGTTGAAGGATCGAAAAAACATAACTTTTGATCTGAAAGGAATTTTAAAACTTTCATCGGTACAGTATTGTTTTAGATTGTTTTTTTTACAAAATAAAATAAAATAAGAAGATTAGTGTTGTTGAAGGATCGAAACACATAACTTTTGATCTAGAAGGAATTTAAAACTTTCATCGATGCAATATTGTTTTACATTTTTTTCTTTTAACAAAAAAAGATAAAAGTAATTTTAAAAAAAGGTTGTCGACCAGTTTCAAGCCAATAGCGGTCTAGAAGTTTTGTGCACCTTGTTGCAATATAATAGGAATTAGAATCATCTTGACAAGGCGAAAACAACAACACATTTTTGTCACCCCTATTTTGGGTGTCTTTTTGGCTTTTTTGTACCCTTGCACATATATACCAATCACTAGATTTGTCTCAGCGAGACAATCACAGACGTATAATTCTCCAATAACCCCATTTTTTAGCCTTGAACCCTAAAATATTTGCATGGCTAGCCCCCACACTAGGGACCAAGGCAAGGGTTCCGACACTCCGAGAAAAATGCCTAACAAAAAAGAGATGGGAATCTAAAATCAATGGATATTCCATCTAGGGTTTTTTGTGATAGATCACAGAGTGAAACACATTAATTACAGTGTGCAAAACATATAGTCTAAAATGGCAATGGAGGCATGGATAACATCAATCGGCGACTAGATGAGATCGGGCAAAGATTCAACCAAATGTTTGCCTCACAACAGAATTTGCAAAATCAGCCTTAGTTCACCAATGCACGACCTAACCATGGTAGATCTTTTGCTTAGCACTTTCCAAATCCAAATACATTGCAGCCCCCGCCCTCAGTTGGTTCCAATTCAAGTACTCAAAGCATGATACCCAAAGTAGACATGGGTAAGTTCGATAAAAAAGATCCTCTCACCTAGATCAAACAAATGGACATTCTTTTTATGCATATATGTGGATAGAAGATCAATGACAGTTGCATTTGGAACCTAAGCAATTCATTTGGTATCGATGGTTGTGTGCTCAAAATAAGAAGACTCTCAGTATCCCCTAATCAGTTTTAACTGAGCAATTGCAAACACACTATCACAACAGTGTGACAAACAATTATTTTAACCTGTTAGCAAAATTGCATCAAACAAGATTGACCGGGGATTATACTTAACAATTCCAAAATCTATCCTTGCGTGTGGAGATGATCATAAATGATAACTTGAATGACTTATTTCTTGGGGAACTCAAAAATAACATCCAACATGAGGTATGCATGTTTAATCCACTTACCATAACTAATTCTTTTATCATGGCCCAAAGGGTGGAGGAAAGGCCATTGGCAAACAAAAGGCAGGGTTTCACAAGCATCAAAGCTTGGAGCACTCCAGCACCATCATTCCCTCAACCTGCCAGATTGACTCCTCAACAAATTGAAGAGAAAAGGGCAAAAAGGTTATGTTTTAAGTAAGACTGCAATTATAATCTTGGTTATAAATGCGTTGAAAAGAAGTTGTTCTACATTCAAGGCGCTAATGAAGAAGAGGATGAGGAAGTCGAATCAGGTGTTGATGAGCCAAATGAGAAGACAACAAATACCCAACCAACTATTTATTGCCATACACTTTTAGGCATTGGTACCCCACAAACCCTCAAGGTAGTGGGTTTCCTACAAAAATAGAAGGTGATGGTATTGATTGACGTAAAAAGTACCCACAACTTCATCAAAAATAAGTTGGATGCCCACTTATACTATCTTGTTTATCCAACTCCACAATTTTAGGTCATAATTGCAAGGGGTGGTACAGTCGGTTTTACAAGGGAATGTCATAATATTAAACTCACCATGGAAGACTACCTGCTAGATTGCCCTATGTTCCCCATTCCCATGGGTGGCGCAAACATTGTGTTAGGAGTCCAATGGCTCACTACCTTGGAAACAATTGAGTTGAATTTTCAAGGGTTGTTATATTTTCATTCAAAAGGAAGGAAATTTGAACTGTGTGGGTTACATGCAAAGTCCATAGAGTTGCTTAGCAATCATCAGATGTCGATAAGCCTTAAAAAGGGAGCAAATGGGTTTGTGGCACAACTTTTTTTTATTAGAAGCACTACCAACAAGGATGCCTACACCACTAGATCTACAAGTAGTTTTAGAGGAGCACTCAGTAGTTTTTGGAGATATGCCGAAAGGACTACCATCCAAAAGGGATCTTGATCATGCCATTCAACCAATACCAGGAATCCAACCACCCAACATCTGGCCTTATTGGTACCCCATATGTACTGAAGAGTGATATTGGGAAGATGGTGCAAAAAATACTCAAAGCATGGGAAGCAGTTCTAGAAATGAAAATAAGTTATGAGCTAGAAGACCAAGGAACATATGAGTTGTATGCTCCTATAGGTGGGATATCATAAGAGAGGTGTTGAGCTTAGGCGGAGGTGGTCAGTTAAAAGCCAATTAAGGCTGGAAAAACAATGGTGTATAAGAAACTTGGTGGAGCTCGAAAGATATAGGTGGGCAAAATCCCACAAGAATATGAAAAAGGAGAAAGATAGTTAATTGGAGGAGGTGGACATATTATGCCCTAGCAATGCGGCAGAGCAAAGAGAAGGGTAATCAGCACTAGGTGGAGGAGGACGCTCTATGGTTCAGCAATTGGCTGGAAAAGGAGCGAAACAAATTGAAAAACTTCAAAGGTACCCAACAAGGTGGAAGGGCACACTATGGTCGTGGCAACTTGCCAAAAGAATGATTCTAACACTCGCCCTACCTTTGTGAGCAGGAGCTTACAATTTTTCCTATTAGGCGGAGAAGGGCAGTCTATGGTTCAATAGATCATTGGAAAGGGAGAAAAAAACAAATAGAAAAACTTCAAAGGTATCTAACAAGGTGGAAGGGGACACTGTGGTCATGGCAACTAGCCAAAAGACTGATTTTACCACTCGCCCAGCAGGTGCTTGCAATTTTTCCTACTTTGGGAATATGATGCAGCAACATCCATGGAGTATTGACAATGTTGCATCGACCAAAAAAACATGTAGGGGTGTGTTCGTGTAGACTATCTAGTGTGTTTGCAGTTTTGGCAAGGTAGAAGGCGATCCATGGGAAACATCAGTACTTCAGCATTTCCACGATCATAATGAACTTCATTGGACTCCAAGGGCAAGTTGGGAACAACAAGACAAATGAAAGTGGATGAGTGGCAGGGTTGTGAATAACTAATCCTGACAAGCATATTGTTTGTTTAATGAGGGTGGAAGAGGGGGCATACTTCATCAAAATTCAAATATGTTTGCATATTTGGGTTCCTCTCAAAAAATTATGCACTTTCAAAAAATGGCACTTGATTTCAAGTTTGTATGCAAAAGTTATGGCTTGTGAAAGTTAAAATACCTTTTGTAATGACGAAACAGCTGGTCTGCATTAAGGGGCAGTTTTGTCACCTTAAGTGGCGGTTTCATAACCACCAGGGCAGTTTTGCAAGCTTAAGGGGTGATTACGTAACCGCCCAGGTGGTTTCACAACTGCCGCTCTGCATTACGCAGTGGTTTCTCCCACATCAATTGTAAAAGCCAAGTAACAACCCAAAACAATTGGTTTCTCATCTTGGGTGTTACAGGGGTCTTTGGGATTCAAAAGGACATCTCCAAAAGGCGTAATAAAGATTATTGCGAATGGGGAAAGCAGTCTCTGAGTAATTGAGTCTCTTTTAAGAGAACCTTTTTGGGAAGTGTCTCTAAGATAGAGGAAAAGAGAACAAAGGTGACTCAGGGGATTGATCTCCATTTCATAGCTGGAGAAGCTTACAGAAGATAGAAGATAGGGAAGGAGTCTCAAGAGAGAGAGAAGCTCCCCTGAGAAGGCAACAACGAGCAGAGAATCATGTGCAGGTTGTGACAACTGAGAAAATCTCAGAGAAAGTTGGGAATTGTTTGATCCTAAACAGGAATGATGAAAGTTCAGAGACATTTGAAAACAGGAGCAAGATTTTGAATCTTGCAACTGAAGCTAAGTGTTAATAATGTGCATGTATGTTGAACTTGTTGTAACATTCAATAAAGTAGATATCCATTGTGGTTTGTGAGTTATTTATGAAGGATTTTTGTTTGTCGAATCACACGGATGTTGTTGGTTCATAGTCAAGTGTATTTGCTTCAGTTTGAATAGTGGAATAGTCTTAAATGTCCATGAGACCAGAAATTGCAGGTTTATAGTGGTGTTGGCTTTAGGCTGCAAGGAAAAGGTTGTCCTTCATTGGATACCCTATCCTTTACTGCATCAGTCACCAAAGTGAATACTAGCTGATCTTTTTTGGGAATGTGAAATTGTTTGGAACAGTATAGGGGAAGTGGTGTTGATGTTCTCTTAGGATGTGAGGGAAAACCCAACAATGTAGCTGAAAGCCAAAGCTCTATTGCAAGCCCTCCTTTTACAAAAATCTCATAACTTGCAAGACCTAGATGTGAAAGGTGACTATTAGCTGGTCACTGAGTCTAACTTGAGAAGAGGATGTCGTAGTTGGAGATTAAATGGTATTATCATTCATATTTTAATGGTCACAAATTCAGTTTTCAATATTTCCTTCCACCACATTAAGCAGGGTGGAAAGAAAGTACCTGACCTTCTAGCTAACAAAGAGTTGGAGTTAGATGTTAAGCAAGGTATCCCTTTGAAACAATGTAAAGAGGATGTCCTGATTCAAGACTAAATAGTATCATCCCTGATATTTTAGCAGTGAAATTTTCATTTTTCAATATTTCCTTCTACTAAATTAAGCGGGATGGAAAACAAAGTGGCTGACCTTGTAGCTAATGAAGGGTTAAAGTTAGATGTTAAGCAAGGTATCCATTTGAAACCACTTAAAGAGCTAATGGTTGTTGAAAGGAAAGGCTTCTGTCATAAATACCATTTCTGGACTTATCTGGAATAGAGATCCATGCCCAAATTGAATAGCCGAGCCTTGGCTTACCAGGACTTCAACTATAAAATTGTCTCCCCTGGGTTTGGTAAGCATTACTGATCCGTCGTTTGCCTTTGGCCTATGGTTTTTGAGTTAACCAGTACCTTTGCTACAGCTCTTTTTTAATTGAGTTTTGCTTTTGAAGATTAGTGGTCCATCCTCAGCATTCAGCTGTGAATAATTTGGTTTGCTTCTTTATGTGGAGAGTTTTCTTTTCTCTCTATGTCCTCTCCATGACAGCTAATCCGGCAAACATTGACGAGGACTGGACTGTTCACTCAAAGTCTAAATACCTACAGGAGTTAAAGAAAAAATGAGGCACGAAGGTTTAAAAAACTCCAAGGAAAAGATGCTTTGCTCATGAAGGTTCCCACTCTTCCGGGCATTTAGCTGATACCACAGCAAAAGGGGAATTGATAGAATCTATGTCCAAAGGAAAAAGGAAGCTTTGCCACCCAATAGAGAAAAAAACACCTCAAAAACTAAACTATGGTTTTCAGCAGGATGATTTTGGGAAATATGCAACTGGAGATGGCAGTGAACTCATAACTTTGGCTTACAAAGAGGGATTTGATGACATGAAGCAGGAATTTAGGGATCATCTAAGGCACAGGATAGAGAAATAGCTGTCAACAAAACATCAAGGAAATGTTATAAGCTTGCAGGGGAAAGGGCACAGAACTGGACAAAAATCAATCAAAAATGGATCGGGAATGGCTTAACCTTTAGCAAATAAAACACAACAAAAGAGGAAATACATACAAGATTGTGATTATGGAAAATCCATGGCTTAGGTTATCTCAAAAAATTAATTTGCATATCAAATAAAGCCATTCATTAGGTTACCTCAGTATAATAATTTGCATACCGCATAAAGTATTAAAAAGCATAAAGCAGCAGCTTTTGCAACTTATCACACAAGGAGAGCAGTCTTTATAAGTTCATCACTATGTTCCATGGTCTTGACATCAGCCATTACTTCAAGAATAAGCCAACTATAGCACTCCTACTATATTGCAGCAGGAAGATGCCACTCACAAAAGCCTTAACCAACGAATTTGTGAAAACAAGATATCAAACTATAGGCTAAATGCAACTGCAATCCCTGCAACACGTCCAGAGTACCATGATCAAACTGGAAAGAAAAATCCAGATGCAAGAGAAAAAAAACCTGAGAACAGGTAGTAGTAGATTACACATGACTTACTAGGCTTTGCTTCAATGCCCCGACAATAGCATCCTCGTTCCCATCCAATGACATAATTGGCCTTGCAAGACTTGGAAGAGCAGATTCTATCTGCATGCAAGAAAACACCCAGTAAAATAGTGAGTAGCTGTACTATACACAACCTTTCAATCTTGAATTCGAAAATCTCATGAATCATCAATTACGAAAAACAATCATTTGCCGTGACTTCAAGTCAATATAGATCACATACCCACATGTCCTTTGCTACACATCAAGGGGCAGTAATGAATGACCATTAAATACAAGGCTGCAACTCCCAATTAAATTGTAGGAGTCCAGAAAACAGCCAAAATAGGCTCACTCTATTTTGCTATATTCAACGAGTTAAAATATGGAAGGAGAATAAAACACTAACACTTACCTTTGAACTATTCAGAAAAGAAGTAAGGATGTGGTTACCAAGAATTCAAATGCCTTGGAGTACCTCTCAAACTACTTTTACATGCATGTTAGATATATCTAATGATGTAGCAAAGGCCTAAACCAAATAAGTGTTATTATAACTAATAAACAAGTGTGAAATTCAGTTTAACATAACAGACTATGAAACTGACAGACAGTCTTACTCAATCTAACAAAAATACAACACTCATCCAAAGAGTAATGCCTTAAGGAAATAATCCTAACCAATCCAATGACTAGCTATGCTGGAACCTTGGTCAGGACTAAACCCCTACGTAGACTCTAGCAAGCAAAAATCCAAATTCATAAAACTGCGAAGGTTCCGCATTACAATTGAAAATTATTAGCCACTAAGGTTTGGTTAATGACAGCAATTTAAAGCAAAGAGAGGTCTGTAGAAAACATTTATAAAGATAGAACAAAACCAGGCAACACCGCAAAAAAATAGTTCCGATGATGGCAAAGGGAAGTATAAGATAATCCAAATAGAAAAGAATCGTTGCTTTTTTTTAAAATGATCCCAAAAAAATATAGAACATGAACTATGTAGCACACATTTGACCTGCAAAATACAAGACTTTGATATCAACAATCTTAGAACCATACAATCAACTCCAATAGTTTAAAATCAAGGAAAATTGCATAAAGTGTTGCAAACGAGTACAAAATAACAACTAAAGGTGACATTTTAAGACATGCGTCTATAAACAAAAGAAAATAACAGAAATAACAAGATCTTCATTCATGAAATGCTCCGATCCCTGTGTGTCATATAGAGGTCACTATTGGCTCATATTGATATTTTCAGAAAAAAAAGTGTTTTTTCAGTAACTTGGTGACCAGAGATAAAAAACACGAATTTGAGCAAAGCGAGAGAGTGGGGGTTTTACAGAGAATACTTACTGGTTTGCAATCGAGAATACCCATCAAAGGATAGTTGTCTTTAATAGCACGCTCAATCCTTCCATCACTATCAGTTGCCTGTTTCAGATTTGAAGCAAATCTATTCAACCTATCCTGCAAGTTCTTAGTCAAAGTACTGGATTGGGGCCTAGTCCATCGTGTTCCAAATTGTGTCCGGAACTGAGCATCCTCTCTCGCTTCTTTCTGCAACAACTCTTCAGTCTGGACAAGCAATTCTTGATTTACTCTTCTTAAGTCTCTTAACTGCTGCATTTCAGCTTCTAGACCTGCAGGTCCACCACCCACCTGTACAGCTTCCACATCTTCCTTAAGCTGGTCAGGAATAGTAGCATTTCCTTCCAGAGCAAGAAGTGAATCAGGAAGATCCATTTCTTTCAACTTAACTCTTGTGATCTCACTCTCTTGCTGTAGTTTCTCAGCCTGAGCTCGAATTGTCTCATCAACCATTTCCGTGTATCTGGAAAGTGCTTTTGCGCTACTGTCCGGTACAAGTTGGGCAAACATTTTTTCCTTACTAGCATCCAGGCACTCATGCATGGGCATTGACTTAACCAGAGAAGCTGTGGGTAAAGGAGGCAAGGAACTAATTGCAGGGACTCTCATAAGGTATACTCTATCATTTTCCTTGGTTGCCCTTTCCAAATTACGATTAATATTACTCTCTAATTTAATGACTGCATCCAAAAGTGGTCCTGCTACCCCTTTGGCTGATTTCTTAGCATCTGAAAGCATACTAATTCCAGCTTTTAACCGTGCAATTTCTTCTGCAATTTCTTCCTTCTCATGTAAGTCAAGACTTAATCTATAACAGGCTTCGGCATAAAATTGTGCAGCTTTGAGCTGGACATGTGCAATCCATGTCCGATCAAAGTGCTGATTCAGCGGTGGCAGATTCAGGGCAGCATGTGCTTCTTCATAGTAAAGACTAACCTGCCAATCCAAGCATCAGTTAAAACTCAGACTATATTCTTGTTATATGTGGTCTTCATTAATTACAGAAAACCACCATGTGTGGCTTTCAACAGGCCCTTTTCTTTGATGTATCTCATTTTCCCTCTT
The DNA here is from genome assembly GCA_037957365.1 of Torreya grandis. NCBI lineage: Eukaryota > Viridiplantae > Streptophyta > Pinopsida > Cupressales > Taxaceae > Torreya > Torreya grandis. The sequence continues at coordinate 693,313 of JARHVA010001554.1, read as the reverse complement.
AACCAATAAAACTTGCAAGGTATAACTTCAACGAAAACAATTCTTGCCATTTTCCATATTGATTGAATTATCCGGGTGCAAGTACCCTTAATTGGCTTAATTGTTGTGAGTAGAATATGAATAAGTCCTACAACTATACAATGCAACGTTACTGAAACTTGCCACAACATGACAGGGTCAGTGACTCAGTTCGGACAAGTACTTTTGTATCTGAACTTTTGCTATTAATGAACAAAAACCATTGCATGTAATTGAAGGCATTTATGTAGATATGATGCTAAGATCTCTACTGTAGATAAATCCGACAATCTATCAGTGAGATATACCATTGTTTTATCGTGTGTAGATTGGCCCTAAAGCAAACGCTTTTATGAATCCTTATTTCTTATTAATTAAATCAAGCTTATCTAGAATTAGTCTTGCTTTTCAGTGTTCACAATGGTTATACATTAAAAAAAAAACCATCAGTAATGTAAGATAATCCTTGAAGTCCCTAATGACAGATACAATGAACTATCGTCAATCTTCCCTCTGCCATAACAGCTTAGAGAAGATCTTTAAGCACTTATTTGTATAGAAAAATTTTATAGCTTGTTCTCACTTTGATTCTTGGTCACTATTACGTAAACATTTCAATTTTCATTCTAGCATCTAATGCATAACCATAAAGCATTACTAACCAGAAGGAGTCATCCTGACCATGTAGAAATGCACTGTTAACTTCCGTCTTAATATTTTTCATTGTTTTTTTCTATCTATTAAGTCAAACTCACTCAATTGAATAGAAGTCACTCTCATAACATTTATACCACTATGAACCTTAGTATTACTATGAGAAGTAAAACTCCGATAAGTTAATTAATCTGAGGCACAATTTCTAGGGTCATGTAGTAAACAAGTCTGTGGAAAACTCTGTTAGATTGGTGTGGAAAAAGAGATAAATCGGGGGAGGCACAGAAGATGATGGATATAAAATTGTAGTCTTAAGACTTAAACCATAATGATCAGCAGAGACCCTTCTCAAAAATTATGGGTTAAGGCACTCCCAAGGCTAATGCTTTGTATAGATGGCACAATTTCTAGTCATGTACCAAACAAGTACGTGGAAATTCTCTGTTAAAAAGTGATGTGGAAAAGAGATAGATCAGGGGAGGTAGAGCAGATGATGGATACAAAATTGCTGTTTTAAACCATAATGATCAGCAGAGACCCTTCTCAAACATTATGGGTTAAGAAAGGCATTCCCATGGCTAATGCTTTCCTACGGATGGCAGTGCAAGAAGATCCTTAAGTATGATGTCTTCTTGAGGAGGGGCTTCAATGGGCCTTCAAGATTTTGCTTTTGCCGCAATCAGGAGGAAACAAAAGGCCATATAATACTGCACATCCCTTATGCTTGGGAGATATGGGGCAGCTTCTTCAAAAACTTGATATCGATTAGTTTGGTCCAGCATCTTTGCTTTGCTTGAAGAGAAGCCTGGTATAAGAAATTTGGAAGTAGAGTCTTAGGCACCCTCTGGAAATTTTCTCCCGCGTTTATCAATTGGAACATACGGCTGGAAAGGGTAGGTAGAATCTTCAAAGAAATCTAACCAAATGGGTGCACTGCCAGAGGGCTAACTTTATCAAATTTTGATGGTGCTGTAATATTTGATTAACCCAGGTCTAGCCAGGGCCGGGGAGTCATAGAGATCATATACACCAACCTCAACTTGCCTTTGCACATCACCTAGGAAAGAAAATTTAGAAGGATAGCTATTTTGTTTGGTCTTCAATTGGCAAGAGAAACTGGTTGAACATCTCAACTAGAGGAAGGTGACTCTTATATCTTTCGACAGGTCCTTGGCAATTAAATTCCCTTGATGAGGCCATCCTAACATTGCCAAAGACCCTCAAACGTGTCAGCTGTAAACGTACCTATAGGACTGGTCGCAAAGTAGCCAATTAGATGGCCAATATGTGGGTCCTTCTGCCCTGGACTCACAGAACAAGGAATGCCATATTGCTTCCCCCATTTCCTAGGGATGCCATGAGCTTGGTTAATGATTATAGCAAGGAAATGGCTTATAATTAACATTAACTCTTTCATAGAAGGTTGAGAGATGATCCATATGGTAGGCAGATTAATTAATTATTCAATACAATCACAACATAGAAGCTGGGAGCAATCGTTACAAAATTCTTCTTAGCAACTATAAACATCTTCTTTGGCTTTATCTCGGTAGCATATATTGTATAAAGACCCCTCAAGTTTCAGAATTGGGAGTAACTTTCAAAAAATATGCATAAAATCTGGAGCAATCTCTGCCTCTATACTTATATACCCTGTTCACAATTGTTCTGGGACTATTCTATGAACCAAGTTTGTGCTGATCACTCTGAGATATGGTAATCTCTATCTCAACTACAGTGTCAGTGTTGCAAACCTGTTTCAGCTCATCTCTCAGGAAGAGGCCTTTAGTTGGCTTTGTGCTTCTTGGTTATATTGAGGGCCTTCTCTGTAGCAGCAATCTATATACCACTGCAGAGAAATTGATATATAAAATGGATTTTTGGATGTCAAGACATCCATGGTCTCTCTATTTTTCTGCTACTACAAGGAAATCCAGGCTATGCTGCAGATCGGTTGGGTTTTAAAGGATTGAAGAAACAATGTCGTTTTTGCTACAGCCTATTTTACAAGTAAAAATTATACAAGACCACAGGAATTCTGTCTTGGAATCGTAAGGGTACTTCAGGATGTCTTGGATCATCAGGTTTCCCACATTTTGGTGCATGGTGATTCTGGTGGGGTTTGCAATCAAATAAATCAGCAGTGAAGTATACAAAGCAGAATTCTGCTCAGATATATTTTGACAGTGCAATGTATCCAGAAAGGTGCTTGGAGATACTTGAGATTGAGTAAACTAATGCAGAGGATAACAAAGCGGTTGTGGGAGCTGCAGAGGATACCAGAGACGGACATCTTAAATGCTTTTATTTGATTGATTCTACCTCTGATTCTGAATAACTCCAAGTAAAATTAAAAATTCTTGTAATATCTAGTCTCATGGCTTCTAGTTAACCGGCCAACCATGTAATGGATAATTTCGTTGTCACATCCATAATTTGGGTTCTTTATACAGGCAGAAAAATACTGTAAATCATACAGCCTCTGTTGCAAGAAACGAGAAATGGAGAAATGTGATTGCAAAGGAAATGTGACAAGAAACACAATTAACAGAGGTTGCAAATAAGAAACGGCTTTTTTGTATATACATATAATTATTATTTTATTTTTTAAATCCATAAGTTTAACAACGTCTTATTTTTAATTTTTTATTGTTTACATATTAGTTTTAATATTAAAATTTAAACTTCAGAACTTCAAAAATCTGAAAAAAAAAACTAAAGAAATGCCACAGAAATGGAATTTCGGTTGCATCCCCGTTTTGGCATGTTAAAACATGTGATGGCTATTTTATTGCTACAGGGCCTACAGCGGTCGTGGCCTTTAAAGCCAAATCCAGTGGAGATTTGCCTTCCCCCTCCCCGATGGTCAAGTTTGCAGTTTTGCCATACGCTTCTACTCCTCCAAGTTCACCATATGGCTGCATGTAAACTGTGATTCTGAGTTTGGGCTCCAGGTGACACTCTTTGATTTTTTTCCCAATGATCTCAGAGCTGGCTGCCAAGATTGCTGCAGGAGCACTCAAACAAATACTGATTTGGTGCCAATCGAAGAACAAGTTGATAATACAGCTGCCTTATTTCTGATGGATTTCAGTAAAAGAAGCTTATTATTATTACGACCCTTTTCAGTGCTTGGGTAATCTATATACAATACCATGGGTTTTCACTGTCACACCCTTCTATAGCACTTCGGGCAGCTAGAAGGTTTGCATATGTCCCTGAAGATTCAAATCCTTGCATTATACCTAGATATCTTAAGGCTAGCAACATTTTGCCTGAGGATGCTTTTGCCCCTAGAGTATCTCAGGTTTAGCTGGAAAATTTAACCACTGAGGAAGTTAGTGGACATATCTCAACAAGATTCATCGGCGAGGATATACAGGTCTAAAAGCTTGTTTGAAATAATTCTGATGCAAGCAATGCAGATGGATGTGGCAGTTTTAAATGAGGGAAGCCTTGTGGTCATGACATAGAGGTTAGCTCTAATCAACCAAAGCCCATAGCATGCTTCATGCACCTGAGAGTACTTCATTTGTAACAACTGATTGTGGTTCGAGTCTGCTTGGGAAACAGGCTCTAGTGGTCGAAAGAATGCTTTCACCAAGGTTCATCAAACCATTGTCAATGTTGGATAGCATCGAAGCTAGTCAAAATTTGTTCTAAGTAAAAGCTGATGCAAGAGCATCCTGGGATACTGGCAATCTTGCATCACCAAAAACAGATCCACAGCTTTTAATCTTGATTTCAAGTTTGTAGGAGGCAGCATGGCTCGTTTTGAGGATCTCTAGTTTCCATTTAGCTGGGATTTTGAATCTGAGTTTTTCTTAGCTTCCCTGAATCTCTTATTTCTCTGAGATATCGGCATCTCAGGGTTCAAATGCTTTCTTTGATCCTCAAAATCTCAGGATTCAATGTTTTATTTCTAAGCGTCCATGGATTCTGTTTGCATCTCAAATTCTCTCTAATTTTCTCCAATTCACGGGAGTTCAACACATGGCGCATCCTCGTGAACTCATCACCCTGGGCTTCATCATTTTATACATCTCTTTTAATGTTGCTCCATTTAACGAGAGGCATCCAAGTGTCAGTCTCTTGTGAAGTCTGAGCTTTGACTAATATTCAAGCCCAAATGATCAATCTTGCTCCGTGACACGAGATTCATCCAAGTGTCAATCTCTTGTGAAGTCTGAGATTTGACTAATATTCGAGCCCAAAGGATTGATCTTGCATCGTGATGCAAGATTTCGATACTTGTCTAGATCTCGTGAAGTTGCTTGGGTTCTGCTCTAATATTTTACCTCCAAGTTTCATTTTGCTTTGCATAACAAGAGCTCGACAGGTGTCCAGTGCTCATGAAAGCTAGCTCGGGGGGTCCTCAGACTTCACTTTGTAGTGTTACCTCTGTTTCCTTAGCTCTTTGTAAACAACAATGTGAAATGTGTCACTCTCTCTGGGTTTCTAATTAAAGACATTAAAAAACTCTTTTTTGGGAAATTTGGATCGTTACATGAAATGAGATCATGACACTTGTCATAATCTTGTGGAGTGCTTGGATGCTACTTTCTTAACTTTATCCCCTATTTCCTCATCTCTCCATGGAACAGCGTCTCGACAAATGTCACTTCCTCGTGAATTCTAGGTTGTTGACTCTTCTTCAGGGTGTGAGACTTCATCAGACTGTGTAAACTTAAGACACATGTCATAATCTCATGAGCTTTGCTCATGAAAATTGGCATTAATATTATTGACTCTGTTTTTCCCAGGTGCTTCATGTGTAGCCACCTAAATTTTACCATTTAATGTTAAAATTAACTTTGACATGCTAACCCTTTTCATTCCACAATTTGAATTCAAAAATAACATCGCTTCCCTCCAAAATTCAAATAATTGTTTAATTCTAAATTAATTAATTATAAACATGCAGGCCTATTTTCCTCCAAAACTAATTAAAATCCCGATTTTCCACCTCGCCCAAGCTTCCTCCATATTTGTCTCAACCATGTGTTGACTTATCCAACCACCTTCCTCAACTTCGTCAATACTACCTTATGAGTCATCTTAGAACATTTCAACCTCCAAGATGATTCAATCAACTAACTTGAACCGTTCTTGCTGACTCACTCAACCAATTCCCCTTTCTTCTCAACTCATGGAATTGATCATCATCCTCATGGATGAGGAATAATTCCCCACTATTGATTATTTCAATAATTCAACAAATTCAAATAATCCTCAATTGTTCAATTAACCACCCTCAAACCTATAAATTGACGTGCAATCATTCACTCAAATCATCCACGTTTATGCTATCGAATTGTCAAAGGAATCAAAGCCATCAAAATCCTCTTGCATAAAAAAAAGCTATACAATTCCCTTTGCTTCGAAGAAGAGTTTAGCACCCACATCCGTTGCATTTAAGAGCAAATCACATTCAATCACAATGGAAGAAACTTATTTCACTTCGGTTTTGTAAGTGCATGTGTTTAGTTTGTTTTTGTTCATTTATTGCTCTATCATTGAAGTCTAAGTTTCTAGTTTAGATTTGGTTTCATTTGATTTAATTTCTTAGCTTGCACTTTAGAATTAGAGCTTATACATTCTTGCATGCCCGGTGGGACCTAGCCCAAAATCATCACAATCATTTTCATTTACATGGGCCAATTTTCTTTTTCACAATCCTCAACGCTCTACTTTGTTTACTATTTTTCAAAACGGTATTGCTTTGCAACACCGTTTCAAAGAGGAGCAAATGTAGACACCTAAATTTCACTATTTAATATCAAAATTAACTTTGACACACTACCCCTTCTTATTCCATAATTTGAATTCAAAAATAACATTGCTTCCCTCCAAAATTCAAATAATTGATTAATTTTTAATTAATTAATTATAAACATACACACATTTTCCTCCAAAACTAATTAAAATCCGAATTTTCAACCTCATCCAAAGATCCTCCATATTTGTCTCAATCATGTATTGACTCATCCAACCACCTTCCTCGATTTTCTCAACTACCTTATAAGTCATATTAGAACATTTCAACCTCCAAGATGACTCAATCAACTAACTTGAACCTTTCTTGTTGACTCAACCAATTCTCTTTTCTTCTCAACCCATGGAATTGGTCATCATCCTCGTGGATGAGGACTAATTCTCCATCATTGATTATCGCAATAATTCAACAAATTCAAATAATCATCAACCGTTCGATTAACCACCAACAAATTCAAATTGATGTGCAATCCTCCACTCAAATCATCCACGTTTATGCTATAGAAGTGCTATCGAATTGTCAAACAAATCAAAGCCATCAAAATCCTTTTTCATACCAAAACACTGCTCAATTCCCTTTGTTTTGAAGAAGAGTTGGGCACCCACATCCGTTGCATTTAAAAGCAAATCACGTTCAATAACAATGGAAGAAGCTTATTCCACTTTGATTTTGTAAGTGTGTTTTTGAGTTTGCTTTTGTTCATTTGATGCTCTATCATTGAAATCTAAGTTTCTAATTTAAATTTGATTTCATTTGATTTGATTTCTTAACTTGCACTCTAGAATTAGAGCTTATACATTCCGACACGTCCAGTCGGACCTTTCCCAAGTCTTTTTATCTTATCTTTTTTTTTTTTTTTAAAAAGTTTATTTAACTTATTTTGTATTGATATGCACATTTTATGCTAATTTGGATCTAATTTTCTCTCTTTTTATCTTATTTTTATTTGTTATTTTTGTTTTCCCAAATCTAATTTAGTTTTTTTTAATCACAACTGTTAAAATGGCAATAACTTTTTTTTTGCAATCTAGATTTTTTCTAATTTTTTGCAAGGTTGTTCGAATTTATACAAAAAACATACTTTCAAAATTTCATGAAAACCCAGATAGTATTTTAGGAGATATCATCAAAATAATGACTGTTAATTTTTTATTTTTATGGTTTTTCTAAGTTTTAAGTTTATGTATGTATGTATGTAAGGTGTTGATGTAGATCTAGGTCGAGGGGGATGATGAACATCGTGTAGAGACTATCATGCAGGGAGCTCGATTTGTGAGCTCGTGGAGTAACTCACTAACAAAAACTTTGAGAATTAGTTCCAAAAATGCCAATGGAGATCGAAGTGAAGCTATATGTAGACAATGTCAAAACTTATGGGTGAAGATCAAATAAAACCAATCCCCGTATATCGATCTTAAAAATAGATATGCCCCATCGATAGTTGTACAACTAGATTTGTCTAGCAACCAAAAAACAAGAACACTATAAAAATATCAGAAATATATATATATAGAGGGGGAGCTATGGACGAAGGGAATCGAGGGCGAAAACAGTCAAACAAACCAACACTTGGGGTTTCTCCACCGAATACAAAGGATTCTAGACCATTGCATCCCTTCAGTGACCATCTAGGACATGGGCAAACCGAAAACTTGAATGAAAGCCAGTGCACACCTCCTGAGGGATACCAACAGCACTAGTTGGGGACAGATTTGGATCACATCTTTCCTTCACCCCTGCTGGAAAATGGCAAAGATCTTCACCCACACATTGGCATGCACTCCACCAAGTTTGCCAGGCAAACCAGCTCTAAGCATTAAGATCTAAATCTGGACAATTCTCCCACCCCACCAACGACGTCCCAAACACGTCAACTAGGTCAGAAGATACAAAAACGAAAACAAAAATGTGTCAAGATCAACAAAAAGCCAGTACAGGTTGTCATGATATACACCTCTTCCACAAAAAGGTTATCTATTACATAGAACAAGCGCTCATCAGGTGTTTTCATGGACGTATATACAAGGTAGCAGATCTATATTAGTGGATACAGTACACATGGTCTCCGATCCTGGGTATTCTCCAAAAGCACAAACTGGAGCCAAGGGTTATATAACCTTTATTTTCAACATTGTTGAAGATCGCCAAAAGGTAGAATATGGAGGACCCTGGTATTGAAGCAACTCTGCCCTGACCACTTTCAAATGGCACGCTGGATTCGACCCATTCCATGAGCATATTCACATTGGCACTGTGGGTCAAACTACCCGGATTAGCCATCGAACTCTGGGACTATCAGATATTCAGGCTCATTTGGGATACTCTTGGGAGATTTCTAAAAACAAATGCAGACATTGATAACCAAATAAACACTATTGTAGCTCTAATCTGTGTGGAAATGGATATCACACATGGTTTCCCTGATATAATCGAGATTGGTGCCAAGGAACACATCCTAATACAAACTCTTGATTACAAAAATGTCCCTTTCAGGTGTACACAATGCAGATTGCATGGTCACCTCAAAGCTTCCTGTTTGACAAAAAAATGCACAACACACCTTTTTGCTCCCAACAGAGAGGTAAAACACATGGGCCAAAGGAAGAAGCAATCCCGGATACAGTAGGAGAAAAAAACACGATCTTTCACACTAACTTTTCAGATGCTAGAGGATGGAAGGAAACAGAGAGGCAGTTGGATGTTGGAGCCGACAACATACTAGTGGATTGCACAAAACACCACAAATCCACCACCGATTCGCACCATCGTCTGCACTTGTTGACCTTCCTTCCCCTTCCAGGAACAGTACAATCCCCTTCTCATGGTAATTCCTCTAAGCTACCTCTGTTTTCTACTTACAACCCCATGATGGAGCACCCATCTGGTTCTGAGGACCACTCTAAGCCCAATCAAATAACAGTAGATACTCTGAATACTACATTTGGCATCGAAGAGATGACAGCTACTTTGGAACATAGGCAGACATTGCTAGATAACAGGGGTACTCAATTGGCTATTAGCAAACAAACACAGGCTACTAACAACAACAATCATCGTCGCCTCTCACCTGCAACCAGCAATCACTTGGAGCTAGGATTGGGCGATTTAACCACACTTGTTAACACACATTCGCACCAGTTTTTTGAGTTGAATACAATGGTGGGGGAAACACCATTTGAGCCGTGCACTTTTCCTACTCCTTCGGCCACTACTTCTAGGGGAAGAAGATACTTAACTAGGTCTCAGACAAAAGGGACTCCACACCATGCTCAAAAATTGTAGCTACTCAATGGATTGGAAGCCACAATGGCACATCTTCAGAAAGCAAATAGAGTTAGACCTTCGCATCTTTCATGCACAACAGGACACAGAATGTGAAGCTCTTACTGCCAAATAATTCACTATTTTTGGGGCCCTTAGCAGAGCATCCCCCAAGAGCATGCCCAAATGATCATCACATCTCATAACATTAGAGGTATTGGGATGGCCACAAAACAATGATCCCTAAGAAGGCTAGTTTTCAGACAAAAGCCTAATATCATTTTACTACAAGAAACAATGTGCACTGATCTAATTGCAAATAGACATCTCCAGAAATGTCTTCCTGCTTGGACATTTCTGTCTATCAGCTCCATTGGCAAATCAAGCAGTTTGGCTATTGGATGGGATGAATCCATGGAATGTAGAACAACCATTACAGACCCACATTATATACTTGAGACCTTCTCAAAGGCACTAAACATGGTTACAGACATCCTCAATGTCTATGCACCCTCTCACCACAAGATGGACTTCTGGACGGATCTGGAGAATACTGGTATTCTGAATATGCCACATCTCATCATTCGTTGGGATCTCAATTTTACCACTCACCACTCTGAAGTCTAGGGCGAACATGCAAGAGTGGACTCTATGGCTGATTTTTTCCTGTGCTATATGGTTCAACACACCCTGGTGGATGTTGCTCCCTCGCTGCTCGAGCCAACCTAGTCAAATCACAGAACTGGTTTACAAGGTATTTCGAAGAGGTTGGATCGTTTTCTAATCAAAGAAGCTCTCATCCTCCAAATTAGCACATACAAAACCACCACTTTGAAACAACACACATCTGATCATAACCCCATCCTACTTGAGCTTGTTGTGGGTATCAAACAACCTCCATCTCCATTTAAATTCAGCCCACACTGGCTGATATATGAGGCTTTCACCTAACTAATCAAGGAATCATGGACTTCCTACTCAGTTGATCAGGGTTAACCTTTTATGGTTTGCTTCCAGAGGAATCTCATCAAGGCTAAGGCGGTTGCCAAGAAATGGGCATATAACAAATTTCGCGATTGTGACAGAGAGCTCATCAAGGTGGAAGGGAAAATCAATGCTCGTTAGGAAACTTTCCATGATAATGACTTCAGTGCAGATACATTATTGGAACTTGATAATTTGGAAAAAGAAAAGCCCAGACTTATTGCCTAGCAAGAAGCAAAGTGGCACATGAAACGCAGAATCAATAGGTTATTTGAAGGGGATGACAACACAAATTTTTTTCACCGTCATGCTCTAGCTAGGTGGGCAAACAACATTATCTAGAACATTCGCGATCAAAATGGGGTGGAATGTAGAGAATTTGCTTCTATCTCTTAGGCTGTTGTCTCACACTACAAAAACACCTTCTCGGAGCCTCCCCAGGAAAATATTCATGACATCATGCTTGTAGCTACCTTATTTGCCAACAAGCTCAATGACCAACAAAATCCAGCCTTTCTACGTCCGATCATTATGACTGAATTACACAAAACCATCTACACTTTTCAACTTGGGAAGGCCCCAAGTCCTGACAGGTGGACCATTGAGTTCTACATCGGACTTTGGGACCACATTGCGATCGATTTACTATAAGCGGTGGAGGAATCACGGATATTGGGTAAAATACACATGCCTTTTTCTTCTACTTTCATTGCTAATATCCCAAAGCATGACAACTTGTCCCCTCTTTGCAATGTTATTTACAAGATCATTTCAAAGATCATTGTTGCCCGCCTTTAAACCATCTTATCCACTCGGATCTCCCTTGAACAATTTGGTTTTTTGGACAATCGGCTCATCCATGATGCCATTGGCACTATCCAAGAAGCCTTACACACCATTAAAACAAAAGCCCGAGCTGCTTTTCTGCTTAAACTTGACTTCTCCAAGGCTTTTGACCGCTCTAATTGGCAATAACCTCAAGCTTATTCTTACTCAGGTCGGTTTTGCACCACACTTCATAAACCGGAATGAGGATTATTATCAATCCGTTTCATATGAGGTCCTGATTAATGGCTTTGCTTCCCACTTTTTTTCCCGCTCCCGCGGACTCTGCCAACGCTGCCCTCTCTCCCCACTCCTTTTCCTTGTCATTGCTGAAGCCCTGAGTCGACACATCACACATGAACAAACTGCTGGAAACATCTTGGGGGTAAAGATTACTATGGATACTTTCCTTTCACACATTATGTTCGTGGATGACATTCTCCTCTTTGGGAATGCCACCATCCATGAAGCAAAGTGCTTCAATCGTATTTTAAAACTTTTCACTTCTGCCACTGGTATGGAGATCAATCTGCAAAACTCTGCCATATATTTCTACAATATTACCCTTGTTACCAAAAACCTCATCCACAAGATGGTGCCCTTTCCTACACCTGCTATTGATGAGAGTATAAAATACTTGGGTTTCTTCCTCAAACCAAATGACTATCGCCTTAAAGACTGACTTTGGCTTATTGCTAAGCTAAAACGGCATATATTCCTCTCGTGCAACCACTGGATCTCTATAACAGGCAGACTGACACTTATTAAGTGTACTCTTGAGGCCATTCTGGTCTATTGGATGTCCATTGCCCTCCTTCCACGTTTGATTATCAAAAACATCAGGCAAATTTGTATGCATTTTCTATGGTTTGGCAATTATCTCACAACCGAAGACAAATGGTGGTTGGGGCATTAAGGATCTCACTTTTTTCTCCAAGGCACTAGCTACAAAAGGAGCTTGGAATTTAATCACAAAACAGGGTCTTTGGCAGATCTTATTGAGGAAGTACATACACCCCCTCAATTTGATGGAATGGATTCATATGAGGCCCAAACCACACACTGGTTCATCATTATTCTAGAAATCCATTGTACAGAGCTTCCACATTATTGAGTCCTCATTGCTTGGGAACCAGGGGACAGATCTGAAATACACATTGGGAGAGATGCAATTTTTGGCATTCCAACTGAGATGCGCTTTCCTGACAACATGTTGGTTTCTCTACAACATAAAAATATCCATTCACTTGTTGATGCCTATGATTCCTCATTGACGGGCAGGTGGCAATCAGGCTGGAAATCTGTTGTGGCCATCCGTCTTGATGAACAGGAGTCTACGCTATGGGAGAGTTATCGTGCTTGGCTTACACACAGTGCTATTGTCTTCAATGCAAATGAGGACAAGCTAGTCTGGGCCTACAATTCTGTTGGAGGCAGCTATTCGGTCAAACAAGGATACATTGCACTTAGGCAGCATCACCAAATTGAGCTTAACCCATGGTGGTGGAAAGGGTTATGGACCATGCGTGCTCCCCCCAAGACCAAGCTACATTTCTAGCTAGCTCTACATAACAGGATTCTCACCTAAGACAATTTGATGCACATGGATGGAATGGACCGAGTTTTTGCATACTCTGTCGAGAAAGTGCTGAATCAACTGATCACCTTTTTATACATTGCAGTTTCTCTAGGAATGTTTGGGACGCTGCCACATCTCATGGAGATTGTCTGAATTGGGAAGGAATAAACCTGACAGAAGCGTGGAACAGCTGGCTTGCACATAAAGGTCTCAAAGATTACTATAAAACCCTGTGGTTTCGCCTTTGTTGGAGTATTTGGATCTCACATAATGATGTTATTTTCTACCACTCTCGACTCACCCCCATTTCAACGCTTTACAAATTCAAATACTCTTTATTGCCCTTGCCTTCCAAGCTTGATACCACATTACGCACCATCCCACCACTGCGGATGGATTACTCTCAACCACACTGTTTCTGTGTTGGTGCCTCTCGTGGAGCTGGAGGTATTATTTACACTCAAAACAAAGTGGTCACATTTCACCAAGGTACGGGGCTCCATTCAAACAATTATGCAGAGTTACAAGCTTTTATTTCTACACTTACCATAGCCATGGAGTATGGAATCACTACTCTCTCAATGTACTCTAATTCAAAGTCAGTTTGCAACTAGCTAAATGGGTTGGCACAATGCAAACACCTCATTTTACTTCGCCTCGTCAACAAAGCATTGTACCTTGCTGCTCATTTTCGACCCCTTGCCTTCTTTCACATCTATAGAGAACATAATTCCAGAGCAGACGGCTTGGCAAAAGGGGCATGCAACCTCGAGGCAGGTAAGATACACTAGCAAATCACAAATGATGATGGAACATACATTGCGAGGGAGATCTCCCTCAACTAAGTGTTTGAACAACATCACCTCTCGAGGCTGGATTGTGTATATACTTGTATACACCTTATACTGATCTATACTAGGTTGAAGTTTATTGGCCTCACTGGGTGTAGATATCTTTGCATTTGCATTGATTTATGGGATATCCCGCCATCTGAGCCTCATGCTCATATATGGATTACCATATCTGGTTGTAATATTGGTTTTTTTTTTTAAATTTGGAATAATAAGATATCGACTTTTTTTCTTTAATATATATATATACATATATAGATTACCATATCTGGTGGTAATATTGGTTTTTTTTTTCAAAAATTTGGAATAATAAGATATCGACTATTTTTCTTTAATATATATATATATATATATATATACATTATTAACACTTTTTCAATTAACTTTTGCAGGTTGCCTTGATTATTTAGCCACAAAAAGAATTTTAATAGTTTTCTTGCGAGCCATTAGTCTTAAGACAAACCAAAGAAGGCTAGCTAAATCAATTTTTATTTTGTTTTTTAGTTTGTTTGCTTCAATTTTCATTTTTAGGCTAACCATTTCCTTTTATTTCAAGTTTTCTAACATTTTCCATTTCAGTATTCTTATTTTCAAGTAGTAAGGTAGATCACATTTCAATTTTTTAAGTTAATTAACCTTTTAATTTCCAAGCATTTGTTTGTGTTGTTCTTGTTGTGTATGCTCTTTTCTGTGGCATTACATTGGTGACGATACTCGGAATATCAGAAACGACATTTGTAATTTTCATTACCCAAAACCCACTTGTATGTATGTTTTTCTCTTGATGCGACATTGGTGGCAATACATGAAAATCAGAGGTAAGTGTTAGTCTTCTTTTATTATTATTTTATTAGGGGCTCTATTGACCGTAAATTTCACCACCACGTGGTAGGCCAACCCCATGTACCAATGGGGTATAGAAATTGAATTAGTTTGCTTCAATTTTCATTTTTAGGCTAACCATTTCCTTTTATTTCAAGTTTTCTAACATTTTCCATTTCAGTATTCTTATTTTCAAGTAGTAAGGTAGATCACATTTCAATTTTTTAAGTTAATTAACCTTTTAATTTCCAAGCATTTGTTTGTGTTGTTCTTGTTGTGTATGCTCTTTTCTGTGGCATTATATTGGTGACGATACTCGGAATATCAGAAACGACATTTGTAATTTTCATTACCCAAAACCCACTTGTATGTATGTTTTTCTCTTGATGCGACATTGGTGGCAATACATGAAAATCAGAGGTAAGTGTTAGTCTTCTTTTATTATTATTTTATTAGGGGCTCTATTGACCATAAATTTCACCACCACGTGGTAGGCCAACCCCATGTACCAACGGGGTATAGAAATTGAATTAGAACTGTCGCTTTTGGTTAAGCGGTGTTGTGTTTTAAGCACGTCGTGAAGTGGGGGTCGGGGGGGTTCATCCTCCAATACCTAGAACTTAAACAACATGACTCAAAGTTCGATTTTTCCGACATCAACACACTGTAATCTTACAATTGTGTTGGGCACATTGAAACTAGACCCATTTGCGTGTCCGTCAAATCGGCTTCTTCCACGATTTGAGGCCTCATCGTACTACAAGGTATATAGAGGACTCCTTTAGATAAACTTGTTTAAACCTTAAGCCTAGAAAAGTTATTTTTACTGTCTAACTTTTAGTGCATCAATTAGCGGTTATTGCCGAGAAGCTACTTTCCATGCACCCTTGAAACCGGGCTTAGTGGACCATGAAAACGACAAGGTCTTCCATGGTTAGTGCCTTGAATTATTAGGCCACAACTAATGTTGGTGGGTGAATATTTTGTCACCAGCTAACTGATGGGCAAAATAGGTCTCTTCAACCACAGCATAGGGAGATTGGTCAGCCAAGTGTGTTGGTTTACCACATCAAAGGGGGACAAATCTCTCCTCTCATCAAGGGGAGGTTCCCTATAAATATGAGGAGCTATATATATTATATATATGCAGAAAATAACACTCAGGGGTAGAATAACACCATCCATCTCTTTTTTTTTAGAGATGATGTCCACAAACAAAGGAGAAATCCAGGTGAAAACATTGAAGACACTTCTCTTCTTTCAGAAGTGGTCTTGCACCAAACAGCGGAAGTTCTTTCAGATAGGTAACAAGTAACCGGTAACAAAGGGGCGTAGTAACCAGCAGACTGAGATGTAGCACAAAGTCTCCACCTCGACTGCCCAAGAGTTAAATACGAAGGACAATGAGGGCACAAAGTCGTCCCAAAGCCCTTTACACAGGGACAGAAAAACGACAAACACACTAAAGGCAATTGTAGGAGCACAAAGTCTCTCCACAGTTGGCTTCAGGGCACCTTCTTGATTACTTCCACTAGTTCTGCTTATTTCATTAAAATGGACAAGAACACATTCAGGAAACAGACATAAGAACAATCCCCTAAATGACACAAGCTATAACAGCACAAACTCTGAAAGTAACCTGCTTTCTCATTCAAACAAAGAAATATGATCAACAATCTGAGCTCAAAGTCTCAGTAATCGCCTTTCAATTTTGCAGAGTTTTGCTTCTATAACCAAAAAGATCTCCTTTGCACAAAGTAAGAGAATACAATATATAGCAGCCAAAAATGGCTTGGCGCTTTGTTCCATGGAGCAGCCCATGTTGCATTTAATGCCTTGAATGCATTTTCAGTTTTGTCAAAGAGGGCCATGCTGGAACAGGGCGGCTGCCTTAACTGTGGCGTGTCAATTCATCTCAAATGTCTTCTCCTGGGCCTGAGTCATCTGGTCCTCCTCCTGTTGTCTGCGCAGCTGTCCACTTCGCCTTTACTCCAAAGAAGAAAAACAGGCCGCGCCTTTAATGTTTGCAAGCTCAAATATCTACTTGGTGGACTGTTCCACCTACCAGAAATAACTCCTATAGATATTTTTGGTCTTTCCCTCTTTGTACCTTCCTGGTTTTGTCTTTTCCTGGAACTTGAGCTCTCGAGGCTATCTTCCCAGCTTTGCTGGCTCTTTCGGCTCTTCCCTCAGCGGTTCTTCCTTTTGGCATTAAGGCCTTTGAATGCATTCGAGTCCGCGCTCAAGCTTTTAAAGATCAACAGTTATTTCATTGTTGTGAAGTTGACGTTCGCGCGCCCGTCACCACATGGAAAGCCAACAGCGAGTTTGTTGCCCTAAATTTGACGGCTGCGGGGACGTCACCGGACATCTGGATCCCAGAAGCGAGTTCATGGAGCATAATCTTGACGTCTTCAGACACGTCACCCTCCTTGGTAATTCCTTCGGCTTTCTTGTTTGATCCTTCCCGAAGGAGAAGAATCCCTTCAGGGTCTTGAGAAAGGCCCATTTTCGGGGTGCCGAGAGCCCCCCGCAAGGGTACCTACCCTTTGGGTTTTTTCGAGCGGCTTTTGGGTTAATTCCTTCGTGCGGCCTTGATCCTTCATTTCCTTCGAACAAAATGTCCGAAGGAAATCTTCCTTTGCTTTGTCCGCTCTTCTTCGAGCTTTTGCTTTTCCTTTCAGGCGAAAGTTCGAATGAATTCCTTCGGACAATTTGTCCAAAGGATTTGCCTTAGTCATTTTTCCGCATAAAATCTTTCCGAAGGGTATCTTTTTGCCTTGAACAAATTCGAAGGAAAACTTACCCTTTCGGCCTTAGTCGCTTTTTGATCTTTGAACCAATGTTCCCTGCCCTCCGCAAGGGCACCTGCCTTTAGTTCACTGCCCTCCGCAAGGGCACTTGTTCCTTCGGCTTTGGAGCACTCCTTTGAACCGACTTTGGTTCAATGGTTCAACGGTTCATTCCTTTGTTCCGCTAGTTCAATTGACCGCTTGAACCAAACCGCGTTGAACCTTTGAACCCGTTGAACCATTTTGGTTCAAGGTTCAACGGTTCATTCCTTTGTTCGAAGCTGTTTTTGGTTGAACCTTGGCGTTGAACCAAACTTGAAATTGCCTAAGTGGGGGACTTGTTCCTTTCCTGCAGAGTCCGTAGAAAAGAACCTACGGAGTCCGTAGAAATGAATCTGTAGAAACCAAGAAGCCAACTTGCAGAGTCCGTAGAAATGAGTCCGTAGAACCCATCCTGCAGAGTCCGTAGTTTTCTCTAAGTCTCTCGAGCTTTGAAAGAGTCTGTAGAATCCAGCCTGCGAAGTCCATAGAAACAAGCCTACAGAGTCCGTAGTTTCAAGCCTGCAGAGTCCGTAGAAATCTGAAAAAGCTTGAATAACGGGGAATTTGAATATTCAGAACAATTTTTGAGAAGGGAAGAGAATATTTTGGCCTGCAGGACCAAAATAGTTCATATGTTGTCCCAAAAAATGAGTGACAGATTTTGGGAACAACAAATGCAACGGACAAGGAAGTGACACGAAAAGCCTACAAGTTATTCAAGCAACTTTGCCTAGTTTTTATCCCTTTTTGTGCAATGCATGTGTGTTTAGAGTAGGACTTGTTTGTTTACTTCCTTGTGAAATACCACATGCTGAAAGCCTTGATTGAAACCAAAAGTATTTTGAGTATTGAAACAAATCATAATCCAAAAGCTTTAACATCACAAGCCTAGTCCCAAAAGTCAAAACTCAATAGTATCTTGTTATTGATCAACTTTTTAGTCATTTTGGTTTTTAACTTTCACGGAGTCAAGTCTATATCCTTTTACTTTTTTGCAGTCAAAAACCTTTCTCTTAACAATATCTCCTATCACAAGACAAATGGCCTTATTGAACAATCCTAGTTTAAGAGAAGAACCTTTTGGTAATTCCTCTTTTCACTTTGGAAATCAAGAAAATTGTATTGAGATAATGGACAATGTTGAAGATGAAGAACGTAGACATAGTGCCATTTTACCCCCTTCTCAAATCATAGAGTATATTATAGCCAACAAAAATGAGATCTTGCAACAAGTTTTAAGTCTAGGAGCTAAGCTTCACCCTGATATTGACCCCAAGGCCATACATTATTTACTCTCTAGGAAGGAATCCACACCTCCCACCCAAAATCAAGCCACCTCTCTGGCCCACTTCATCATTAAGGAACCCCAAACCATTCCACATCAACATCAACCTACCACTAGTAAACTTATTATCCAAAATCAACCAAGTATCCCATCCACTAGTTATAGCCTTGATTCCAACATCCCTTTTTATACTAGCAAAGGCACCAAATTCTAACACCCCTACCATCTAGCATTACTCAAGCCCCAAAGCCACAACTAATCCAAAGCACCCAACCTACCAACAACATTACCATGCCTAGTGGTCAAACTAGTCAAAAAAATCAAAAATGCAAATTCACTCCTTTGGGAGAACCATATGATATATTCTTTCAAAAGTTGGTCGCTGCAAACTTGGTCATATTTCCCAACACCAAACAATTTGATGAAAACATCCCAAAACCTGAGTGGTATAGAGCTAATGAATATTGTGAATACCAAATAATCCAAGGTCATTCCACCAACCGTTGTATGAAACTCAAGCATTATATCCAAGATTTGATTGACAAAGGGTACATTACGGCAAAGCCAAGTGTATCTACATTTGAAAATCATAGCTTGGGGGTATGCCAAAATGTCTTTCCTAAGCCTACTCAAGCTACTCCACTTCCAAGTCAAGGTCATAACCTTCCATTCATTTCTCACGAACCTCTTTTTGACACATCCATTTTCAATCAATCCATAGTTGATCAACCCACCTTTGACAACCATGATCTACCATCCATTTTGATGAGCCTATCTTTGTTTAAGAGTCTATCTTCAACCAAAAACCTTTCTTTGATCAAGATCCCATGTTTGACAAAAATCCCATTTTTTACCAAAATTCTTTTTCTGACCAAGATCCTATCTTGGACCAATCCTCCTCCAACCAACACAACCTATCACCCATTAGCCAAACACCCAACCTCTTATCACACGTTAAAGCCCCCATCACCCCACAACACATACCTCGAATGACCAAGGTACTTGTAGACAACAAAATCCATGAGCAAGGAATTATCAAACCCATCCATTTAGAAGTAAACAATGAACCCCATGGCTTCGGTTACAACCCATTTGCAAATCAATGTAAAGATATTAGTGCTACTTTTGTAGTTTCTAAAGAAACTTCATCCATAATCGAAACGAGATCTGTTCATAGTCCCTACAAGGATCATGCTACCACCACTCATTTTATCAACACTGCCAATCCTTCCTCCCATATTGCAAGTCAATCTCCCACACCTATTGTTTGGGACCAAAAGTTTTACCTATCGTTAGTTTCCTTACATGATAATCAAATAATCGCAAAATTCCTAACTAGTCTCCAACCAGAAGAGCATCAAGAAACATCTACATACTCTGAGGAACAACAAGTGTTCCTCAATCAAAATGAATCCTACAATCCAAACCTAAAATTGACATCCCATAGTGAAAACCTCTTTGAGGCATTATCAGATAATCAAAATCCAAATTGCAATCCAAATCAGAATCTAAATCTATAAAATCAAAACTACACATCCCTTAGTGAAAACCTCTTTGAGGTGTTATAGGACAATCCAAATTTGCATCCCAATCAAAACAATTAAGAAGAATCCCTTAATGAAAACCTTTCTAAGGCACCAATAGATAAGCAAATTAATCTACCGCCTGCATCAGCACAGTTGCAAGATGGATTCCCATCACATATTGAAGACACCACTTATCCAAAAGTGAATCCCCAAATCATCCAGCTTGTAGTTACTCCCAGTCTTGCAAAACGTGAGATTTTTGGTCCCAATCACCCTTCACATCATGACACCTATATTTATCCCCACTATCATTCCATCCCTTCAAATCTTTCATGCACTCAACGCACATCCTCCATCCAACATCCTTCCGCTTCACCCTGTTTGGCAACACCATTTGTCGTGGGGGCTACGACGGTATCCTAGTAAATTTGCAAAAAGCCAACTTAGAAATCAACTTAGTTACTAAAGACATCTTCGGAGCACATACTCGAAAGATCAATAAGGGTCAATATCATGCATCTCACAAACTTCTATAATTGAGATGACAGAAAAAAATTCAAAAAAAAGAGAAATAATTCGTCCAAACGTGAAAACCATTCTTATGACACCTCGGACAAATACCATGATGAAAACCAGTTTCCGACGTCGTGTAAAATAATCAATTGTCTACAAGTACCTTACACTTGGGGGCAACCCCATTCCATTTCAATCCTATGCATTTTAAAAATTTCCTCCATACTTACCCATTCTTATCCATTTAATCCCAAACCTTTCCAAACCCATCCTTATCCATTTAATCCCAAACCTATCCTTATCCATTTAATCCTAAACCTTTCCAAAACCATCCTTACCCATTTCATCCAAAACCTATCAAAACCCAACCTTATCCATCAAAACCCCAACCCATTGAAACCCATCCTTATCCATTTAATTCCAAACCTTTCCAAAACCATCCTTACCCATTTAATCCCAAACCCAATGAAACCCATACTTACTAATCCAATCTTTCCCATCATATAACCATCCTTCTTCCCAATTTTGACCTTGATAAGTGGAAACGTCTTGAGACATGCTCTTAGACACATCTTGGTGTATCCTTACAATGCTAATTTGATAAGTAGACACTTGCTTCTTACATCAAGTGTTCCTTGGAGTTATCATTTTAATTCCCATCCATTTTTATTCATCCATATTCCATCCACAACATATCCCTTCCATCCACTACCACTCCCTTCCCTGGCACTAGAATAGGTTTTTCCTTTGTAGTAGCCCTTGTATATACATATCTAGAAATCCAACAAAATCCAAAAGCATTCAAAATATCCAAAAATACAAAAAAAAATTGAAAAAACAATCAAAATCCCTTGTCCTTCGTTGCGTACCTTCATCATCCCTTGTGCGGATTACTCATCAAATAGTTAAACATTGTCAAACATCTCAAATGCCAAAGAGCTCTACTATAGCCAAGGACATCCAAAAAGTCATTTGCTTACTTGTTTGTATAGTCATTTGCTTACTTGTTTGCTATTTACTTTCTTTTACATCTTACATATTTATTTACTGGTTTGTACAGTTGATTGTCCACTTCCTTGTTTGTTTTACTTACATATAGTTTTCATTGCTGCAAAATGTTTCTTTTTATCTTGTCTTTGTTGTTTCTTGTGTTTAGATCACTATGCGCATTACAAGCGGTGTTATTATGATCTTCAATATCATGATGCACTAAGTCTTGCACTTGTGAATCTATTAGTCCTTACGCATATAACACGATAGACATCATGGTTTTTCCATACCATTGGTGCATATTATTTTACACTATATCAAATAAAGGTTGCTCAACTCTTATTGGTTATTAATGTTGAAAATATTGTTGGAAATCCATGCAAATAAAAATAAACAAAAGCACTTATCAAACCATCTCACATCCTCTGACGAAGCATCTGTATGTCATCTCGTACAAAGCCATTGTGGTTTACTCCTCAGAAGACCCATGATGTGCTAAGAAGACTGACCCACAGAGCACTTAGAGGTTGTACTCCATGTCGTCTCTCCTACACATTTCTAATGGACACTATGTTAATCTTAAATGGATACATATCTATCTCAAACACACTCATTGACATTCATAATCCCATAACAAAGCACATCAATTTATTCAACCTCGTCATTTCTATCTAACTAATCTTTTCAACATGGTTGCATTCTTCTTTCCAATACCTTCGTTTTGGCTCAAATGAGAGCTCAATCAGAGTCCTGAGTCAAAATTTATGCCCTTTGGAGGATGGCCACTACAAGTGTTGAACAAATTCGCCATTGTGTTGAACAAATTCGCCATTCTCTTCAACAAATTAACCATAATCAATGCCAAATTTGTTGTTCTAAGAATGGTGATTTCGTTTTTCTCTCTTTTTCTAAGCATTTAACTGCACAAAACCAAATTTATTGCACCATACATCGCATAATCACCTCTCTCTTCCATCCATCCATAAATCAAATCCATGTTATCCAATCATGTGATCAATCATCATCAATCCATGTAGTCACTTAACTTCCTTGTTTATACTTGCATATCAATCATCTCCAATCATTTCCTAATCTTTTCGTTCAATCTTCCACACCTATCAATTAGGACCGACAAAATCACAACCTCCATCATTTCTCCATCAATCCATCTCTCTATCACTCAATCAATCACTCAATCGGTAAATCCAATCCAAGCTCACAGCTTTATCATCGAGATGTATCGTTCCCACATCTCCTCCTACGAACCCTAATTCATGGAACATCTCAAACCGTGCAGCTTATCTCGGGATATATCATTTCCAATCCACTCCTTGCATGTATCAGTGCTTAGAGACAAATCAATCCATCATCTCATCCAACCAAAATGTGCAATCATTAACTTAAGTGGGTTAATAACATCCATGGATCAATCTTCCAATACATCATCACTTTACATTTCTTCCCACATTAGAACTACATCGCCCTGACATCTATTCGGACAATGTAGGCAGCGCTTAGAGACATGGGGTCTCTAGAGTTAATTCGACCACCATCATCCATCCAATTCATTTCATCCACATTTTCTACCGTCAATTAATCAAGGTGTTATAACATCTTTATCACAACTTGCAACTATCAATCTTGTAAACATTTATCAACATCGAAAACTCAATATTTTTCGTTTTAAACCTGCAACTTACCATCATCGGAATATATTGTTCCCACATCCGCTAGTATGACCCCTTCGTCCTGAGCACCATCCAAGCATGCAGTCTACAAACGAAAAATAATCTTTTTCCAAACTATTCTCTAGCAATTATCCTCTAGGGGCAACTCATTTACACATGTTTTAAAGCTTGCAAGTGTTGTATCGATTTTGGTACTTCATTTATTGACGGTATTCATTATACCCACATCATCATTTTTCTTTCAAATCATTTCGAGCATTTATCCGCTTTCCTGCACGAACACTCGAGGGGGCATCGTCACGATCATTTTCATTTGCCTAGCGCAATTTTCTTCTTCACAATCATCAACATTCTACTTTGTTTACTATTCTTCAAAATGGTATTGCTTCACAAAACCTTTTCAAAGAGGAGCAAATGCAGACATCTAAATTTCACCATTTAGTGTCAAAATTAACTTTGACACACTAACCCTTCTCATTCCACAATTTGAATTCAAAATTAACATCGCTCGCCTCCAAAATTCAAATAATTGATTAATTCTTAATTAATTGATTATAAACATGCACACCTATTTTCCTCCAAAACTAATTAAAATTCGGATTTTCCACCTCACCAAGACATCCTCCATATTTGTCTCAGCTATGTGTTGACTCATCCAACCACCTTCCTCAACTTACTCAACTACTTTATGAATTATCTTTGAACATTTCAACCTCCAAGATGACTCAATCAACTAACTTGAACCATTCTTGCTGACTCACTCAACCAATTCCCCTTTCTTCTCAACCCATGGAATTGGTCATCATCTTCATGAATGAGGACTAATTCCCCACCATTGATTATTTCAATAATTCAACAAATTCAAATATTCCTCAACCGTCTGATTAACCATCCTCAAGCCTATAAATCAATGTGCAATCATCCACTAAAATCATCCACATTTATGCTATCGAAGTGCTACTGAATTGTCAAGCGAATCAAAAAAATAAAAATCCTCTTGCATACCAAAACGTTGCCCAATTCCCTTTGCTTTGAAGAAGAGTTGAAAAGCCACATCCATTGCAATTAAGAGCAAATCACGTTCAATCACGATGGAGGAAGCTTATTCCACTTCGGTTTTGTAAGTGTGTGTTTTTTTCTATTTTTGTTCATTTGTCGCTCTATCATTGAAGTCTAAGTTTCTAGTTTAAATTTGATTTCATTTGATTTGATTTCTTAGCTTGCACTCTAGAATTAGAGCTTATACATCATGGAACAAGTATGTGACAAGTGTCATGATCCTCTGAATTCCATGTTAATTGTTGTTTCTCTCTGATGACATATCCTAATTGTTCCATGAAACGAGATTGTAACATGTGTCTGAATCTCATAGACTCAGTTCACCAAGGTGGTGCTCGCAAGTGATCTCGGGTTTACTTTTCTCATTGATGCTTCATGAAACAAGATGTCGACACGAATCTTAATCTCGTAAATCAGTCTCACAGAAAGTTGAGCCATGTTGACCCCTTGGTTCCATGTTTGTTTGGCTCCGTGCAATGAGATGCTGACGCATGGCTTCATCTCGGGCGCTCTTCTCTGTTGTTTGTTTTCTCTGTGGTTTAACTCCAACAGACGCAATTCTTTGTGGAATTCAGGTGAATCGAAAGATTTGAAGATAAGCTCATAGACAGAAATTAATTGTGCAAATGTGAATCGTTGCCCTGAATGCATTTGATCAGTTTAAAGTAGTCAAAAGATGGTGGAAATATTTGGTATAAACAAGTGTAATGGACTCAGATGCTAACAAAAGAAGAAAAATTGATTATCTTGGGCACTCGAAACGACACTGGGGTTGGAAGAAAGAATAGAGAAGAATGGAAATTGATCAAATATATCTCAGGGATTATGATGAAAAAAAATGTTACTCAAAAGATAAACGAAGATTGGTTTCCCAGGTTCTTTGATTATCAGTTTTTGGCAGAATATCTCTCAAGATAGAGGGAGGGAAAGATAAAAAAGAAAACTCAAGGATTGATCAAGGTTGTCAAGTCGAAGGTCGTTGCAGACAGAACTTTGCAGAAAGGAAAAACAGGATGTTTGGGAAGATGTGAAGGTTACAACATCTGAGAAGGTCTCTAATAAAACCGATAACAAATTTGAGATGGAATTTTACCCTGAAGGTGAATCGATCGAGCTCAGGAGACATTGTGAAGACTGGAGAGCAAATTTTGACAATGAACTTGAAGCCTGTATGTATTTTTGCTATAATAGTCAATAAAAATGATAGCCATTGTTGTTTGAACCTTCTCTTGAATTGTTGATGCTCGGAGAACACCATAGAGGGATGTTAGTTCATGAGCAGATGTATTTTGTTTCATTTTGCATAATAAAACAATCTCGGTTGTCTTTAAAATCAGAAATTGCATATTTTTGGAGTTGGTTACTTGCTGCAAAGACGAGTTGTCATTCATTTGACCCCTTATCCTTGACTGCATCAAAAGCTTTGATCAGGATAACTTGTTGTTTACAATTAATTTTTTCTTGCAATTGAAGTGAACTTGCTACTGCAACTCCATTTGGGGTTACTGTCTGTTTTATTTAATTTCTTTTTCTGGCAGTTACAACCAAAACTGCTAGTTGTATGTTAAAATCATCCTGTTAATTAAACCACAAAATGGTGTCCATCGAGCCATGATAGAAAAACCCCAGGCGGTTTTTAGCATAATAGAAACCCCTCAGAAGTGGCTTCAAACGGCAAATTTTGGGAAAATACAAACCCCTCAAAATGGCTTCTGAACCAAAAGGCGTTCTAAACTTGATGGTACATTCCCTTGCATATAGTCGACTTTTTCGTGAGCTTTACACTTTACCTGTGAGATGTACGATTAACCTACTTAAGAAAATTAGAAAATTGGTAAAAATGAAAGCAAATGAAGAAAATGGACTAACCTGCCTCGCAACCTTGGAACACAAGGTATGGGGTTTTCCGTCAGATATAACTTTCTCGAAAAAGCATTCCTGGGCCTGCGCAAGCATAAGCCTTTCCAACATGCCGGCACACTCGACGGAGACATCAAGAGTGGACTGCCCTAGCGAGGCCTTCATGGAAATATTATCCCTCAAAAAGGCAAACGCCCCCGCGGCCGCCTGGAAGGAATTGCAGGCCTGCTTGAGGCCATTGGCAGAGGTTCGATCCGCGGCGAGCGCCATCTGGCTGTGAATGGCGGCCAAATTGAAGAGGACGGCGGCCTTCTCAAAGTGGATGTTGTGCTGGGAGGCCTTCTTGTTCTGCTTGAAGGCGTCATACCAGGTGAAGGCGATGGTGTGCACGTGCTCCTTCTCAGTGCTGATGGGGAAGCGCGACTCCATCACGCAGAGCGCACGGTAGTAGCTCTGCAGGAGGTCGCGCCGCACCTCCAGCGTGTCCGACGCCTTCTCCACCTCATTGCGCATAGATTTAACGCTCTCCAGATCCTCTTCCATGCTTAGCGCCTCCCGCTCTGAGTAGTGGATCGCCATGAACTGCCTCAGCGGCCTGTACAACTCGATGGACACCGTCTTCTTCTCGTGGATTGCTAACATCACGTTCACCGTCACCGCCGCTGCAGCCATCACCAATTCTCCCCAGGATCCCAAATCTCACCTTTTTACGCACACTCCTGGTTCATTTGTCCAACCAAAACAGTCGCCACAAATCAATGAATGGCTTACTATTTTACAATCGTATTATTTATTATGAAGAGGGATCTCAAACGGGTTTTATTTTTGGGATTGTGAGAAAAGTGTTTTGTACTACCTATACGTCGCCTTTGTCATATTCGTGTCTCAATTATGGACTTTGAAAAAAATATATAAATATTTTTAAGGAAAAAAAAAATTATACAGGTTAGTTGGTTTATACTTTTATTAGAGAATTAAAATCGATGAAGATATGAAGATAATTAATCGTTGGTTTTTTAGCTTCGCAACAATTCAAAAAAGTGTACACAACATGAGGGTTTAACAAATTACTTTGCATTTTCAATAATTTGGTTTTAACTTATAAAATTTGTAAAAAAAGGTTATTTGTAAAGACTCCTTAAACAACATAACAATACCAATTATATGTGATCCTACGGTAATTCAAACACGGGTTTGGATTGTGCCTACCACATCTCCACATGCATTTACACTTGGAACTCTTTGGCTATACCAAATGGAAACAATAATTGACTAAAACTAACTAGGCATTTATTTTCTTCATGAAGGCAAAATATTACATACTTCCAATGATAGCATTACATCTTCTACTACACATGCAAAATGCAAGGACGAACATGTTATGTCCCTTTTCAACCTAACCAATCATAATGCAAACAATGTAAAAGATCCAACTTGAGGTTGTAAGGTTCACAATGGGGGGAGACATCTATGACCATCCATTGGATGGCATCATAGGATGTTCTTTCCTTGTCATCAAAAATACAAAAAATAAAAATAAATAAATAAATAAATAATCAAAAAACATTTTCAACACCTACATGTTTTATTGGCTCTTTGGCATCTATGTGTTAGTTCCATATTGAGGACTAGCATATCATTTGCTCTTACATACACATACACAAGCATACACAGATACATAATACACTTATGGGTGTTGGGTCTTCCTTCTACTCACATCATCAGGACATTGGGGGCATCTATCTTCTACGATTTTGATATACACAAGTTATATGATTCAATAATCACTCTATGCTATCATATTTGAGCTTATATATGTACTTACATATTCTTGTTATCCATGATTGTACATTATATATGGTACTTGATATGTTATGTACTCGTCATTTTTTTTGCATATTTGATCCATGGGCCACTATGACATGTTTATGTTGGTTACTTATGTTTTTCATTTAAACACTTCCTTGAGTGTTTTGCCTTGTTATTGCCTCATTTTTTTTTAGTATTTGCATATTATTTGTTGTATGTAATCCATGTGCCTATGTTTGTTTTTTTGGACATTTGAATATGTCATTACATTCTTAGACAGTTTAATATGTCATTCCTTGCTTTTAAGGACCTTGGGTTGTCATGTCCATTTGATTTTTTGGTATTTGAACATACCCCTTGTTTGTAGTCTACTTGGACCATTGCCTTTTGACTTGCTTTTGAGTACTCTTGTGTGTGTGTGTGTGTTTACTTTTTGAGCTTGTATTGTTACTTTTTAGATGTTGTCATGATCTTTATCATGCATCTTAGGCCTACATGTGATCACATCAATTATATACACTTCAATATTACATTTACCTGGACATATATCCTTCTATATGCTATGTGGTTACATTCACAGATTTACAGTTGTCTTACCCTTTTGAGGTGAGCTAACTACCAAGTAGTATTTTTCCCTCACCTTAAATGGGGGAATGTTAGTGGTAGGCATGTCATGGTGACATGACTTCCACATTTTTCACAGTTTCCAAATTATAACAGGGGCATGCTTTGGAAGCACATTTTCTATATTTACATAGTATATGGTACTTACATCAGTTTGCAGATTAAAGTAGAGGCATGCCATGATGACATGGATTCCACACATATTCATAATTTCAAATTTAGTGGGGGCATGCTTTGGAAGCATGTTTTCCACATTAATTTGGTATGGTACTTATAATTCATAGATTCAATGAGGGCATGCTTTGGAAGCATGTTCTCCACACCTACTCAGTTTTTAGCATCTCCAGTTTACAGTGGGGGCATGTTTCGGAAACATGTCCTCCATGTTGATACTTATATTAGTTTCAAATTTATCTATATATAGTGGGGGCATGCTTTAGAAGTATGTCTTCCACACTTTCACAATTTTTTTGAATTGGCCAAAGCACACAATAATATGATTTCGATACACATTTGTGGTATAATTCTATACATGGTACCATTGTTACACACAATTTCAACATGAGACAAATCTAAGGTGCATATGCTATGCAACATGTGTATAATATTGAAAAATCCAAATCAAATTAAGATTCCAAAACTATTACATGTACTGATACCCAATAGACTTTTATGCACTTTAGCGAGCCAATCTATTGCGATAGTTGGTTTACCTTTTGGTATGGTTAGGGTGATTAAATCACTCAATCTTGCCAAGTTTTCAATTTAGACTTGATCATCCAAACTCATCAGGTTATGAGTATCATTGGGTTGCACGATTGAGCTAATCTCAACTGCTAGGTGGCAACTCACTTTTGCTCCAAAGTTGGGGGTATCTCTCTCTCTCTCTATATATATATATATATGCACTTTAAAGAATTGTCTATATTTATCCTAATCTCAGTTTCATAACCTTAAAATGATACATCTTTTGCAAAAACAACTTGTCAATAGGCAATATGGTTACATCAACACACATGTGTACTCCTAAAGCTTACTCTTTCAATTTCAATCTATTTCAAGTACTTTTCACCCATTTTATATGCACTAATTATACATTATAATATGCTCTTAGTTGTAGGTTAGTCACCAGTAAAACACTCAAACCCAACTCTAGCAAAGCACTCGAGTTCAACTCAAGCAAAGACAAGGTGTGTATACATACACAAGTACTTATTCCTTTCCTTTAAACTAGCAATTTCATTACTAGATTAAAGGGGGACAAATGTAGATGATACTTTATGATTATGTACCACCTCAATCTTGTACACTTGGCAAACTCATGACCCTGGTTGTTCCTCTTGGTTCTACACATGCCTTACTTTTGTAAGCCTTGAATCTATTCTATCTTGTGCCTTTTGGCCTATCTCTTAGTTTGACCAACCTTATATTGATGACACAAACATCTCATCTTACTCAGAATGCTTAAAATGTAATTATCTTATACCTCTGCAAGTTTTGAGCCTATGCATGTTCTCCTTCTCCCTAGACACTAATGTCCAGATTAGATACTAGTGTCAATGTTATTGTCTTGGCCCAACATGAGTGTGTAGTGCCCTACAATTATCTAATTTGCAAATGAAACATATCATAATGGTTGGCTTAAGTAATTTAATGTGTTTTATCTCTCGATAGGATTGGTATAAAAACAATATCAACCCTCACTCATCCCTCACCTAGAAAAAACCAAAGAGACCAAGGTACTTATCAAAAAGTACTCAATTAATCAAAGCCTCCCTATTTCCACATCAGTCATAGGTACATCATATCTAGAGGTTTGGAGTATTAAATGAGCAATCATAAGGTGATATTTTCCAAGTTATAAGTTAGGTCACTGTTGTAATTGCTTTACACATTGCATGATTCACATACAAGCTAACACGTAGGGGAGAACTACATGAGTTTGAGACCCTCTTTTAGAGTATTAGCTATGTAGGCAATGCCCTTTGATAGTGAGATAATTATGGGTTAGCTTGACATCATGTGCCCACTAACTCATTTTTTTCCAAAGTCACATTAAAGATGCAAATCCAAGGTTTTACTATTTCACTAGGAGCGACAATCCATGACCAATATATGAATGCACTAGAGTGAATGCGAAGCCAAACCCAAAACATCCAAGTAGTTGCATCTTGTCTAAGTACATATTCTATACAAGACACTAACATTGAGCTCAAATACTCGTGTTGATGAAACTGTCCGAGGCTAATGTAACTATCTAGAGAGCTAAAGGAACCAAATTCATAATCTAATGATTGATCTAGAATTATCTCCATGCCTGCTTTCTACCTGTACTAGATCTAACACTGTATTAGCATTAGAAATAACTAAGTACTTTATTTTATGTCATTTGTATGTCTAACATAGTTGTACTTTCCATCAATAGTCTATCTAAATTTTATAAATGCAACATATAATGCATTTGAGTTTAGCACGTTAATTGACTTGTTATAGATATAATATTCACCCTTGTGCCCTATCATTTATATATCCTTAATCCTAACCACTAAATATCTTTATCCAAATAAGGGTTAAACAAATGGTAATACCATTGAAAAAATATGATGATGGGATTCTCTTAAAAAATATGGCCGCATCTTTATGTCGATTTTGTCACCAAAAGAAATACAAAAATGCAAGATTTATGAGAGTATATATATATGAGAGAAGATGAATTAAAATTTAGCCAAAGCAAATTATAAATTATATATTATTGTTACACGAAAGTTGACACATCAACTTCCAAAAAATAAAAGTTTGAGATAAAGATACCATCAAATCATATTAAAATATGACAAATACATTTAATCCAAATATGGTTAGTGTTGTCACTCAATTTTGCATCTTTAGAGAGGTAGTTCAAGCCTACTCTAATTGAATGAAACAATGGGATTACCCCTAGACCTATGGGTTGTCTATAATAGGGGTAAACCTCTATATTGAAGGGATAGCTCCCTTGATATATCTATTTTGTCTCATCACCTATGTTACTAACTT
Source organism: Torreya grandis (assembly GCA_037957365.1). Lineage (NCBI taxonomy): Eukaryota > Viridiplantae > Streptophyta > Pinopsida > Cupressales > Taxaceae > Torreya > Torreya grandis. Next base: position 661,319 of record JARHVA010001554.1, on the reverse strand, counting down.
GTTTAGATGAAAAGGGAGAGAGAAAACATGGAATAAACATAACCTAATAAGGTGATGCACTAAATTTAAATTGATCACTTCCAACCAACTACAATTGGACTTAAAATAAGAGCCTAACTTCCACATGACATATATCCAAATCTGCCTCTTTACATTAGTATTTTTCATGGAAGTTTGTGAAGCAAGCTTGAGTTAAGAGGAGATAAAGATACCATTAAATCACATTAAAATAGGACAAATACACTTAATCCATATATGGTTAGTGTTCACTCTATTTTGCACCCTTGGAGAGGTAGTTCAAGCCTATTCCAATTGAGTGAAATAATGGGATTACCCCTAGACCTATGGGTTGTCTATAGTAGGGGTAAACCTTTAGATTTAAAGTCTATCTCCCTTGATATATCTATTTAAGTTTATCACCTGTGCTACTAACTTGTTTGGATGAAAAGGGAGAGAGAAAAAATGAAGTAAACATAACTTAATGAGGTGATGCACCAAATTTAAATTGATCACTACCAACCATCTGCAATTGTACTTCAAAAAAGAGCCTGACCTGCACATGACACTAATCCAAATCTACCTCTTTACATTAGTATTTCTCATGGTGTTTTGTGAAGCAAGCTTGAGCTAAGAGGACTAAACAAGAGGTCATGACATGACACTAATGAAGATACAACTCACTAAATTCATACACACTTCATTTGAACACTTCAAAAGACATGCAAAAAGGCTTTCAAAACTGAATATGAATTCTAACAAGGACAACATGCCAAGGAAGTGAATCTATCACTTAGCAAGATCAACTAATCTAACATGCACATTTAAAAAATCCATGGAGAAGGTAAAAATAGGTTATTCTTAATTTATCAAAGGTTTAAAATAGGTAGTGCTTCACCATATCCAAGTGTAGGATTATTACAAAGCCAATAGTGGATGCTTATATAGATAATTGTTAAGAGAGAGAGAGAGAGAGAGGTGTAGTAGGAGAAGATTGACAAGTGTCCATGAGTTACAACAAGAAAGGGAGCTATGTAATAGTCATAACAGACTTCTAAATCTATGTGTAGTTCCTCTAAAGATGTTCCAACCCTCCAAGTGGCATAGGAGTGAGAATGTTTAATTAACACCTTGACTAGCTCTCCAAAAACGCCCTTTACCTTGGCATGTTGAAGGACAAGTGGCCTTTTTGATGGTTAGATTAGGTTATCTTACACCTTTTATCTAGTCTTGACACCTTTCAATTGATCCATTTAGGTTCTCTTTGACACATCACCTCGTTCTCTTGCTAAGTGTCTAGATGACTCTTCATCTCCTTAGGCTAGTCTTGCATACAAGTGCTAAAACTCGATTTTGTCTCCTTCAGCTCATCCCATCTTCATAGATGGCATATTAAACTTATATTGGACTTGAAAAAATCTATTTATAATTCTCAAACCATCCCTAATAATTTATTCTCTACCAAAATCTCCAAATAGGCCTCATTCCTTATAACCCTAAAATCATGCAAACTTACTTGTGTAGAGATTTATACAGATGGTACTGAGAATATGAAGGCATATTATAGGACCCAATATGGCCTTACAGCTTTGTGTTCAATATTTAGATCAAAAAGTGAGTGAAATTCCATTTTATACTGCTTCTCTCTCCTAACAAGGTCTCAATTAGGCACCCCTACCTAGAGACTAAAAATTGACTCTAAAATATTCTCACACATACCAAACCCAAAATAAACATGTGTTTCATTTATATGACCTCCTTCCCTTTATCCATGTTAATTTTGAAGCTCTGACACCTTATACAAACTTGTCAAGTAGCTAAAAATAGTCTTTTAGGGCCCATTTTATATAGTTATGTACCTGCAAGTACAAAATAGTGGCATGGGGTGATTCTTAGGGAATTTTTTTACATGATTCAGGTCATTTGGAAGTTCATCCAATTCATCTAGAAACATATAAATCCTTTTCTCTCTCATTGAGTCACTTTGGCTCTCATAGGTAGCTTGAAAGTGCCTCAAGGTCTTAATGATTGCTCATACAACTTAGGGCATGAATCCACCAACCAATTCCAAAAAATACAAGTAAAATAGGGTATCTAACTTCCTTATGTATCCCAAGGTCCCATACAACATCTCTGTATTGTACCAAGCAAAAGAAGATAGCTTCTTGGGATGCTAGTAGGCATTCTGTAAGGTCTAGGAAGGATTGAGGCATGTAAGTGAATGCTCTAAGTTTTGTTTGAGATCCAAATGCCTCAAATAGGTTTTAAATATCCTCCATAACACCTTATAATGATTTTATAACCCTTTTATCTCCAATAGGTCTCCTATAATCTCATTTGCTTAGGCCAAGGGTTCTTGAGCCAACTTGTATAGAATGTCGTAGTTGATTGTTTTCACCTCTTTTCCACTGTTAGGAGGTCTATAAATTCATAAAATGTTTTAATATACTTATAATCATATTATTATGGTCTCCAAAGTCTCAAATCACTTTAATTGACTAGCCATCTCTTTAGGTCTGCCCTATAGGTCTGTGCATTCACTTAGGCCTGTGTATGACTGAACAGGGTTTTCATGTTTTGCTTTGTCTTTTAATGGGTTTAAGGATTTTATAGAGTGATTTTATCATATTTAAATCATATTCAAACATATTTTTTTATTCTCCTACCTCACATAGGCCTTTAACCCTCTTTAAACAATCACCTCTTCTCAAAAGGCAGACTTGGATCATGAATTGGCTGAGTATGCAGGGGTCTGACCTCTATTTTGCTCAATTTAATTGGATATAATTCCTTTTAACCTCAATATGACCAAGGAACTATATATTTATCCTTCCTTATGCCATCATGATTGATAGTAGACTCTGCCTCTTCCTTTTTTAGGCATTAAACTAGCTTGTTTACCTTGACAGACCTGTAGGTCTCTATTTGAGAGATCTAAGTGAATTTGAGGTCTTGTAGGACTTATATTATCAGTTATTGAGCATCTCCATGGCTCTATTTCATTTTTTAAATTCTATGACCTCATAGTGTCTTGAAACTCAACACTTTATCAACCCACAGTTGAAGATAACTTACTCAAAAGGTGATTGCAGGGGGTTGTTGGAGAAAAGTTTGAACATGTAGTTTTGATTTTAGCCTTTCTCAATTTCACTATGACACCTGAAGTAGCAAAACCTATTTGAGGGATAATTCACACTTGATACAAGGTCTAATTAGTCTTTTTTATAACACTTTTAACCTTGTATCTAACAACATATTCCCTCTTTCTCACTTGTCTGCATGTATATTACTGAAAGTGGTCATTTTGGTGATTAGGATGTTAAGTCCATAGAATGTGATCTTCTTAAACTGGGTCATTAACCACTTTAAAGTGACTTTTCTTCATTTTATGTCTTCCACTCATTGTATTTCAAGCTCCATAAAGCATTCTCAAAGTATTTCACAACTTATGTATTCACTGTCCACACACAGAGTCTTGTGTAGAAGTATTAGGTATGTTAGCTTGTCATCAACTCTCTTTCCTTTAGATGCCTTGGAAATCCTCATTAGTATATGAAAAATTTCAACTTGAAACCATCAACATGATTTCATACCTAGAATTTCAACTTTGAATGTTGACAACATTGGATTTCTCTTGGAGTTGTCGACCTACAGGTCTGCAGACATGTAAGTCTGCAACCTTGTGTTTTGGAAGTTAAGAAGTGTAAATATGGCTATTATGAATTGAATAACATTACCTCCATTGCATAAAAATACTTACTAGGAAGACATAACTCTCAAACTCTTTGGAAATACATATTCAAACCCATTCAAAACAACTTGTTCTGCAAGAACACTAGAACACGGTCCACAAGGTGAACGGAGATGCGATACTTTTGAAGCTAGTACATAATTTTTATCTAGTTTAAGGGCCATGAATGGATTTTTATAATGGTATGAGACCATGAATAATCACTTAGATGCATTGGACCACCTAGAGAACCCTGAAACACATAAATATTGATAGTCGCTTGCAAACTATTCACAAGACAAGCTTTCTTTGCCAAAAGACCATCCACATGTTCCAACCTGATGTATGAATATGTGTGTGCAACTAAAAACCTCTAATAACTCATTCAAATTGGTTTCATGCAGCCAAAGAGTTCACACTTACACTGGAGTTGCACAAAACTCAGCATATGGGGATTTAAGCCTCAAAAAAGCAATCTAACTCCTTAGCGATTGTTCACAAAGCTAAGGAGCTCAATCTAATTAACAATGACATAAATTAGAATCCCTTAGGGGTCCCAAAATTTTACTAAAATCTTAGCTCCTAACTCTACCTATATGACCTTTACCATGTAATTGAAAATGCCTTCAAGAGTTTGTGAATGGAGTGATGGAAGAGAGAGAGAGATTTTTGAAACTATTGGACTTGAAACTTCTTTTCATGGTTGTTTATAACTTGTAAAATATGAAAGGACACCTCTACAACATTTTTTACTTGCAAATGACTTCAACAAGTTCATACAAGTCTCTTAACTCCTCTCTTTAGTGTTGAAACTCAAGATTATGACCTTTGTCTGACCTGCTGATAGGTGTGGCAATTGTGTAAATACTCCAAGGCCTTTAGAAGGTGTCTTGTATGAATTTCCCACTTGGGGAGCTTTGACATACATTGGAGTTAGCCAAAAATCACATTTTTCTTCATTTTCACTACCCTAAAGTCCATAAATGAACATTAAACACTCCAAAACATTGTGAAATGTTATGACAAGATGATTAATACATAAAATGACTTTGATAAACTCCTAACAACCTATGACACCACTTGACCAAGCCTTTTCTCTCTGTGACATGTCTAAATCACTATATGACCAAAATAAGACATTACCTTAACTGTTCCAAACTAACCTTAAACAATGCTAATAAGGTTATATGAAGACTTTTAGGGACCATATAAGGCATGACAATCGTATGAAAGTTTCATCCTATAGGGGTGACTAATTTTGAATTGAGGTCAAAATTTGGTCAACAATCAACCAATTAATTCAGACAATATGCTTATATAAAACAAATAAAATAAAAATTAGATCAATCATAGAAAAATAAATGGAATATTTTTAAACAAGGGTGTTAAGCTCCATGTCCATGCGGGAGTTAGAATGACATTGGAGATGGGAATTGAATTTTTTATATAAAACTAATTATCATAAATGTGAATGATGACATAGTAATAACAATTATGATATTACTATACTTTGACATTAATATGATTGGCAATGTCTTTTGATTGGATATACATTGATTTAATTTTCTCAATTACAGGGGTTCAAATTATTTTGCAAGCATTGTATAATGAGTATAATAATATTTAATTCTAAAAATTAACTATATCTTGAACATTTATTCTGTAGGGAAAGTCAAAATTCTAAGTGCCACATTACAAACAAGATTTATAGAATATACATAATGAAGTAGAGGTGTCACTTTTTTTTCATTGTCTATGACTTTGCTTTTGCCCCATAAAACCACATATATATAAATGAATATGAGCAATATATCAATTGCATTGTTGAAAGCCCTACCTTACTAGATGCAATGTTTCACCAAAAAAGACAGATGACAATATAAGTGTGCATTATCTTTTTTGAATCTACTATAATTTTAATGCATGTGCCAAACCAAATAAAAGCATCCCTTGTCACAATTCAACTTCTCAAAGTCAATTATGTAAATCAAGTTCAATGGTTATTCTTAAGTATCTATCTATACACTTGATAGATTACAACCATAACTTCATTGCAAAAAAGACCATGAGGTGAATTACATTAGAGCAGGGGAAGTGATGAAAGTCATAGCCATCACTTCACACATACAAATCAATATGCCCAAAATTTTAAATTGGCTTTGAGCATACAATAAAGAATTTGTGAAAAATATCTGAGCAAGCAATGAATAATTTTAATCATAAACATTAAAAACAAAACTAAAATTTTACTATATAACAAGGCATGACTTTTGTGGTCATATGTTTTACCAATATTTCTAATGTAGATAATATTTATCGATTATATAACACCTCGGTATTGTACACTTCATAAACTCATACCTTGATTTTTCCTCTAAGTTTTGGACCTTTCCTACTTTTGTAAGTCTCACAATTGCTCTATCTTGTTCCCCTTTGGCCTATCTCTTAGTCTGACTAGTCTTATGTTGATGACCCAAGCCTTCTATCTTACCCAAAATGTTTAAAATGTACTTGTCTTCCATCTCTACAAGTTTTGAAATTGTACCTACTTTCTTGCTTCCTAGACACTAACATCTAAGACAAACACTAATGTCAATGTTACTATCTTGACCCAACGTACGTGTCTAATGCCCTAAAGTCATATATTTTTCAAATGAAATGTATCCTAATGGTCGGCCTAAGTGCTTTAATGCAAGTTACTTATCCAAAGGGATTGATGTAAAAACAAGATCAACCCTCATTCATACCTCACCTATAAAAGACCAAAGAGACCAAGGCAAACTATCAAAAAACACTTTATCAAGCATTCAATTGAACAAATCTTCCTTATTTTGATACTAATCATAGGAACAACACATATACAAGTTTAAGCATCCAAAGAGCCTAATTTTCTAAGTTACAAGCTAGGATATTATTGTACTTGCTTTGCACATATTGTATGATTCACACACAAGCCAACATGTAGGGGAGAACTACATCAATCTGAGGCCCTCTTTGAATTATTGGCTATATAGGCAATGCTCACTGACAGAGGGGTATTTATGTATAGCTTGACTTCGTATGCCCACTAACCCATTTTTACCCAAGGTCACTATGAAGATGAGGAACTAAGGTTTTACAAATTCATAAGGAACGATAGTCTATGACCCAGATATGAATGCACCAGAGCAAAGGCAAAGTCAAACCCAAAAACATCCAGGTGGTTACATATTTTTCCAGTAGGTATTTCATACAGGAAACTTTTGTCAAACCTAGATAGTAACATCGATACCTTAGGCTAATATTAGTGTCCAAAGTTCTAGAAGCATCAAATCTAGAATTTGATGACTATTTCAGAATCATCTTCCATCCTTTTTTTATACCTATTATAGATCCAACATTATGTTAGCATCATAACTAGCTAAGTATATTACTTCTTTGTCATTTCCATGCATAACTTAGTTTTACTTTCTATATTTAGCCTGGTCTCAACATAAGAAATTTAGCTTATGTTTATATTTGATCCTTACACACAATTATCCTGATGTAGATCTGATTATCACCCTTGTAAATCATCATTTGTATATTATTAAGCCTATATACTCCAAAGTTAGAATCCCCATCCATTTTAGGGTTAAACATTTGGTGAACCCAATATTTGAACATCATTTTTGCCTAAGCATGTTTATTACCTGCTTTGTATTAATAATTATTTACTTCAAATATCTTCTCATGGGTGATATTGATTGCTTTGATGACTATGATTAGGAAACCATCCAACTTTATATTAAATAAGAGGTAAAAATTAATTACTCTTGTATCCTTCTAATCGTAAAAGTGTATAACCTCAAAGCCTTGAATGGTGGTAGTTGTTATCCCTTTAACCAGGTCCATGCTCCCACCATTTCAAGAGATGAGTTGAGCCATATTAAGGAAGATAAAGAGCCTTTAATCATACTTTTTACACCACCATCATATGATTTTCGTCTTTGATATTTACAAAATTGTGGATACAAAGGCCAAGGATTGGAAAAACATGAGCAAGGTATAACTCAACCTATTATTCCTAAAAATAATACATCTTGGAAAGGCTTAGGATTTTTATAAAATTCCATGAGGCACCAACAAGGTAAGTCATATAAATATGCCCTTCATGCACATTTTACCACACAAGTGGGTACATATGACCAAAGGGATCCTTCATTTGATCGCCAAAACAATAGACAAATACATCAAGAAATTATGAATGATTTACAAATAACTTATAAGGGGGACATGCCTTCAAGAAAATTAATTCAAACCTCCATAATTCCTACATTTCCAAACAATATCCCCCTTAGCAAAGATGACGGTTCCCTTATACATTCAATATAAATAAATTCCATACCAAAAGAGGGACCTCTACTAAATATTGTTCAAACTCAAATTGTTATACCAAAAGTAAATGAAACAAATTATTCTAATGGTCTAAGTTATTCAAATGATATACCAAAAAGTATAAAAGTTCACAGATCCTATACCACTACCAAATTACCCTACATTTAATGATCGTGATCTTGCACATATTATACATGAGGACGATGGTACTCATATGCCTAGATTCAAACAAAGTGGTGGGTTGCAACCCATGATAATGCCTATGACAAACACCACTATTCCCATGGAATATATTACGTCTATGATGACCACTATTGGGGATCTTCAAAAGTAGTTTTCTATACTACAAATGCAAATGTCTTCCATAATAATAATGCACATGTAACCTCATTCAATAATTAACCTCTTGCAAAATGTATACTTGAATATCCTTATCCATGAGATTTTGAGCTATCATATTTACCTCTTTCTGAAACACATAAAGATCCATTTGAGCACATGATATGTTATGTACATTCTTTTGGTCAATGGGCAAAAGATGACAAACTTTTACTAAAGGTTTTCCATATGAACATTTTAGATGAGGCTCAAAATTGGTTCTATAGTTCACCAAAGGCCTCCTTAACCACTTACATTGGAAAATTTACACAATTTCAAACAATATGATGATAAACCCCTTCAAGATTATACTATTCAATTAAAAAATACATCATATGAGATAGCATTTAGACCCTCATATTTGGAATTATAGTTTATCTTTAATATTGGTCTTCTTTCCCCACTAAAAGAAAGAGTATTGCATAAACAATATGCATCATTTACCCATTTATATAATGATGTGCATAGATATGCTTCCTTCATAATTACTCATTCAACAAAACTTAACATATTTCCATCCAAATATAAAAAATTTATTCCTCGCACAAAGAAAGGAGATAACTTACCTAAGGAACATTATGAACAAAAATGTGTTATTCCTAATCTTTATATGACCAATTTTCAAATGTCACTTAACATGGGACCAATCCAAGGTCCATATCTTTTGCAATAATCTCAAAATGAACAATACAAAAAGCATCCATGCCAACAATATTTATCAATCACCTTATACATGGGTAGTGCTTATTTTTATCATAACCACAACGATCCTACACAAGCAAAAAATACTTGCAATGTAAGACGCTTACAACAAATTGGATTCGATCTCAAAAACTTACAAAATAAAGGATGTTGAAAAGTCTCCTTGGGAAACATAATAATGCCAATTTCTTGTGGTCCTAAAGTAATATAAACATAGTTTTGGGTTATGCCCACCACATCTCCATATGCACTTACACTAGGAACTCTTTGGCTATACCAAATGGAAGCAAACATTGATCCAAATCAACAAGGTATTTCCTTTCCTCACAAAGGCAAATTAATAAATATTCCAAATGATAGCATTAATTATTCTATAGCACATGCAAAACATGTGGAGGAACGTGTTATTTACCTTTTCAACCTATCTAATCATGATGCAAAAAATGTAAAATATCCAACTTAAGGTTGTCAGGCATCAAGAGGGGAGAGATACCTATGACCATCCATTGGATGAGATCATAAAGTAGTGTCTTCAGATATTCCAAAAATACCAAAAAACTCAAAAATCTCAAAAATCTAAAAATATTTTAGGCATCTAAAAGTTCTATTAGCTCCTTGGCATCTATGCGTTAGTTCCATGTTGATGTATGGCATACTCAATTACTTCTACATACACATGTGTGTCACACTTCTACTTGAGTGTGATACATGAATACAAAAATACATAATTTATTCTTATTTTATATGTTAGGCCTTTACTCATGTCATATAGACATTGGGGGCATTCGCTTCTTTTATCTTGATACACGTAGGTTACGGTTCGATGATCACATTTCATTGTCATGTTTGAGCTTACATATGTAATTACACATGCCTTTATCCATTATTATATCTTACACATGGTACTTGATATGTTATGCACTTGACATTTTTTACTAACACATTGGATCTATGGACTAATTGACATGTTTATGATGATTGCTTATGATTTAGTTTATGCACTTCCTTGAGTGTCTTTCCTTGTTATTGTTGCCTTATTTGAGCATTTGAATATGCTCATTTGCTTATAGCTCTCATGCCTCTGTATGCTTTCATTTGACATTTGCATATGCCATTGTTTTTGTATGGAAATTTGAATATGTCATCTTTGCTCTTATGGACATTTGAATAAGTCATGTTCCTTAAATTGTGTAACTTTTGAACATGCCCCTTGTTTATGGTCTCCTTAGACCATTACCTTTTTACTTATTTTTGAGCGATCTTATGTTTGTGTTTGTGCTTGTTTACTTGTTGAACTTGTATTATTATTATCTAGATGTTGTCATGATCCTTATCATACATCTTAATCCTTCATGTGATCACATTGGTTCGATCCACTTCAATGCTATATATACTTAGACATGTTCCTTCTATATGTTATATGGTTCCATTCACAAATTATACAGTTGTCTTCTCCTTTAAGGTGAGGTAACTACCAGTTATTATCTTTCCCTCATCTCAAAGTGGGGGAATATTACTAGGGGCATGTCATAGAGGCATGTTTTCCACACTTGACATAGTTTTTAGATTCAATGGAGGCATGCCATATAGGCATGGATTCCACACATTCATAGTTTTTAGATTCAGTGGAGGCATGCTTTGGAAGCATGTTCTCCACATTTATTCAGTTTTTAACATCTCCAAATTACAGTGGGGGTATGTTTTGGAAACATGTTCTCCACATAGGTACTTATATCAATTTTTATATTTCTCCATATATAGTGGGAACATGTTCTCCAGACACAATTTTTTTAATTAGGCAAAACACATAATTATATGATTTAGATTCATGGTTGTGGCAGAATTCTATACATTAGTACCATTGTTATACATATTTTTAGTATGAGACATATCTAATGTGCATATTCTATGTAATTTATGCCTAATATTACAAAATATAAATCAGTTTTATATTCTAAAACTCTTTTACATATTGATACCTCGATCAAACTTTTACGCACTTTATTGAGCTAGTCCATTGTAGTAGTTGGTTCACTTTATGGTATAGTTGAGGTGATTAAATCACTCAATCTTGCCAAGTTTTTAGGTTGAACTTGATTATATCATCTAACATTTCTAAGTTATAAACATCATTGGGTTACACGGTTGAGCTAATCTCAGCTCAACTACCAAGTGGCAACTCATCTTTGCTCTAAGGTTGGGGGCATGTGCCTTCTAATCTCTCTCTCTCTCTCTCTCTCTATATATATATATATATATATATATCCTTGAATATATGCACTTTCAAGGTTTATCTATATTTTTCTTAATCTTAGTTTCATATCTTTACAATGATACGTCTTTTTAAAATCAACTTGCCAAAAGGCAAGGCAGTTACATCAACACATAGGTGTACTCATAAGCCTTACTCTTTAAATTTTAATCTATTTCAAGTACTTTCAATTCTAGATTATATGCACTGATTATATACTATAACATGCTCTTGGTTTTAGGTCAGTCACTAGTAAAGCACTCAGTTTGGGCATACATAAAGACAAGGTGTGTTATACACACCCAAGTACACATTCCTTTCTTTTAAACTAGTAATTTTATTACTAGATTAAAGGGGGGCAAATGTAAACAATATTTATAGATTATATAGCACCTTAGTCTTGTATACTTGGCAAACTTAGACCTCGGTTGTTCCTCTCAGTTTTGGACCTTTCTCATTTCCACAAGTCTTGCATCCACTCTATCTTGTGCCCTTTTGGCCTATCTCTTAGTTCAACCAGTCTTATGTTGATGACACAGTCCTTCTATCTTACCTAGAATTCTTAAAGTGTACTTATCTTCCATCTTTGTAAGTTCTAAACTTGCACCTACTTTTCTACTCCCTGGACACTAATGTCTAGGTTAGACACCAACATCGATGTCAATGTCTTGACTTGATGCAAGTATCTAGTGTCTTAAAGCCATTTACTTTACAAATGAAATGTATCCTAATGGTTAGTGTAAGTTCTTTAATGTGAGTTACTTTACTTATCTAAACGGATTGATATAAATACAAGATCAACCCTCATTCATACCTCACCTACAAAATACCAAAGAAAGCAAGGCAAACTATCAAAAAACACTATATCAAGAATTTAATTAAACAAAGTTTCCTTATTTCTATACTAGTCATATGAACAACAAATTTATAGGTCTGAAGTACTAAAGGAGTAGCCCAAAATTTTGATTTACCAATTTATAAGCTAGGTCAATGTTATACTTACTTTACACATATTATATGATTCACACACAAGCCAACATGCAGGAGAGAACTACATCTGTCTAAGGCCCTATTTAGAGTATTAGCTATGTAAGTAGTGCTCACTGATAGAGGGGTCTTCGAGGTTAGCTCGACACCATGTGCCCACTAACTCATTTTCCCCCAAAGTCATTATGAAGATGAAAAATAGGGTTTTTCAAATTCATGAGGAGCAATGGTTCATGACCCAAATCTGAATGCACCATAGTAAAGATGAAGGTAAGTGGTCACATCCTTTTTTAGTAGGTATTCCATACATGACACTTGCATTGAATCCATATAGTAGCATTGATGAAACCATCCCAGGTTGACGTTAGTGTTCAGAACTCTAGAAGCATCAAATCCAGAATCTTATGATTGTTCCAAAATCATCTTCTAGCCTGCTTTATACTTGTTCTAGATCCAACACTGTGTTAACATCAAAACCAACTAAGTATATTTATTTTTTGTCATTTCATGCATAACTTAGTTGTACTTCCTATATTTAGCCTATTTCTAGCATAAGAAATTTAGTGTATGTTTATATGTGAGTTTAACACCTAATTAGCCTGTTGTAGATTTCATTATCACCTTTGTGTATTATAATTTCTATATTCTTAACCCTATACACTCCAAATTTAGGATCCCCATCCATTTTAAGGCTAAACATATATATTCAAAAGCTTCATATTGTTCAATACAATTTCATAAATATGACAACCATTATATGCATGAAACATAACATGATGGTGTATACACATAATATTTTTAACTTTTATTAATTACTGATGCTTTACATCTTATAGGAACTTGTCGAGACTCAATCTCTCTGAGTGCACACCCTAAGGGGTGCACCAAGAAAGGGGTGGGCAGACCTTTGGTGCTTCGCAAGATTGTTGTTCATTTTTGCCACATTATTACCAATCCAACCAGATCCTAAAACCATTTCCTAAGCTATTTATCCTCCCTTGAGTATTTATCCAATATTTTCCTCTTTTTTTCCTCCTTTTATTATCTTAAACTCCTTTTGAAATGTCAATTATACTAGGTTGACTTGGTAGATCTAGTACAATTTAGGGGTATTCTTTACTTTCTTAACTTGTTAGCCCTTTGGCCGATCTAGCTCAGACTTAGTAAATTATCCCTGAAAACACACTAGATTGACCCTGCACTACCAACATTCTTGGAAGGATTTAGGGTAAGATCTACCTATAAATACAAGATCATTTTGGTCATTATTCATATGTGCAATCAAGAGTTATTATTCACTCGTGCTTCTTCAAAATTTACTCTTTTACCATTCTACTTGAGGATACTTAGCTTAGGTTTCTTATTTGGAGAATCTAGTCTTGTGGATAAGTCTTGGATGATTTGGTCTTTCTTATTGATCCTTACAAACCACAACAACCTCTTTCAAAGCCCCTTTGGCCAAGGGAGAGATTGAGTTTTGATGGGTTCACATTTAGGTAAGTATATTCTAACTTTGTTCGCCTCTCTTTTAGAGATATAAGTAACATAATTGTTGGATCGAATAATATTATCTTTCTTATTTTTTGTACTGGGGTGTTACTCAAACTTAGTTTAATTGAAGTTCCCTATACATGTTTGTTTTATTATTTCTAACCCCCATGTTATGCCACAAGCTTTGGTATGCACTAGATTATATTTACTTTCTTGCTATTAGAATAGAGTGAACATTTTAAACCTTATGACTCTATTAGGGTTGTTGTGTGATTGTGTTAGACTGTAGGCTTTGGAACCTTTCCTAGCATGATGTGTTGTGACAAGTGATACAAGTGATCCCATAATCAAGTCTATCGGATCCCCATATTGGTCATGCTCCCACTTAACAAGTGTATTCCCAATCAGAAGTGTAGGTATGATCTATCTTATCCAATTCATAGACATGATGCATTTTCAATTGCATACATTCTGGTGAACCTGACATGAACTAACCCTTGAAATATTTGATCACTTTTACCTTAATTTATTTTGATCATTATTTTGATCATATATTTTGACATACTAGATTGATTCTATTAAGCCATCTTTTTATCTCTATGTGCAGGTTGCAGGAACAGACAACTAGATTGACCTAGTTAACCCAATATAGGTTTCTAACTTTTTAGACACCTAGTTCAACTTACTAGGTTGACCCAATCGACCCTTTACAGTTTTAGCACTTTTTCGGTAGGTTCCTGTACAGCTTGATCAATTTGATCAACCTAGTTTTTAGGTTTCTCAAGCATACTTCAAGGTTCTTCATCTACAATCTTCCTTCATTGCATCTCTGATCCACCAAGGTTCCTTTCTACTTCTCTATTTCTTTCTTTTGTCTTTCCTTTCATAATTTGCAATCTTCAAAACTGCCTTTGCATAGTCAACTAGATCGACACTACCAACTCAATTATGTGTATTATGTGCTATATAAAATAACTAAAACAACACTACCAACCCAATTCATTTTCAGACTTTACTTCTGCAGTATAGGTTTAACCCTATTCTATATTTTTTGCATATAGTGTCAACACTATACCTTGTTTCAAAGTTGGAATTAACATCATATTTGTTAGTAATTAGTTCACACCTTTCTTTTTTATTGATTACATGATTAGAATAGTTCACTTAGTTTAATTAGGATATTTTCAATTAATCACTTAATTTTACTATTTTTATTTTATGCACACATGACCAAATCACAAAACATAAACAAGCACTTTAACATTTTGTTTACCCTAGGCCAACCTACTTGGATTTCATCACCAAAGGAGAAACTGACTTGATGCTCTAGTCAAGTATAAAGCGTGGTTAATGATATATTTTGGCTAAGACCCCAACACCCTTATCATTGTGGTGTGTAAAGTGAGGGGGTAGGCCCCAATACCAAGCCTGTATCATTGCCACTATAGTCTCTTTCAGCGCAAACTACCTGAAACCATCCTTAGATTACTATCTAGTACATTACTTATAGCCAACTTCTAATCACATTTAAAATCATTCTTAATAATCTAAATAATAATCAGGTTGACCAACTAGTTAACTTTACTTTTCAAGTCATTTTCTTGCTCTTTGTTCAATTGTGTGTGCAAAAACTTGCATTATCTAATGTTAGTGCAAGGTTTTGTTTTGTGTGCCTCAATTGGATTGGCCAGCATTGATCTAATTGATTATTTGTTTCCTTTTAGCTCTTAATTTCCTAGATTAGCTGTAAAAATTATCTTGTTTCAATTCATAACTTGTTATCATCTTGCTCTTTCTCCTTGTCTGCTATACTAGCTCAACCCAGTCGACCTTGTATCTTTTTCCGCCCCTATTCACTATACTAGGTTGACCTAGTTGACCTTGTACAATCTAAAACTCCTTTTACATCTTTTTGCTACCTCTATTCACTATACTAGAATGACCTATTCAACCATATATAGTTTATAGGCCCTGTTTTCTGTACTGGATCAACCCAATTGACCCTGTACTATTTCTTGCTTTCCCTATTTATTAATCTAACTCCTTATCTTTCCAATTTTGTATTTTGTTCATCTTTATTTATTCAAAATGAAATCTCCTATCATAATCTTCTTGGATATATTTAATCCATTTAGGTACTATATGGGATGTTCATTTCTTCTTTTCTTTTCCTCCCAAGAGCACAATCACTCTTGGGGCACTTCTTTTCCTCCTTCATCTATGAAATGCAATATGATGCGAATAATGCTTAAAGATGAAGTTGATGGATCTAATCCTTTTTATACTTACTAAGAAACTTCTCAAAATCTTCAAACTAATATGGGAGTGATTGATACAAGTTTACTTAACAATCCCA
The DNA here is from genome assembly GCA_037957365.1 of Torreya grandis. NCBI lineage: Eukaryota > Viridiplantae > Streptophyta > Pinopsida > Cupressales > Taxaceae > Torreya > Torreya grandis. Next base: position 645,071 of record JARHVA010001554.1, on the reverse strand, counting down.
CTAATCCTTCTTCTAGCAATCCTCCCCCTAATACCAATTTGGGGAGTGCTCTTACAAACACCAACTCACCTCCCAATACAACCCAACTTTTAGCCCAAGTCATTCAACAAATGAACATTATGCTAAATTCTACTACCAACCAAATGATGCAACTTCAACAATACTTAATCAATGTGGCTAACCAACCTCCAACTATTCATCCTCAAGCTAATCCTAATTACATTCCTCTACCTCTTAGGGATGCCTCAGGTAATGTTATTCCTCAATCCATAATAAATAACAAAATGCTTTAAACCATTCAAAACAAGCCTTTATCTCCCTTCATTTTTTCCATTGATATTGGTAACATATCTCCAACTATCAAGTATGATGAGACTAAGGACCCTGCCTCATTTCTTAAAGCCTTTAACAACCTTTACAAAGAGTGGATCTAAACTAATACATTCACCACTACTAAATTTTTAGTCAAAACAGTCACTGATGATGTATTAGAATGGTATAATTAGCTACCCCAACATTATATTTGACAACTTGAGGATTTGGTTAATCTTTTGGTTATAAACACAATGATCTTCCTGAAAATTGTCTTAGTTACTTTATCAATGCTAAGCTATCTCCAACTAAATCAGCTCATGAATTTATTAAAAGATGGAAATATTTATCTCATAAAGTTGATCATAACATGACTGATGATAACTTATCCAAACTCTTTATAACATCTTTAACTCCTACTCTCCAATATAAGGTTTGAAACTTTGCTCCTCAAACACTTAATGAAGCTCTTGATCAAGCTAAGCATCAAAATTTTCTTATGAAGTAATTCAAAACCAATCATAAGCTTCTTAAAGGACCTTTTCAAACATCTAATGCTAGTAATGCTTCACAAACCAAACAAAGATTTGCCAAAATTGATATTCCTTCGCCTTCTCATACACCTCTTTCAGTTCGACAAATAAAATAATCTTTATCGCCCTTGAAACCTTTCATCTATCCCAATGCTCCTCCTAAGTGGTATGACCCTAATCTATTTTCTAGTTCCATGCCGATATTTGGCATTCTCATGAATCTTGTAGAGGGCTCAATAATTTTTTTGTCTCCTATATGCTTGGTGATTCATTCAATCAAGAAGCTATGATCAATCTTCATCATCAAGAATACACTGTTGCTTCCCATAAATGATAAACTTTCAAAGCTTCTAGCTCTAATAACCAAAAATCTTCTTCTAATAACCAAGCTAATGTCAAGGATGTTTGTACCATCAATGTTTATTATGATCAATATTATAACAAATCTCAATATGTCAACACTGCCAAGGTCAATTATCATCGTAAAATGGCTCACAAAGATCTCGTTACCAAGCCTAGAATGCCATCTTTAGAAGAACAATTCTTAAAGATACTACCACCACTAATATTGATTCAGAAGAACCTAAGGAATAACTTCTTCCTTCTGATCCTCCAATCACATCTATACCTTCTAAAACTCATGTTGGTTCTTATAAATCTCATTGGTTTTCTTGAAGAACTCAAATCTATGCCTTATAAGATTCCTCTTATGGAGTTGGTTTGTACTTCATCCTATCATTGTAAATTCCTTATGCAACAACTTCAAAAAATTGAAGATCCATCTTCCATTGATGAAGAACCACCTTCTATTAACTCTCAAACTACTAATGTCAACACCATTAAAACCTTGTGTCCCTTTTCCAAACCTTCCATTGAGTTCTTTAAAGAGGACATGATCACCGATGAAATTCTTTTTCAAGTTGATGATCCACCACTCTTTATTAAAATAGCCATTAATACCACTCTTATCTGAAAAGTCTTAGTTGATGAAGGCTCTGGTATTAATATGACATCCTTATGGCTTATACAACAACTTGGTTATAACAAAGATCATCTTAAGCAAACCTATCTTACTTGCCGTGGTTTTGATAAGACTAATCAAAATCCACTTGTTTATATTTAGCTTCCATTAACCATAGGAACTAAGACCATTCAAATGAATCTTATGCTCCTTGATCTCCCTTTATCTTACCATATCCTTCTTGGTCATCCATGGACCCATCTAATGCGAGCTATTACTTCTTATGGTAGTCAATATATTAAATTCTTGCATAATGGAAAATGGTACAAGCATGAAGTTGATCCCAATCCATGGAGTATCCAAATTCCTAATCTTAAACCTCAATATTGTATTCCTACAAATCCTAAGATTAACAATGCTCCTTTACTCGAGTTCATCAATGTGAGTCCTGATCTACAAGTTACTCTTGTATATTCCAATGATGATGAGCCTAATGAATTGCAACATGCTTGTAATACTACCAAGTTACCTCCATATATTTTTCAATGGCTTCCTCCTTCTCTGTTACCAAGAGACCATATTGTTCTTCTTATTGATGAGATTATTAACTTTCCCCCTCTATGTAATACTCAAGATCCCTCTTTATTAGAAGATTCCTTCACTTATAATGATTTTGTAGTGGATAAATTATTTCAAGATCCTCTCATCATGTCTCCTTGTACATTCAACAATATTGGGATTTCACCTTCTGAAACTCCCCCTAATCCTCAAGATTAAACGATTTCTCCAACATATGGTCATAACTATATCATGACCCAAACTCAATCTAGAGATTTGGATGTACAAAATTACCAAAAAACTTTAGCCCAAATCCATGCTTTTAATCAGGATGTGCATACCATTTATGTGGATCATACCTTAGATCTTTAGGGACATGCGCCTCCTATCAATCCTCCTCTTATTGACACTCCTTGTGTGGTAGAACAAATTATACCTTCCAAATCTCCAAAAATTTGTATACCTTTGGATCCAATCATTACATCCACTCCTCCCATCATTTAATCCATCGGTATACCCATCTCTTATATTCCATCTACTTCTTCTACTCTTGAAATTATGCTTGATGATAAGGAAACTGATGTCCATCAAATTCATTCTAAGTATGATAACCATGGTAATCCAATTCTTAATCTTGAAGTAGATGTCAAATATTATGGTCATATACCTACCTTGCCTAGTGATGAAGTTATTCTTGAGTTACTCCATGCCCAAAAAATTCAACTTCCTTGGCAGCATCATAAGCTTGGAAATTTCAAAACTAAAACTCCTTGCTTCAACAACTTCGTTGCTAGCATTGATCGTAAAGCAAATCCAATTTCAGCCTTTCCTAATTCACCATACCACTTTCAAGATGGTAATGCCATGGTTATTGAAGAAACAACATGCATAGAATATGGTACCCTATCTTGTCCTTGACCGATTATAGTTTCTTGAGAGCTTTCACCTATGAAATATGATAATTTTAGCTTATTCTTTGACAAATATCATGAGGCTTTGTCTTGGTCCTACTAGGACATGCCTGACATTGACCCTAGCATTGTGGTGCATAAGATAATTACTTATCATGATGCTAAGCTTGTGCATGAAAAATAAAGAAAACATCTTCCTAAAGTTTTAACTTTGTCATAAGGAAATCATCAAATTACTCAATGTTAAATTTATCAAACCAGTGGATTATTCTGAATGGGTGTCCAACATTGTTCCCATTCAAAAGAAAGTCACTATGGTTATTCGTATTTGTATTGATTTCTAAAATCTTAATCTTGTTTGTTCCAAGGACAACTTCCCTTTAACTTCAATAAATGCCATCATTGATTCCATGGCTTGTTACAAAATGTTATCTCTTATGGATGGTTTCTTACGATACAATCAAATTCTTACGATATAGAATGGGGCACATATTGCTATGCCAAAATGCCCTTTGGTCTCAAGAATGTCAAATCCACTTACCAACATGTAACGACTCACATATTTCATGATCTCACTCATAATTTTTTTGAAACCTATGTGGATGATCTTATTGTTAAATCCAAGCATCTTAAGAATCATCTTTATGATCTTACTATCATATTTGATCATCTCTTTAAATATAAAGTTATACTTAATCCTTACAAATGTGTCTTTGGAGTCACATCTGGTAAATTATTAGGATTCTTAGTCTCTCTCCATGGTATTGATGTTGATCCTACCAAAACTAGTGCTATCATCAACATGCCTATCTTCATTCTATTCTCGACATTCATACTTATTTGGGCAAGCTTAGGTAAATTAGGTGATTCATCCCTAAAATGGCATATCAAATTCACTCCATCAATTCCATTCTTAGGAAAATTACTACTTTAAAATGGATGGATCCATGTCAAAAATCATTTGATATCATGAAAGAGTCTTTACTTCATCCACCTACACTTCGTTCTCCTTCCAATGATAAACATTTGATTCTATATACTTATTCCACACCTATTTTAGTTGGGGCAATGTTTATCCAACAAGATAATATGAGAGGAGAGTATGTTATATACTACATTAGCAGAGGCCTCATCGATTATGAAACATGTTATACCAAAATTGAGCATGATTGTGTCACTATCTATTTTGTGGCTGAAAAGCTTTGTCACTACATGTTTTACCAAACTACTTATGTCATTATTCATTCTGACCCCCTTCATCATTTCTTCTCCAAATATTTTCTTCTTGGAGATAGAATTAGCAAATGGATGGTCCTCCTTATGGAATTCGATATTCACAATGTCACTCAAAAATTTGTTAAAGGGAATGTCATAGCTAACCAACTTGTTGCAGATCCTATTCTAGCCACCTTTTTCCCTTCAAGATGACCTTTCAGATAACAATATTTTTTATGTTGAAGGTCTTAATCAAGTTATCTCTCTTAAAGATTTATTTCGTAGCTTTACTGCTGATCTTAAAGCCAATAATCTGAAAGAATCTCCCACTCCCTCTGGTACTACTAAACCAAAGGTAGTTATCGAGTAATTCCCTGAAATCAATGATGACTTGCATGAGGATCTTGGACCCTCCACTTTGATGGTGCTAAATGCATTCAAGGAGTTAGGGTAGGTTGCATTCTCACTAGTCCTCTTGGTAAGATAATTATTTTAGCTTTTCACTTTACCTTTGATGTCACCAATAATATGGTCGAGTACGAAGCTCTTATCTTAGGCATGCGAGATGCTCTTGATTTAGACATTCAATACCTTCATGCTTTAGGTGATTCTCAACTTATTTTTCATCAAGACAATGGTGGCTATCGATGCAAAAGTGAGAACCTTATTACCTATCATCAAATTATAACCACTCTCACTAAGGATTTTATCTCTTTCACTATTGAGCCTATTCCTAGAGATCAAAATTACATTATTGATTATCTTGCCTTTTTAGCTTCTCTATTTCATCCACATCAATTTCTTTTTGATCCTTATTTTCTTATACAAATAAGAAAATCTCCATCTTCAACTCAACCATCGGATTCACTTAACTGTCATATTGAGGTTGTTACCATTATATAAAGCCCTTGGTATAAAGACATCATTCAATTCTTAGAACACCAAACTTATCCTCCTAATTTAGATTCTCGTGAAATGACATGCATTCATAAACAAGCTTTCAAGTATGTATTTCGACATAACATCCTTTACTATCGCAATACTGAAGGTACCTTTCTCCATTGTGGCATGCAAGATGAGGTCCATCTTCTTCTTGAACAAGCACATTGGGGCATTTGTGGTGGTCATTGTAGTAGACATGCTATGACATGCAAATGCCTACGTATGGTTTACTTTTGGCCTTCTCTTGAAAAGGATGTAAATAGATATTAATATAATTATTTTAGGAATATGAGAGTTTTATTCCTAATTTAGTTAAAGGTCTGAGTTGACTAAATTAGTAAATAATATTGCAATAATTTAACTACTAATTTGTATAATTTATTTATATTTTTAACTTTTCTATAAATAGTAATAAATATGGAAAAAATAAGACTTAACTAAAAATAGGATGAAACGATGGAGACAAGGTCTGGAATTTATTATGTAGGACTAGGACAATGATGTAAATCAAGATCTAGCTTTTATTTTGTGGAAAGATAGTGGTAACAAAATAGGACAATTTGGGGTCTAATGTTATAGTCTTTTTCTATCGTTGTTATCCAAATTACTCATAGAGACCTAAGTTTTTTGGGTTTTGCTCATTGTCCCTATGTGAGCCTACCTATGAAATCTTGACTGCTAAAGGTTTATGGAACTCTTTGTAGAGATGATTTAGTCTTCAAACCCTAAACTTCATTGTGATTTAATCAATCTTAAGAAATAAGGGGGGTTAGTTTGTGTAAGATGCATTAAATGTTTATCCACACCCCTTGTGTGGGCATGCTGCCTACATACCAATATTCTGAAGAGAGATCAAGCCATATGTAGTTCTCTCACTTGATGTGATTTGTGCAATAGTGTTATGAGGATGCAAAAATGCTAAATTGGGTGTGCTTGAGGTGGCTAGGGACTAGTGTGAGGATTTGGATATGCTTGTAGCTATATTAGATGGTTGTATGCAGAGAATAGGGAAATTTGCCTCAATGGTATTGCTTGTATTCTTTCTTACTTTTATAACATTTACTAGCCCCTTCTAAATTAACTTTGAATGGGTTTTTATAGATATCTATTGGTCATGGGTCGAATGTATTCACGCTAGGCTGATAAGATGAAGGATAGGAACTGGAAGGAAATGACCATTGGATCTAAAAACACAATTAAAAAGGAGCACCAAAATTGGACACCCTAGGGTCTGATGCTATAGTCCAAGTTGGGTGCAATTGTCCTATAGGTGAGGGACTTAGGGGGATGAAATTATCATAGGAAATGCTGCCTAGCTAAGCTAGAATTAGCTTTCAAAACCCTACAGATGACTAGGAATAATCAAAAAGGTGTCTAAATGGGTCATAAGAGCATGCAAGAGGGACCTATAGGTTGGGTGTCACAAGCCACACTCAAGCTACCAATTTTGACATTTTATATGACTACATTTGCCAGCCCTTTATTTTAGTGATACAACAAAGTGAAGTACTAGGGTAAAGGAAAAATAAAAAGTGTACCTAAACTTACTTGCAAGGGTGAAGCTCATGAAGGTGTGTGATACTGGGTGTGTGTACATAGAAGACATTGTGAAGTGTAAATTTGTCAGACATAACAAAGAGTAGATTAGTTCTTACTAGATATGTTATATCTTAAAATAAGAATGTACAAAGTTGGGTAAGAGAGAGAGGAAGAGAAAGGAATGAATACACCTCACCAAATATGTGAACCAATCTAAAACCTATTATGATACTGAGGGATGTTGGGTATGTGTTGAATGATATTATACCAAAATTAATATCATAAACAAATTTGAATGCTCAATTCCCTGAGAGTGGCTCAAGAATACAAAGATTGGTCTTTTGGCTCCATCATCACCCACTAAGTGAAGCTATGTGATCATACATGTGTTAATCAATGTTTAGACTATGTGTTCAATCCCTCTGAGTAGGTAGCTCAAGAATACAAATGCTAGCTAGTCCTTTGTCTTCATCATTACCCTATAAAGTGAAGCTATGAACTGATACTAGTATAAAATGTGTGTCATATGAGATGAATTTTGAAGCTCATGAATGTTCTATAATTTGATAATGTGGCATGGATAGCTGAATGTGTGTTGGAAACTAGGCCACTCTTGGCCACTTAGAAAAAGGTGGAGATTAGGCTTGTATGAAAGCCACTCCAAAATTAGGCAATAGGCTTATGTGGAAGCCACTCAAGAATGATGCCAACCAACTGTAGATGGAGTAAGGCATGTAACTATTGATAATACTTGGGTAATGTACTAAAATTGGAAAGAAAATAAATCAAATTTGCCACACACATTGCCCTCAATCACTGGTGTCTAAAACATGGATTATGATCTGGAAGTTATACCAACTGCCTAATCTGAAACTGGTAGTGATAGCTATCATATCGTGCATGATGCCCACTATATTTGGATTCTTTGAAAAAAACTATACTAAAATTGTTTATTCTGAACTGAATTATTGTTGACAAAATTATAACTAGTCTTACCTTTATGTCTATTTCTAGAAAATCTAGTTTTTTTGTTGTTTGGATAAGAGCATCAAAATATGATACCCTATTATGTGGCACTATAGTCCAAACTTGGCACTATTATCCTTTACTGAATCTAATGACTATTTTATAATCATCACTATCTGTCTGGTATGTTCTGCCTAGTTTGAAGTTTGGTTACTATTCTGAGTGTTTTAAAATTTATTTTTTTGACTTGTAGGAGCTTTGATCTCTATGATAAAACCTCTGTTTATCGTCCCCTCTTTTGAGGGTAGGAATGAAGACCCTATAATGACTATCCTTAGAAGAAATATCCCTGCAAGTGTGTTATGCTACAAAAATACATGATATGGCAATGACAATTGACAAGATATCTCAATATATATCATGGTTTATATGAGAGATTATTAGATCAATAGGGGTATGCCTAGATAGATATAGTAATGTAATATCATGTGCAATATAGTGAACTAGAACTAGACGTATTACTTGTTAGTTGTTAATTGTCAAGGAGGGATAGAGCATGATGTCCATCATAGCATCTAAGAAAATAAGATAATGCATGATGTGGATCATGGCATTGCAAACAATTGCAAAGTAATCCAAAAATAAGCACACAAGGCAAAAAGCAAGAAGTATACAAGAGTGGCCAAGGTGCCAAACAAACAAGGGACATGGACACATGTCACTCAAACTAGGAGGCAAGCATACAAAGCATGTTCAAATACCACATACACATATTATTGAATTAAGCAAGATTGGCACAAGGGTGAATGGCACATATAAGAGTAGAAGTAAAGGACATTGGCAAATATCCTAAGGCACACACAAGAATAAAAGCAAAGGACATTGATAAATGTCCTAAGGCACATACAAGAGATAAAACATGAACTTAAAAATGCTATCACATCTAGCTATGCAAATCAAGAAAGGAAAGCATGTAAATATTGGAAATACAATCGCATATAACTAATCAAAGTGAGAAGTTAAAGTATGCAAAACATGTAGTACAAGACTAGGTAGATGCTAAAAAATACATAAGTGCTATATAATAGTGAATGTTGATAGAGTAATCTATGTAAGCTAGTAAGTAATGTACATCAACATGATAACTAGAGTGTGTGGTGTAGGATGACATAACCTGGATGGTATAGTCATGTAGAATATGCCCTAGTGGGTGTATATATCGATATGTGTCTCGAATGTATGAAGTAGCTCAATGGGTAGAGGGAAGCAATCAAGGATTTGGAATTCACTGCACACACTCAAAGAAGATCAAGTGAAGTATGGTAATGTAGATAAATCGAAAAACAATAGCATAGAATTACAAAATGTAAGTTTAACATGGTAGTAGAAATGTAAAGCATGAATGATGCATACAATTGAAATATTTTTGAATTTTTGAATATTTTTGGATTTTGAAATATTTGAATGTTTTTGAATTTAGAAATATTTAAATGTTTTTTGATATTTTTGAATTGTTTGTATTATTTTTGGTATAAGCTATGTACAATTAATCATCAGGAGACTATGTATAAGAAATTGAAGAGAAGTTATGTACAAGCAAGACTGGGAAGAAACGATACTAACCGATGAGTCTCATGAGAGACTCCCTATCGTGATGTCCTATATCAAGAAGAGGGATCATGCATAATCGTGAAGCATGATGGAAGGGTTAAGACTGTGGCTTTGAAAGATATATATGTTATAAATGCTCTAAAATCTCTATAGTGGAAACTGACTATGGGGTCCCCCTGTAACTCTAAGAATTAGATGCAACTATAGGGCTCTTGGGGATCCATATGGTGGTAGGAAAAGATCTATGAAAATGTTCTCTATGTGTAGAGGCATGAGATCTCAATGATATTACCCTACATTATGGCTAGAAGCTGTCTCGAATGCTAAAATTGTGGTTGCTCTAAAAAAGGCCTATGTGGAAGTGTATAAACTCTTTGTGATGGTGATGAAGGCCTCGACTGTGTCTAAATCTAAACTGGAGGAAGAACTAAAATTGGTGGAGAAATTGAAACTAGTGATTATAAAACAATAGATGGCTCTAAATTGGGGAGTGGTAACTCATACAAAACTTCACCAATTGTAACAACTTGATTAGTGTGAATGAATTTCATAAAGCTATGAACTGTAAAAGGTACTGCACAAAGTTTATAGATCCATGGTCAACCAAGTAACATATCAAAAACTCCTGCATTAGGAATAATAGTAAATGGTGTGGCCATATGTGTTGGACCAATCGATAGAGGAAGTACAATCTCACCCAATGAAATCTATATGTGTCCACTGAATCCACTGATAAATGTGTTTGTCAGGGTAATAACATGCTTTAAATATCCTAAATGTTGTAGTAATGTCATAGTGCACATGTTCACATTAGATCCATTGTCTATGAGAATACTATGAATAGGATGATTATGAATATAAGATCTAATAAAGAGTGCATGATAATCCAAATCATCCTCAACTATCTCCTGCTCTAAGAAGGAGATGGAAGGGCTAGTTGGAACTCTAGAATTATACATGCCAATCATGTTGCTCAAAGGATGTGTCTCAACTGAAGGTGCCCTATATGTAGCTAGTGGTAGATGTGCATGGTGAACCCCTAATGTGTCCCCTGTCTCATATTTATAAAGCTATGGGAAAGGATCTAAGAATTTTTTTAGATCCTTGTCTTGTGTTTGCTTTACCTATAAAGGCTCAACTGAAGTGTCAAGATTAATAAGATTGCCATCTATCAAGTCTTGTATCTTGTGTTTCAAACTTATGCATCTATTTGTTATGTGGCCTAGTGCCCTATAAAATTTTCAAAATGCATTTTGATCATATCCCTATGGAAGAGGCTTTGTTGGATCAACTTCCCAAATAGGAGGGAGAAATATGATATTACATTCCAAAAGATGCTATAAAACTCTAGTTGGAGAAAATGGTAGATTGATAAAGGTTCATCAAGGAGGTGTTGATAAAACCACTCTCTGAGGGGGCTCTAAAGTTGCATTGACTATAGGTTGATTTTGACTTTTGTTATCATTGACCTTGACTTTGTATGGGACTTTGTTGTTAATCTTATTTGTTGTTTTTGATATACTTGTGTACTTGAGTTTACCCATTGAAATTAATTTGACATCTCTTTCCTTTAGTGTATGACATAACTCAGTAAAGAAATAAAATCTTTTGAATATTATTGATTCATGTAAAGCTGGTAGAAGACTATGTTTTAAGATATCTTATAACTCTTGATCAACCATGGGGCTAGTCATCTTAGCCAAGATAGTCTTATATCGAAGAACATAATTTGTGAGATGTTAATTTAACCTTTGTTTCTATTTTGAAACTTGGGCATATGAAACCTTATCACCAATGTTAATGTTGAAATGAGCTAGGAACATGTTAGCTAAAGGATTGAATGCATAAACTGACTGATTTAGTAGACTATAGAACCGTTATAAAGTATAATCCTTTAGACTCCATGAAAATAGCTTTGTTAGTAGCCAATCATTTAGCACATAGTCCAAGCATGCTACGTGAAAATCTCTCAAATGTGTCTCTGAATCACCCTTGCCATTATATAGAGTGAGCTTGGGTTGAACAAAACCTAGTTATAAGGGTGTGAAATAAATATGATGTGCTAATGGTGTATGCAGTAAAGCAAAAGAATCCAAGGTCTGCATAGGTCTAGAGGCACTTTGTTCAAGATGTAACACCTTAGATTGAAGAGATTTTATCTCTTGCATAAGGGCTGCCACATTAAGAGACAAAGATGTACTAGCCATAACCGATGGTGCCTCATAAGAAGGTTGGGATACTATAGGGGTTGTTGAGACATAGTTGCCACCGTAGTGTCATTTGTAATTGGTTGTTCTGTGGTTTGAGAGGATTGACCATTATTTGATTTTTTTTGCTCTTCTTGTAGTATTTTAAGCACATCATCTTGCATGTTAGGGTGTTTAATTAAGAGTTCTTAAAGTTCCCTTTTATCAGTTTCATCAAAACTGGTGTATTGGCCATTGTTAAAGTAGGAAAATAAATTAAAAATTGATTGAATGTTTTGTAATAATTTATAATAATCAAAGTGTTATGGAAGGAATGTACTGAAGATAGGAAATGTAAAGTTATAAAAACAACAAATTGAAAAATGCATAAAAAGGATACGAAGCTCATATAAATGTAAGGTGATACCTCAAAAGTAATGGGACCTAGTATATGCAACTAGGGTTTGGAAAACTGATATTTTTAAAATTACTAAGGAATTTTAATATTCAATGTGAATTTCTAGTTTAACTATGTAGGTAAAAAAATCAAAAAAATATTGGAAAAACTTTTGGTTTAAAGGGACCTAGTATATGCAACTAGGGTTTGGAAAAAAATGATTTTTTTAAAATTACTATGGAATTTTAAAAATTAATGCAAATTTTTGATTTAAATATGCAGGTAAAAAATTAAATTTTTTTTTCTAAAATTAACAAGAAAATTTCCCTAGGGTCTCTAGGGTTTTTGTGCATAAAAAAGGACCTAGTAAATTTAACTAAGGTTTAGAATAAATGATTTTTAAAATTACTAAGGTAAATTTAAAAATAAAATATGAATTTTTGATTTAAAATATGCAAGAAAAATAATAAAATTATTATAAAAATTAGTATGGATTTTACCCTAGGGTTTTTAGGGTTTTTATGTGCAAACAAAGTAAGTCAGGGTCACCAAATGATTTAATTATTTTAGGAATATTAGAGTTTTATTCCTAATTTAGTTAAAGGTCTTATTTGACTAAATCATTAAATAATATTGCAATAGTTTAACTACTGATTTGTATAATTTATTTGTATTTTTAACCTTTCTATAAATAGAAATAAATATGGAGAAAATAAGACTTAGCTAAAAATAATATGAAACAACTGAGACAGTGTCTAGAATTTGCTGTGTAGGACTAGGATAGTGTTTTAAATTAGGTTCTAGTTTTTATTTTGTGAAAGGATATGAGTACCAAAATAGGACACCCTAGAGTCCAATGCTATAGTCATTTTTTACCACTATTGTCCAAATTTCTCATAGAGACCTAAGTTTTTTAAGTTTTATTTATTGTCCCTGTGTGAGCCTACCTATGGAATATTGACCAGTAAAGGTCTACAAAACTCTTCATAGATATTATTTAGTCTTCACACCCAAGACTTAATTTTAATTTCATCAATCTTGAGAAAGAAGGGGGGTTAGTGTGTGTAAGATGCACCAAATGTGTATTCACACTCCTTGTATGGGGAAAATACCTACATACCAATACTCCAAAGAGGGATCAAGCCATATGCAGTTCTCCCACTTGATGTGATTTATGAAATAGTGTTATGAGGATGAAAAAATGTTAAATTGGGTGTGATTTAGGTGGCTAGGGACTAGTGTGAGGATTTGGATATGCTTGTAGCTATATTGGATGGCTATATGTAGAGAATAGAGAAATTTACCCCAATAGTATTGCTTGTATTCTTGCTTGCTTTTGTAATAGTTTCTAACCCATTCTAAATAAACTTTAAATGGGATTTTATAAAGATATATTGGTCATGGGTCAAATGTATTCATGCTTGGCCAACAAGATGAAGGATAGGAACTGGAAGGAAATGACCTTTGGAGGTAAAAATGTAATTGGATAAGAGCATCAAAATTAGACACCCTAGGGTCTGACGCTATAGTCTAAGTTGGGCACTATTGTCCTATAGGTGTGGGACCTTGGGGGATGGAATTAACATAAAAAATGTAGCATGGTTGAGCTAGAATTAGGTTTAAGAAGTCTACAGATGACTAGGAATAAGTAAAAAGGTGTCTAGAAGGGTTATGAGAGCATGCAAGAGGGACCTATGGGTTGGGTGTCATAAGCCACACTCAAGCTACTAATTTTGACATTTAAATGACTACAAATATGCTAAAAATTTCACTCCTTATCAAATTCATGATGATCTTATCCATTTGCCTCCTACTAAACTTTAAACTATCGAGTCTCTATGACCATTTTCCACATGAGGATTCAATCTCATTGGTAAACTTCTTCGCTCCCAAGATGGGCATGTCTTTATCATCACTGCTACCAAATATTTTACCAAGTGGGTAAAAGCCATGCCCTTCATTAATATCACTAATCCTACCATTTCCAATTTTATTCTTAACCAAATTATTTGTAGCTTTGGCATTCCCCATACCATCATTTCTGCCTATAGTGGTGATTTCAAAAACAAACATGTTAAACAACTTTGCAAAAAATTCAAGATCAATCACAAGTTTTCCATGCCTTATCATCCACAATGCAATGGTCAAGCTGGGGCCACCAATAAAATTCTCAAAAAAATTCTCTAAAAGACAATTCATGAAACCCATGTAGATTAGCATATTCATCTTTACCCTGCAGTTTAGACTTATCAGACTAGCATACACATTGCCTTTGGGGTAACTCCATTTTCTCTAGTTTATGGTTCTGAGTTGGTTCTTCCTTTAGAAGTTGATATTCCCTCTCTTTGTATATCTCTTCATGACATTACTCCCAATGAATAATTACATGAAGCTCACCTTCATGCCTTTGATCTTCTTGATGAACACCATCTTTTTGCCTTGAAATATAACCACCAATACAAGGCTTGCATCACTAAACAACATAACAAACATGTTAAAGTTCACACTTTTAATGTTGGTGATCTTGTCATTAAACTAAATTACACCCATGATAAAGAAAGTAAATATGCCCAAAAATGGTGGGGCCCATGTTTAGTTAAAGACACTCTTGGTCCAAGCCATTACTATCTTCAAACTAATGTAGGCCATATTTTCAAAGAGCCCACCAACGCTTAATTCCTTAAAAAGTTTTTTGCCTAAACATTTACTTCTTGTCATATTTTCTATCTATATCTATCTAACAATTTTTGTAGGTTACTTAAGCATGAGTCTCTCCCTCTGCAATAGTTTCCTTCCTTTTGTAAACTTTTAGTCCTCCCTTTAAATATTTTGGTTTCTTGATGTACCATAGTCTTCCTTATCTTCTTGCATTTTGTCTTGTTTTTTGCACCCCTTAGGTTTTTATTTTGTGAGTTGCTTTGTAAGACTGTGGATAGGACATGACATTCTTCATAAAACCACCATATTTTATCTATTTTTTTCTTTCATTGTTGCTGCTTGCCAATGTTGTTTTGGCATCCTTTAGGTTTTTCCTTTGTGAGTTGCTTTGTAAGACCATGGATAGGACCTGACATCCCTAGAAAAATACCACTATTTCTTTGCCTACCTCATTTTGCTTTTTCTCTTGCTTGTCAGCACCCTCGTGGGTCTCTTTTTTATGAGTTATTTTGTTAGATTGTGGATAGGACCCAACCATCCTCATAAAATTACCACCTTTTCATGTTATTTATCCTTGTTATCCACTTTAGTTTTTGCTTCTTTAGCTAGATGAAATATGTACAACATTCTATGTTAGCATGTTTTATTCCATTTCCCTCATTCTTATGATAAGGAATCACACTTTATTATCATTGTATCACTTTTTATCCTTTGTCACATTTTTTAAAGATTTGAAGTAATTCAAATTGTTCTATGTGCCATTCCTCTTGATTTCCCCTTCCTTTCATCTCTACATCTTTTATTTTACCTAGATTTATGAGACTCTTAGACCCCATGCTCTTTGAAGTTTCGCTTTGTTACCAACTTTATCCCAAGTATTCAAATGAAAGTCATATTTAACACCCATGTTTGGTTTTCCAAATCCATATGGAGGAATAGAAAAATCCATCAAGAAAATTAAAAGGCAAATCATTTAAACAAAAGGCAATGGTATCTTAAAGGCAACACAAATTTCAAAAGTCTTTTCACACTAAATGACATGATTCAAATCACATTTCCTTCTTCTAATCAAAGCTTAAACTCCACAGTCAGCCTCACGATAGAGCTGAGGTCCTTTGGGGTGTGGTAGGCTAGTAGATTAGAAGAGGAGAATAAAAAAATCTTTTAGCGCTACCTACTTTTTTATGCAAGTACCCAATCTTGGTAGTAGACTGACGACTCTTTAAAGGGTCCTAAAGAATGGGGAACACATCATGTAGAGGTTAGTTCATTTTAATTTTCATACATATAGTCTTCATGGGATGATCTATATACTCCATTTATTTACCCAAGACTTGTGTCGTTAAGAGTGCTTCATAGACCTTAAGGTCGAAAGTCCTCTTGTTTTGACAAACCTAATTTGAATGTCTTGAATTCGATAAAGAGTTCATCTACCTTGGTTTTTGCTTCATTCTTCCCTCCACCCATTTCATTTTCCCCCCTTGATAGATAAATTGTGATTTTAAATCTATTTTCCCTCCTTTAATTCCTTCTTCTTCATCTCTTAAAAATATGCTAGCAATACTTTGTTTTAGTTTTATTTATCCTTAGAGTGAAACAACATGTTTGAGCAACTATGGATTCTTCTTTCTTTACACCATCATTTTACATTTACTAAACTTACATTAATTTCCTTTTACAAATTATCATGATTTTACTATCTTGTTGTTACTATCACTTGAGTTCGTACCCTTTTTCCATTATTGAGTGAGGTTGGCTTGTTACTTCTCACTCATCAATGTTGTTTTCCATTTTATGCATCCTTTTTCCATTATTGAGTGATATGTGGTTTGCTACTGCTCACTCATCAATGTTGTTTTTCCATTTTGTTTAGTCTTTTATCATTCATTCATTTTTATTTTACCATCTTGTTTGACATGTATCCTTGGTTTGACTTGGTGAGTTTGTCTTTCATACTTAAGGATAACTTGTTTGAGTTTTTCGGTCTTTAGTAGCCTTAGATTTTTAGTTACCTAATTTACTCTTATTGTTTGAAATGGTCATTTGGTCTAACATAACACTTGTCACCCTAACTTGCCAAATTTCCCAAGTACATCCTGTAGAGTAAAAATTTACTCTACATTGCATTCTATTTTTTAGCTGCGTGCTGCCAAATTTTGTCCTCGCATTCATTGGTCCAAGATGGCGAAGTCATGATACAGAGCACGGGCTCTATTTTCCTTTTGATACATTTTTGCCTAAGTGTTGAAGTCAAGCGAAAATTGCCAAGTGTCAACGTCCGAGGCATCCTTTCTCAGTAGAAACTACCAAGTGTTGTAGTCTGAGGCACCTTTTATATGTTCTGTGAGTTGGTCGAAATGTGCCATGTGTCTCATAGCGGCTCAGTAGAACGTGCCAAGTGTCATTGTCCATAGTTTCATATTGGCACTTACATTTCATCTCTTTCCAGTGAAAAGTTTCAAAAGTTAAGTATCAAGATCAGGCAGAAAGCACCAAGTGGTAATCGTGAAAGGTCTCAATGTTGCTTTTCTAAAAGTGACGGAAGCTACCACATACTTTAGCAAAAGTGAGCAAAAGCTGCTAAGTGTCGTTGTTTGTGTAAATGTGAAATGAGACCCAAATTGTTTCTATGGTATAAATACAAGTAGCGGAGACCACCACATGTCATCTTCTGCAGGTTTCTAAAAAGGCAACTACAAGCAGCGGAGATCACCACGTAACCCAGGAAAGAGAAGTGGAGATTGTCATGTGTCTTTTAATGAAGAAGCAGAGATTGACACCTATCCAAGTGTCCCTTTTAAAATAAATGCCATGAATCTTATTATCTTTTAAGCTGTTGGAGTTTTTGAGAAAGTGGATAGCGATAAGTGTCAAAGGCAGAACATGGGTGTGCAAAGACACAAAAGAGTATAAGTTACACAAAAAGTGCCACGTGTCTTCAATAGGTGTTTTGGAACATGACAAGTGTCATCCTCTGGTGTTTTCTAAAGTAATAAGAGGAAATTGGCTAAGTGTCACCCAGCATTCAAGAGAAGGGAGCGTCCTGCAATCTGTTTCAGCCAATGAACTACCAGAAGACGAAGCATTCCAGAATATATAAGATATCTTCTATTAGACACTTTCAGTTAGGGGAAGATTTCATTTGGGCCATTAGATTGGGAATAAGTAGACAATCTGGAGTGGATCTGAGACTATAAATAAGGGTGCAGAGATCGGTAGAGAAGATCCATTATCAGAGAGAATTTTTGAGAGAGAATTATTGTATCAAGTTTGGACTTTCTAGAGCTGTGGCTAAGTAATATCATTTGCTTTTGTCTCATTTTCTTGAGTTGAAAGGTTTATATAACTGTACGTGTTTCTATGCCTTTTGTATGATTGGAAGATTCAAATAAGAAGATTGAACCCTATGCCTTTGTTGATATTATCTGTGTCATTTGCAAAAGTAGTCTAGACTGTAGATTTTCTAGAGCTGAGATTAGGAATGTCATTTGCTTTTGTCTCATTTTCTTGAGTTGGAAGATTTACATAACTGTACGTGTTTCTGTGCCTTTTATGTGATTGGAAAATTCAAATAATAAGATTGAACCCTATGCCTTTATTGACATTTTTTGTATCTTAGCAAAAGAAGTCTATGCTGTGAGCCTCTGTTTCTATTGTTTCAATCTTTTACATTGATCATGCACTTGTTTGCTCTTAAATGTAAATGAATCCTACATATAGTCTCACTGTGCTCAAGATTAAGGTCAAATTACATTCAGGCGCATCGCCATAGATTAGATTTTCTTTCTTGCATTGTGTTTTTGATTTAAATTCCTATCCCTTTTCCCAGTATATACTTGATTTAAAGAAGAGCTAGCTTCTCTAAAATCTGGAGGTTGTTTCAAGACGCAAGTCCCATATCTTGAAACTTCCCATTGTTGTTGGTTAGAATCAAGCACAATTTTCAATCATCAATAGTTTTTGGCACACCTGATGGGATCAATTTTTCAAGGAGTTGAAGAATTTTTTATGTGTTCTTCAGCCAACCAGCCTTTGGAGGTTTTTATTTTATCAACATCAATGGTGACTCTGAGTTGAATCAGCCAGTTAAGCAGTCCTGGTATCATCAAGAAATCACCATTTGGTATGTATAATTTTTTTACTCAGAGTTATGGGTCTTATGCCCCTTCATATTTTTTTTAATCAAGATCAGGTTGCTCATGGATTCACATCAAGCAACAAGGATGCATATGGTTATAAGTTTTTCCCTTCACAGGTCCAATACGACTAGCCTCAGCCTTGTCATGAGCCATATCAGTCTTATGCCCAATCTTCCCATTATGTTACTCAACCTAATCTTATTTCGACCTTCAAAAAAGCATTACTGGGATATAAAAAATATGTATTAGAGCTTGAGAATAGAAGGGGATGTGGCCAAGAAATTCCTAATCATGTCATCCATCAAGTAAGAAATGCAGTAGATATGATTAAAAGTGAATGGGATCCCATTGAAAGAGCAAATTGGAAAAGGATTACATATGAGATGTTGGATGTGTGTGGATTGATTGCATTTTTAGAAGAGAAGCTGAGCATTCATGAGAGATAGCCTTACCAAGTCTAACAACCTTCATATTCACTACCATAAGTTTCATATCAAATATACGCAACCCCTGCTCATGAGCCAAGTCGAACCTGTCAAGGTTATTTCCCCAATAATGTCGAGTCTATGTTGGTAGCAAGGGAAGTGGACTCCAAACCCTCACTTTCCCCTCAAGTCCCTCTCACCCTTCCTCAAGAAGCCTATTGTTTTTCATCGCAGCCTTCATACACTCCCCACTTCTATGATGATTCTTATGAGCTCCAAGAAAGACTCTTTCAAGAAAATCTAGCTAAGCAAGTTGAGGAATTAGAG
Source organism: Torreya grandis (assembly GCA_037957365.1). NCBI lineage: Eukaryota > Viridiplantae > Streptophyta > Pinopsida > Cupressales > Taxaceae > Torreya > Torreya grandis. Next base: position 625,391 of record JARHVA010001554.1, on the reverse strand, counting down.
GCAAAGATGAGATTACTTAGAGAAAGAGAGATAGAGCTTTCAGACCTTAGAGGGGAGCCTACGCCAAAAAATACCTCCTCTACCAATCCTTAGATCTCTCAACATGATGTCCAAATTCTGAGTTGGAAAAGGGAAAATCATGAACCAACTAGGGATCTTGAAGAAGATAAAATTGATATCTCTTCTCAAGGGACAAGTTCTGGTCACAAGGTCATGAGTTGGAAACAAACAATGGAATCATGGAGCAGAAAGAAGGAGGAGAAAGGTTTTGCTCAAGTCCTTGAAGAGGTTAAGGATGCTCTCACTCATGACGATGATCAAGCAGAAGATCTTACATTTGAACACACCCCATCTATATCCCTCCAAGAGAGCTATCAAGCTACATCTGATATAGGTGAAGTGATGGACAAATGGAAAGGAGAGGATCATTTGATTCTAGCTAAAGAATTATCTCCTCTTCTGCATACGTATAGCCATCATTCTTCTTCTTTATCCCTTTTCAAAGAGGAATATATTTTGGAGGAAGTAGATAAGTATGCAGAGGAGTATGCTCAGTTCATGGCTAGTCAAGAAGATTTCATGAGCACAGATGAAGAAGAAATCACTATAGGTTACACTATTCTTCAAGAAGGCTATAAGCTGGCTTCAAGTGAAAAATATAGCATTGAGACTCATATAAGTATGCAGAGGGGATGCAAGCTTTTAGACTTATCCTTTCAAGAGGTTGAAGTCATCAAGGAGGATGATCATGCAATGAAATCTGAGAATGAAACTGATCATGTTTTGAATGACTTGTTTGAAGTCATTGGGGTAGGTTACACTATTCTTCAAGAAGACTGTGAGTTGGCTTCAAGTGGAGAAGGCAACATTGAGACTCAAATAAGTATGCAAAATTGCTGCAAAATGTCAAAATTGTTCTTTCAAGAAGTTGATAAAACTGAAGACAATATTTTCAAAGTAATCAAAGAGAAAGATCATGAAATGGAACCCGAGCATGTGGCAGAAGGAGATAAGCCAAAAAATGATGTATGTCAAGAAACACAGGGTGAAGGGCCAACAAACATTGATTTCTTGATGAGACACAACAACATCAAAAATCAACATTCAATAAGTTTTAAAGAACAAGAAGAATATGTATATGTTAGGGACATGTTTGATTCTGATTCATTTGGATACGGGCAAATTAAGGTGACAAATGAGAAAGGCAAGTCATCAGAGTTTCATACTATTCAATCACCAGTTTGGCATCATAAATTTTTGTATCATAAAGGATACTTCAGAAATCTTCCTTTTGATCTGGGAGGTAGGCAAATTAATGTAGTTAGGTAGTTTCCCTTTTCTGTATTGTTTTGTTTCCCTGCTTTGTTTTCCCATTTTTTGTTTTCCCACTTTTCTTTTAAATAAGTGTTCTTTGAACACATAGTTGACAGCTTAGAATTTCAAATTTTTAAAAAATTCTCCAATACATTTAATGTCTCTTGAATCTTTAGAAATCCCCAAGGTACCTTGCACTGCCACTTGCATAATGTGTCTATCCCACTATTCCATAAAGATTGAGTAGCATCCGCTAACGGTTATCCGAGTTTAATGCCATTTTGAGACTTGATAGTTAAATAAATACCTATTAGCAAGGTTTAAAGTTTACAAGTTCTCAAACATTCTTACATCTACGTGAAAAATACCCTGCTACTTGCTTTTTCTGTGCTTAGTAAACTTGCTTCAGTGAAAGTGTCTCTATTTTTCAAAAGTTCATACAAGTTACCACAGAGAAGATAGAAAGATGGAGGGGGCACAATCTTCACAACAAGGAGCTGGAATGTATGAATCCCTTGATAAGTTTCTTGCAATTAAATCATATCCTTTAGCTCCCGCACAGCCGTTGAAGAACTATCCAAGGACCAGGTTTCCTGAAGCTGGCCCAACAAGTGATTCAACGAAAATAAAGGATTATGCAGATGGCATCATGGATCCAATTCTTCAGAGAGCCAGTAGAAAAAATCTTAGAGAAGGGGCACATAAAAGGTGTCTATAGAGAGCTAGAGTAAGACAGTTTGAAACATTTGCCATGAGGATATGGACCTCACAACTGGCTCAGTTCATTGTCCCAGCTGTGCATTCATGCCCCAACCTAGTTGAATTATGTGCAGACTTACTTCATGCACCTTCAGGCACCATTCAATGAGGCCCATTCATAGTGAAAATCACACCACAAGCTATCAGGGATATGTTAGTCATGCATCATGACAATATAGCTACGTTTCCCACTGTTGCTAAGATGCAAAGAACATGGGCAAATATCAACACTCAGACAAGGTTCTTGAGATCCGAGTTACAATTGGGTGATGATGACACTATGGTACCCACACTCCCTGCACCAAGAGCTCAATTCACACAGGCTAGCCAAGATGCATTGTCTATGATGGCTCTCATCTTTGGCATAAAAGATGATATGGTAGTGTATGTAGAACAAATGGCTATCCTTTTCAGGCTGAAGACTGTTGACAAAACCCAGGAGTATCGACTCGACTTTTCAGAACAAATTGCTTTCTCAATGGTAGAACAATTGGCCCATTTGAGATCAAAGGGAGTGTTCAGGTATTCTTCTTATTTGTTCCACCTCATGCTTTTTCAGAACTCAGAACTCTTTGCCCAACATATGTATCTTAATATGTATGACCCATATTTTGATCTCCAAAGGACCATTCCTGTGTCTGCATGGACACACATTTTGTCAAAGACTAGTGAACCATATGAGTTCTGGGAATTATTTGTCATTCCTATTTTTTCCCATCTCAGTCCCAAACCAATTATGAATAGATTATTCCCTAGTGTTTCAAATCTTCTAGCTAGTTGCCCAATTCCTTGCGATTTGTATTTTGGATCCCACCATATCATTATAAGAGTCCATGGTTTTTGTGGGGATCTGATATTGCTACCTAAGATCTTGACTCTTAGGTTAGCATTCCTAGAAGTCACCATACAGGTATCCATAATTGACAATGAATTTGGCTTAGGAAAGAGGAAAAGAAAAATGTATAATCTACCATGGATGACCAACAACATGGTTTTGGAAACCAGAGATGCTGAAGTTGTTTTGCTCATAAAGCTAGCCTTTTTGGGTTTCATTTTAATAAAGGACAAATGGGTTTATGACCCAAATTATTTCATAGCTTCGTGGATAGGAAATAATAGAGTCACAATCAGAATTGCACATGAGGGCCGCCCTTTTTGGGAAACCAGGAAAAATCCTAGGGAAGACAATCTTGGATTTTATGTTGAGTTAACATACTTGCCACTTCCACAAAATAGACCATGGGAGATAGTCTATGTTAAACAGAGAGATTATGATCCTAAAGTTAGAATGACTTCTGGCTTAAGGAGAGCTTTAAACAATAAAGATTGGGATACTGAGAAGATAGAGGCCTATTGGAAGTATAGGCAGGAAATTTGTCAAACAACCCATTCTTTCGGGAATGTAGACATAGATGAAAGATGGGAAGAACTATGGGATGAGTGTCATCTCTCCCCTACATCTATCCCAGAGAGAGGTAATTTGCCTACACTGGGTGAAGAATAGGAAGCTAGGGCTGGGTCAAGACAAGAGTCACAAGCCTCAAAGCAAACTGCAACTGTATTAGTTTGGCCTCAATCCCTCACCACCATAAAAATGCAGAAAAGTGTGGTGCCTTCAACATCACAAACTTCCCCATCAACGTTGATTATAGATGTTCCCAATTCCCCACAAGCCTCATTGAAAAGAGCAAAAATATAGCCAAAAGAAGAGACACCCAAGAAATGAAAGAGGGTGCAGTTTCAATAAGCTTCAGAGGAGGAGACAGACACATCATAGCGCCAATTACAGGGTACTGTAATTACTCCTCAAGTAAGTACTACTCCTCCCTCTCCTTCTCAGTCTATTTCTTCTCCTGTTGGCATGATGACTTCATCTAGCCAGTTGACATCCCCTACCACTTCTGCCATTCCTATTTCTCACTTCATCCCATCTGTGCCACCTCAAGCTTTAACATTACCTTTTTTTTCCCCTTCTATTCCCAAGAAACCTTTCCCTCAAATTTCCCATAGCCAAAAATTGGCTATTCAATATGGTCTTCCACAAGGACATCCTTTTGTGGGTGGGCACATTGCCTCTCCTTCCACCTTCCAGACCCAAGCAGATGTTGCTAAGAAGGCAAGGGAAGCCCAAAGAGAGAAGAAGAAGATTAAGGAGAATAAAGCTTTGGCTACACCCCATTTGCGATTGCAATTCAACCCCATTCAACAGTAATTGACGGTGACTCATTTGTCGCCAAATGTCATAAAGCCAATGGAGCAAATACAGCCAGAGGATTACACGATGAATGCAGTAGCCATCAACATGTCACTCTTCAGGCCACATGACAAAGTTGAGCTACTGATAGAATCCACTTTTGTAGTTACTAAAGACTACTTGAAGATATCGAGAAGGCTACAGAAGATGGAAGCTGAGCTAGCCAAGGAAAAGGCAAACTGTAATAGTTTGACCTCAAAGATCAATAGTAAAAATAATGAAATGGAGAATCTGAATAAACAATTGAAAAATACTATTTCTCTTCAGATTCACTGGGCAGTTTAGACCCAAAATGATTCTTTAAAGGTAGGGCTCACACAAGTAAAGGATGCAGTGACGACCCTTAGGTGCGAAAAAGCAACATTGCAAGAAAAGAGCGAGGAGCACCTATTGCAAGTTACCCAATTGCAACAAAAGCTATAGGCTGAATAGAATAATGCTGCGATCATAATAGCCCAATTTCACTCAGAGCAATAGAGAGCAGCATAATTGACACTAGAGCTAGCAAACAGGCCAAAGAGTGTCAGAGTATTAAGTCTGGTAAGGGAGCTATACGAATCCATGTGGAAGAGAATCTCTTTGACGATTAATCAGCTCAGGCCTTCTCTCACCTTACTACTAAATGCATACTAATTGTGCAAAAAGGTGGAGAGTTCAGTTGTAAACACTCTAGCTACAGTCTTTGAGAGAGTAATGGACTTGCAAACATTATTGCAAAAGCTTTATGATGTAGTAGATGCAACATTGTCAGCAACAAGAATCAATGACAGAATGGTCGCTGCCAAGTGAGTAAATGAGGTCCTGAGTTGCAATTCCATAGCCAACAATTGCAAGGAGCTTTTGGATGTCATGAAGGAAGGAATCAATGAAATGAAGCAGCATGTTGAAGATCTGGTACAATTAGGTCTTCCTTCTCCATTTCTTGATGAAAATACCGTGCTGATGGTAGAAGAAATTGAACCATTGTTGTTGGCCAAATAGAATGATCAAACAATTTTCCAGGATTTCAAGGATGATTCATCAGTCCCTGAAATAAAAGCTGTCTTGGTTCTTGTTTCCCAACTCAAATTCAAATTGAAGGTTACTGTTCAAATTTTGCAAAATTTTTCACACAAGGATATCATTAACCTTGATTTAGCCTTCAATGAATTGCAAAATAAGCAAGGGTTATCTGATGAAGATTGGTCCACCTACCAGACATCATTGTTGAAGCTGTGATTTTGAATTTTTGATTTAGCAGGAGTCGTGGTTTCTTTTTGAGCAGGCCTAAAAGTCCTCGGGGTCGCCAGTAACTATAGAGTAAAAATTTACTCTACGTTGCATTCTATTTTTTAGCTGTGCGTTACCAAATTTTGTCCTCACATTCATTGGTCTGGGATGGCAAAGTCATGATACAGAGCACAGACTCTATTTTCCTTTTGATTCATTTTTGCCTAAGTGTTGAAGTCGAGTGAAAATTGCCAAGTGTTGATGTTCGAGGCATCCTTTCTCAGTAAAAACTGCCAAGTGTTATAGTTCGAGGCACCTTCTATATGTTCTATGAGTTGGTCAGAATGTGCCACGTGTCTCATAGCAGCTTAGCAGAATGTGCCAAGTGTCATCATCTGTGGTTTCATATTGGCACCTACATTTCATCTCTTTCCAATGAAAGGTTTCAAAAGTTAAGTATCAAGATCAGGTATAAAGTGCCAAGTGGCAATCATGAAAGGTCTCAATGCTGCTTTTCTAAAAGCGATGGAAGCTACCACGTACTTCAGCAAAAGTGAGCAGAAGTTGCCAGGTGTCGCTATCTGTGTAAATGTGAAATGAGACCCAAATTATCTCTATGGTATAAATACAAGCAGCGGAGACCACCACGTGTCATATTTCGTAGGTTTTTAAAAAGGCAACTACAAGCAACAAAGATCATCACGTAACCCAGGACAAAGAAGCATAGATTGCCATGTGTCTTTTAATGAAGAATGGGAGATTGACACCTATCCCAGTGTCCCTTTTAAAAGAAATGCTGTGAATCTTATTATCTTTTAAGCTATTGGAGTTTTCAAGAAAGTGGATAGTGAGAAGTGTCAAAGGAAAAACATGGATGTGCAAAGACACAAAAGAGTATAAGTTACGCGAAAAGTGCCGCGTGTCTTCAATAGGTGCTGCGAAACATGACAAGTGTCATCCTCTAGTGTTTGCTAAAGTAATAAGAGGAAATTGGCTAAGTGTCACCTAGCATTCAAGATAAGGGAGCGTCTTGCAATTTGTTTCAGCCAATGAACTGCCAGAAGATGAAGCATTCCAGAATCTATAAGATATCTTCTGTTAGACACTTTTAGTTAGGGGAAGATTTCATTTGGGCCATTAGATTGGGAATAAGTAGACAATCTGGAGTAGATCCGAGACTATAAATAAGGGTGTAAAGATCGCCAGAGAAGATCCATTATCAGAGAGAATTTTTGAGAGAGAATTATTGTAACAAGTTTAGAATTTCTAGAGCTGTGGCTAAGTAATATCATTTGCTTTTGTCTCATTTTCTTGAGTTGAAAGGTTTATATAACTGTACGTGTTTCTACACCTTTTGTATGACTGGAAGATTCAAATAAGAAGATTGAACCCTATGCCTTTGTTGATATTATTTGTGTCATTTGCAAAAGTAGTCTAGACTGTAGATTTTCTAGAGATGAGATTAGGAATGTCATTTGCTTTTGTCTCATTTTCTTGAGTTGGAAGATTTACATAACTGTATGTGTTTTTGTGCCTCTTATGTGATTGGAAAATTCAAATAAGAAGATTGAACCCTATGCCTTTGTTGACATTTTCTTTATCTTAGCAAAAGAAGTCTATGTTGTGAGCCTCTATTTCTATTGTTTCAATCTTTTTCATTGATCATGCACTTGTTTGCTCTTAAATGTGAATGAATCCTACATATAGTCTCACTGTGCTCAGGATTAAGGTCGAATTACATTCAGGCGCATTGCCATAGATTAGATTTTCTTTCTTGCATTATGTTTTTGATTTAAATTCCTATCCCTTTTCCCAGTATATACTCGATTTAAAGAAGAACCAACTTCTCTAAAATCTGGAGGTTGTTTCAAGACGGAAGTCCCATATCTTGAAACTTCCCATTGTTGTTGGTTAGAATCAAGCGCAATTTTCAATCATCAACACATCCCATCCTCATAACACCAACTATCTTGGCTATTCTTGTATTTGTTTGTTTTTATTCTTTAGTTTTATATTCTTGAGTTTGTTAAAAGCAATCTTTGTGCCCTCCACAATCAAAACTAACAACACAATAGACAACCATCCTATGATAAAGGTAAGTCAAGGTACGCATTGCATTTATTTTTTAGTTATTTAATTTTCAGTCATTTAATTTTTAGATTAGTTTTTCTTTTAGTCATTTACTTTCAGTTATTTTAAGATTTTAAAATATTGAAACTTTTTTTAGCATCAACGTTGTGTGTGTCCTTATGTTTTTTCTCAAAGCAGCATCCCCTGTTACACCTTGGTGACACATGATGAGCTTTGGGTGGGGCATATGTATACATATAATATTTTTAAATTTTATCAATTACTGATGCTTTACATCTTGTAGGAACCCATCGAGACTCAATCTCTCTAAGTGCACACCCTAAGGGGTGCACAGGGAGAGGGATGGGTAGACCTTTGGTTCTTAGTAGGATTATTATTCCTTTTTACCACATTATTACCAATCTAACCAGATCCCAAAACCATTTCCTAAGCTATTTCTCCTCCTTTGAGTATTCCTCTAGTATTTTCCTCTTTTATTCCTCCTTTTGTTATCTTAAACTCCTTTTGGACTGTTAGTTGTATTGGGTCAACCCAGTACAATTTAGGTGTATTCTTTACTTTCTTAGCTTGTTAGCCCCTTGTCTAACCTAACTCAAACTTAGTAAATTATCCTCAAAAACACACTGGGTTGACTGAGTCAACCCTATATAATTAACATTCCCAAAAAGGTTTAGGTTTAGATCTACCTATAAATACAAGATCATTTTAGACATTATTCGTATGTGCAATCAAGAGTTATTATTCTCTCATGTTTCTTCACAGTTTGGTTTTCCACTATTCTACTTGAGGAGACTTAGCTTAGGTTTCTTATTTGGAGAATCTAATCTTGTGGATAAGTCTTGGATGTTTTGGCCTTTCTTAGTGATCCTTACAAACCACAACAACCTATGTGAATCCCCTTTGGTGATTTGTAATCAAAATTAAATAAGTGTCATAACATCTAAAAAAGACACTTGAAAAAGGATTGAAACCTTGTTTTAATGATTTAATAAAAATTGATATTTAAAATGATTACATAATTTTAAAAATCCACATTGACTAAATTTTAAGAGTGCAAATAGAATAAATGACTTAATTTGACAAAAAATACTAACATGATTTGATAATGAAGTTTGACACAATGGTCTACGTCTCTGGATCTACTCCAATGGGGATTGGTCCTATTATAATTGTTGCAAAATAGCTTTACAATTTATTTAGAAGTCTCCAAATCATCTTAATGGGATTAATTCTATCCTAGAGATACTCTTAAAACAATATTATTTTGTTTGAGGCCTTAATACAATCTCCAAGTCTCTAACACTTCTTTATACCTTATCTCCACATCTAAAACTTGGCTTTAAAATGAGCGTCAACCCCTTTATATACTGTTTACACAAGCATCCCAATTGGTTTGGAGCTTATCCTTTTACCAAAAATGCCATGGTTTGATTCCCATCCTTTACAATTTTGGTGGTTATAAGCATATATATTGTCCCACATTGGTAAGTGGGTGGCATTTTCAATGTTTATTTACCATGAAAATCGTGGTTAGTTAATGCCCTTACATAGGCATTGTCATTCATGTGGCATGTTGTTTGGTCTTGGCAAAGAATGTGGGTTTTTGGTTTGGCTCATGGAAATTTTGTGGATGTTTGTGGTATGTGGTGGTGTGTGTGGAAACTTCATTGTAAAACCATGGAAAACCATGGCATATTTGGAAGGTATGTTGGATAGAACCTTCAGTTGGTTGGCATGTAATGGTGGGCACATATGTGACATGGAAATTAGCATGTAATTTAATTAATTACATAAAATGTAAGTAATTAGATGACTATAATTAAAATTGGACCATAGAAGATTAAGTGATGGCAAGCCACGTGATGGCTTAAGGATGCACCACGTGGACCACTCTCCCCTTGCCACTTGTCATCATCTAATTGGACATTCCATCTAAACCAATTTTTTTATGCTAGTCAAAGATGAAATGAAAACCAAACTCATTTTTGAACTTGACACCACATGTCACTACCACATGACCCTGTGTCACTTTTTGCCCTATTTGATCGGGGAACTTCAAAGTGTGATATTTTGCATATATGAGTTCAAAATCAACCAATTCAAATTGCATCAGAAATCTCTTGAAAATTTCTACACCATGCCATCGATCAACCCATAATTTTATGACTTAATGTTTAGAGCAAAACATAGATCCTCCTAGATTAATCCTTCCTACTAAGAGTTTTTTTACCTTCAAAAGTTGATTAATTGGTAAAGAGGTGAGGGTATTTCTCCCTCACTTTTTTGGCTTCCATCCATTTGGACTTGTTTGGGTATATCCCTTTGAGACCAACTCGAAGATACTCAACATTTCCTCTTCATGAAGTCTAAACCTTCCTATCAAGAAATTTATCTTTCTATAATTCTATTAGATACTCATGAGAAAAATCATCAACAGAAGGAATGGATACACTTTCATCATGATCTACAATCATTAGAGGTTCATACAATTTTAGATTTTCCACATTCACAACTGAATAAATCTACATATAAGATGGAAAATATAATTGGAAAGCATTTTTTCCAATCTTTTCTATAATCTAGAAAGGACCATACTAGATTGGTTTCAACTTTTTACCTTCACCTATCAGCCTTTCCTTACTAATGTGCAGCCATACTAAATCACCTATATCAAATTGGTGATCAACACGATGTTTGTCATGTCTTACTTTGTACTTTACCTGACTTTTCTCCAATTAATCTTAGACAGTCTGGTGTACCTATTATATCTTTTCAATGAACTTCTTGGCTTTAACAACATCATTACGTTCAACTGCAACTGAATCCTATCCATAATAAACATTTAGTGGAGATTCAGGCAAATGTCCATAACAAACTTCAAAAGGAAATTTCATAGTATAATAATGAAGTGCATGGTTGTAAACATGATGTGTATAGCATAAATGTTCATCCCATAACTTGGGATGTTTACTGTAATAACCTCTAAGTAAGTGTACCATTATGGGATTCACAACCTCTATCTGACCATCAATCTATGGATGAAACAAGTGCTCTTATTTAATTTAGTGTCCATCAATTCCCATAGTGTTGACCAAAATCCTCTAAGAAACTAAGAATCTCAATCAAAAACAATAGAAGTGGGCAAGCCAAAATGAACCCATACATGCTAAAAAAATAAGTGTGTCATACCTTCACCTGTAATCTACTTAGTGCAAGGAATTAAAACACACATATTACTAAATATACCCACTACCACATACAAGTAATCATGTTTCCTTCATGACATAGGCTCGCTTGTGGCACAAAGAACACACCCCTTGATATATTTGGTAACATTTTCTTGCATACAAGGCCAGTAACAATACATTCTCAAATGTGCAACCATTTTACCAACTCCAAAATGACCAAAAATAAGAGAAGTATGTACTTCCCTAATCATGTGCACCCTTTCATTTTGAGGAATGCAAAATTTACCTAAATGATACAAGAGTCCATTGTGCGCATGATAATCTGATTCTTCTACCTATTTACCACTCATCAAGTCTTTATACACATCCTTAAAGTTAGCATCATCATCATACTATTCTTTATAACTTTCATGAGTCAAAGAACTATGCTGTAAAAGAATAGATGTAACTACCATAGGAGGTCTAGAAAGTATGTCAAGAACTTTATTTTGAATACCTTTCTTATACCTGATCACAAGATGAAACTATTATAGGAAACCCATCCAACAAAATTGCTTAGACTATTGTAGCTTGGCCTATGATTTGAGATACTGGAGGGGCTAATGACATGTATGTATCACTATCTCCTTGCCCATCAAGTAATGTTTCCACTTTTTAACACTCTGAACCAATACATATAATTCCTTATCATAAGTCGTATAGTTTTTTACCAGACCTGTGAAGGTCTCAGAATAATAGCATACTATCTTCTTTCCTTGCATCAGGACAACTCCCATAGTATAATCACTTGCATCTATCTTTATCTCAAATGGATATTGCAAATTAGGAAGTTCTAAGAGAAGATCAGTACTAATCTTTGTTTTCAAAGTGTCAAAGGCTCTTTGCTACTTGCCTCCCCACTAAAAAACCTATTTTGTACTAGTCAAGGAATGCATGGGTGATGCAATAAGTGAGAAATTAGCAATGAATTTCCTCTGATATTATACTATACCAAGAAAACTTCTAACCTCAGTTACATTATTGGGTTTAGGCCATTTAACTATAACCTCCACTTTTGCAGGATCAATTTTCAATTCACCATGTCCTACAATATAACCCAAGTAAACCAAAGAGGTCTTGCTGAATTCACATTTAGACAATTTCAAATAAAGTTTCTCCCTTCTCAATGCATCCATGACTTTCCTAATATGAATCACATGATCTTGTCAAGACTTACTGAAGATCAAATTATCATCTAAGTAAACTATAACAAAATCATCAAGGAATGGCCTGAAAACATCATTCATTAATCACATGAATGTAGTCAGTGCATTGTACAATCTGAAAGGCATGATAAGCCATTCAAACAATCCCTATTTTGTCTTAAAAGTAGTTATCTCAATATCACCATCATTAATCCTAACCTGATGATAACCACTTTTCAAATCTAACTTAGTGAAATAGATAACATTTCTTAACTGATCTAGCACATCATTAATACGAGGAAGAGGGTAATGATTCTTAATAGTAAATTTATTCAAAGCATGGAAATCAACATGCATTCACCATGTTCCATCTTTATTTGGCATCAAAATGATAGGTGAACGAACATAGATGTACTAGGATGAATAACACCTTTTTTCGAAAGTTCCATTACTTGCTTTTTGATTTCCTCATTTTCCACCCCTGATAATTTGTAAATGCCAATGTTAGGGAGAGGAGAATCTCATGTTGAACTCCCCTTTTAGGGGGTAACCCTTTGGGATCCTAAAACACATCATCATAACTAGAAATGATTTTAACCAATTCTTTCTTATGTTTAAGATCATAATTTTTCATAGCCTGGGAATATTCTTTTTCCTTAGACTTAATCAACATGAGAAAAAAATTCTTGCTTGAATTGACTAGTCTTTTTATTTGCCCTGTTGTAACCAAGGAAAGATTCATCTTAACATGATTTGCTCCGACTATATATTTAATGCCATCCTTAATAAGCAAGTACTTATTATCTTCCCTATAGAAGATTGCTTTTCTATAAAAAAGATAAGGGCTTCCTAAAACAATCCCACTTATATCCAGAGGGACTACATCTAGATCAACTTCATCCATGAATTTGGATGTGATGGCAAATTTTAATATGCAAGTTTTGGTTACTTGCATTTTTGCATCATCACATACCCAACCAAGTGGATAGGGTTTCGGATGTGGATTGGTTTTTAAGCCAAACTTTTTAACAATCTCAATAGAAATCGAGTTTGCCTATGATCCAATATCAAATAGAGTGTCAATCCTAGTATGTTTTGCAACAACCCTAATTTGGAACAACTCATTTATTTTCTTATCATCATACACAAATTTTTGTTTTGAAGAGGAAGCAATATTAGATGACTTAGTTCTAGAAATAGAAAGAAAAGAACAAATTTGCATACTCATAGCTGTGATCTTAGTTTCATCCCTAGAGTTTGAACCCAAATCCTGAACCATAGTATTAGTTTTCTTATCCTTCTTCTTAAACTTGTTAAAAGGTCTTAACTCAAGATGTAATTTCAAACACTTAGATTCATCATGATTTTTCTTACAATGACTGAAAAATGGCTTACCCTCTTCTTTATGAACAGTAATAGTGGATTTTTGTTTACCATTTCTAGAACTTTGCCTTTTAAAATTTTTAACATCAGATTGCTTAACCTTGAATTTAAGAAAATATTCTTTTGTCTATTTTCCTTTGACCTCTAAATAAATGGATTTAACACATTCTTCATCTAAACTAGTGGGATTGAGAACTAAAATCATGTGTTTCCGGTAACTATGTAACCCACCTATATACTTAAGTAGTGTTTCCTATGTATAAAGAGGAATATTCAAAAGTAAATCCTTTTTCCTAAATTCATATGTATAATCTTGAACACTTTGGCCTTTAGTTTGTCTGAAAGATTGCCAATCCATCATGGCTTACTGCATATAGCCTAATGGATAAAATTACTTTTTGAGTGCATGAATAAATTCACTCCAAGTGGAAATTGAGTTACCTATATTAATCTCACTTTCCTTCAACTTACTCTCCCATCAGATGAGAGCTATGCTTCCCATTTGAAGAGTAGCTAGGTGAATTTTAGCCTCATCATGTGCATTCTTCTGGACCCTATAATATACTTCACTTTGCTTTATCCAGTTATCCAACTTTTTTGCATTAATCTCACCGTTAAACATGTGCAATTCAAACTTAATATCTAGCTTTAGTGAAGGGAAATATTTAATGGCTTTTTTGTCTTTACCATCATTTGAAGAGGAGGAAGGTTTCTCAAAAAAATTTCCACCTTCATCATGCTCCATTTTTTTATCTTTTATAGTAAAGCTCATTGACCATATCCTTTATTTTCAAGAAGGCCTGTCGAAAAGCTCATTCAGACTCGAAGTCATCTCCCATTTCTATAGTACATCTTGACTTAATCTCTAGATTGTACTTAGCCAATTCTCCTTCACCCTGCCTAGATCTTGACCTTTTCAACATACACTAGCAATCCACATAATTAAATACCAGATTCCACTCTGATACCAAAAATTTGATCTGTAACCAAAATCAAACAAGTGTTGTAACAAATAAAAAAACAATTGAAAAAGTATCAAAACCTTATTTTAATGATTTAATAAAAATCTATATTTAAAATGATTACAAAATTTTAAAAATTCACATTGACTAAATTTTAAGAGTGCAAATAGAATAAATGAGATAATTTGATGGAAAATACCAACATAATTTGATAACAGAGTTTGGCACAATGGCCTAAGTCTCTAGATTCACTCCAATGGGGATTGCTCCTATTATAATTATCACAAAATATCTTTACAATTTATTTAGAAGTCTCCAAATCATCTTAACGAGCTTAATTCTATCCTAGAGATACTCTCAAAATAATATTATTTTTTTTGAGGCCTTAATATAATCTCCAAGTCTCTAACACTCCTTTATGCCTTGTCTCCACATCTAAAACTTGGCTTTAAAATGAGCTTCAACCCCTTTATATACTATTTACACAAGCATCCTAATTGGTTGGGAGCTTATCCTTTAACCAAACATGCCATGGTTTGATTCCCATCCTCTACGGTTTTGGTGGTTATAAGCATATCTATTATTCCACATTGGTAAGTGGGTAGTATTTTCAATGTTCATTTACCACGAAACTCAAGGTCAATGTTTATTTATCATGAAACTCATGGTTAGTTAATGCCTATACGTAGGCATTGTCTTTCACGTGGCATGTTGTTCAGTCTTGGTAAAGAATGTGGGTTGTTGGTTTGGCTCATGGAAATTTCATGGATATTTATGGTATGTGGTGGTGTGTGTGGAAACTTCATTGGAAAACTATGGAAAAACATGGCATATTTGGAAGGTATGTTAGATAAAACCTTTGGTTGGTTGGCATGTAATGGTGGGCATGGATGTGACATGGTAATTGGCATGGAATTTAATTAATTACATAAAATATAGTCAATTAGATGACTATAATTAAAATTGGACCATAGAAGGTTAAGCTATATGGTGGCTTGAGGACCCACCACGTGGACCACTCTCCACTCTCCACTCGCCACTTATCATCATCTAATTGTATGTTTCATCCAAACTAATTTTTTTTACATCGATCAAAGATGAAATGAAAACCAAACTCATTTTTGAACTTGCCACCACATGTTGCTTCCACATCACCCTGTGTCTCCTTTTGCCTTATTTGATTGAAGAACTTCAAAGTATGATATTTTGCGCATAAATGTTCAAAATTAACCCATTCAAATTACACCTGAAAGCTCTTGAAAAGCTTTATTATGTGCCATCAATCAACCCATAATTTGACAACTTTATTTTCAGAGTGAAACATAGATCCTCTTGGATCATTTGGCCAAGGGAGAGATTGAGTCTTAAAGAGTTCACATTCAGGTAAGTATATTCTAACTTTGTTCTCCTCTCTTTTAGTAGATATAAGTAGTATAAGTGTTGGCTTGAATAATTTTATCTTTCATATTTTATGTATTAGGGTGTTACTCATACTTACTTTAATTGAAGTTTCATATACATGTTTATTTTATTGTTTCTGACCCCCACTTTGTGCCACAAGCTTTGGTGTGCACTAGATTAGATTTGTTTTCTTCCTATTAGAATAGAGTGAACATTTTAAACCTTAGGACTCCATTAGGGTTATTATTCAATTATGTTAAACTGTAGGCTATGGAACCCTTCCTAACATGATGTGTTGTGACTAGTGATACAAGTGATCCCCTAACCAAGTCTAACAGATCCCCATATTGGTCATGCTCCCACTTAACACGTGTATTCCCAATCAGAAGTGTAGGTATGATCTATCTTATCTAATCTAGGATTAATTCATAGACATGATGATTTTCAATTGCATACAGATGATACACAACATAAATAAATAGAATAAAATCTAAGAGATATTTGTCAAGAGTATTAATAGTAATCAATATCTGTAAGTGGAGTGAATTTAAATTATAAAATTATACCAGAGTCTTTGGCACTAAGCTAAAAAAAGTCAATTATTTATAACCAATAACATTAGATGGTAAATGTTTTTGAAGGATTGAGATGCTTATCTTTCAATTAAAAACAAACATAAATGTGTCAACTCTAGTGGAATTCATCCTTTGAGATTGAGGCTTGAAAGTGTTCTATAACCAAAATGCTAAGTATTGTGAATTTCTTCCAATGCTTTAAATTTTTGAAAGTCCTAGAGAAGGACTCAAAATGTTGGAAAAAATAATCATGCAAAGGAAAATCCCAGAAAAATTTGAATCGAAAATAAATCAAAGTAAAATATGAAAACATATAGGTTAACAACATGAAAATTAGTTTAAACATACATGTTGGTAACATGACAATTAGTATTATTCAATCTAGAATAATATTCACAACAGAGTTATTTAAAGGTATACAAATCTACAATGAAGTTCCAATCTCAAGCAACCAAAAACAACATCAACACAAAAGCTCAACAAAATTCCCATCAATCGTTGGTAGTTTAGTAACATTAAAAAAAATCCATTGTACCAGGTGGTAATGAGCATGAATTATCTCACATGACCACTGGATGAGCCACTCTAAACTAGTGGATGGTCATTCTAATTAAGAAAAAATCCATAATTGAAACCCCTTTTCACTTTTATATATCACTACAAGAATAAAATGAAATCCTTATCAGAGAGCACATAAAAATACAATAATGCCAATAAAATTAATATTAACTATAATTAGAATTTATTACTATGTTAGTTAGAGATTATCCAGTTCAGTGGAGTCACAACTATCATTTTCATATGACATTGAGTTTTCATGATTCTATCAAGACTAAAGGGTCTTGTTTAGCCACGATAATTTTAATTTACATGTGGCCTGCCAGCTAACCTACCCACAATATTTTCCAGCTATCGACAACTACTTTTTTGTTTTTTATTCTCCTAGTCACAACATTCATTTCAATGTATTTGACAATTTTTTAGGTTTAATTATTTTCTTGGTTTATTCTTCAATTTATTTTTTTGATAACACCCTACATTTATTTTGATCATTGCAATGAAATATTTGAGTTTTAATCTATGCCAAATGACTCTTAATTTGTTTATGAGCCCAATAAATTGTAGTAAATGGTATTATGTCTAAATATTTAATTTTGTCCTAGGGGTACCATATATGTTTTTTATGTGGGTCCAAAATATGAATGCAATACGGGAAGTGAGGGTGCCCTTCTAAGGAAGATGCAATTAATAGACCCATAAATATTAGAGGTTGTATTATGCACACATGTAATTTTATAAATTTGGACACAATTGTGATTGCCTTGATTTACATGAAGGCAATAATAACATATGAAAATTTAGGCCAATCAATGGACAAAAAATAATATTATTATATACTATGAATTAAAAAGTGGCATGTTATAAGAGTTTAACTTTGGAAAGGAAATAAATATAAATCATAAGGTGTTGTTGATTGGTCAGAAGAAGATGAGATTAATTGGTGTTTGAACTCAATTGAAGGCTAGAGTATCCCTTTAGGACTAATAAGGCCTTATACAATATTCTAATATTTGGATCCCAAATTTTATAGCTGCTAAAATAATATGTCATTTCAAGCCTTCTGATTGGTTTAAAGAAAATAACTTAATGTAAAAGTGATTCCTATAATCTTTCCATGACATGGACTAATAATATGTGTTTGTTGAGAGGTTCTTGATTCTACTTAAATGAATATTTAATACTAATATAACAAGAAAAAATAAGAAATGGGTTAAATTAAAGGAGATAATGAACAAAGGAATGTGACCATACTTAAATGATAGGAAACCAATATAACCAATCAACCATCAACCAACTCAAAATAATAAGTTAGTATCCCCCTAATAACATTGTATGTTGGTTAGAACTTTAAAGGTATGAACACAAGGGATGTAAGACTCTAAATTTTAAAGGATATAGGAAAGTCATGGTATAAAATAAGGAAACAAATAATGGTAAATGGCATGGAGAAATAATGGTTTTAGTCAAAGAAACTTGGGGGAAAATTATAAGAATGAAGAAGGAAGACATAAATAAATAACATATTTGAATTAAAATTGTAGAAAATAATATAATAGTCAGCATAGTTGCTTTTTACTTTCCCCCCAAAAAATTATCTTACTAAAGATGGACATTGTAACCCACAAAAAACTAGGGGAGATAGTACTAATGGGGAATTTTAATGTGTTGATGCCTAAATTTAGTATTAGACACATTGGCCATATCAAATTAAAAACACTTTGGCATACTTGGTCTTTGCATATACATTTATCTCTTGTGCACACTTTCCCCTAACCATCTACCCACTTGTTTTCTTTGCCAACCCAATTTACCAACTACACATAGTCAAGATCACCCTAATTTGTGGTATAACCTTTGAAAATTCTAAACATACTATCTTCATATCTTAGATATTTGATTTTAACTCCTAAGACAATACCAAAAATAGTAAAATAGTTTCAATTTTGTCATAGGTGTCTACTTCTACCAGTAGAGTCTATGTTCAATCAATTACTACCTTTCAAATTAGAAAATCTACATTAAGATGGCCTAAGCATGTTTCATGATTCAATCATGTGGGAAATATCAAAGTCAGCTATATATAAAAATCAATCTTAGAGTTATACCTATCTTGGCAAGTCTTAACAAACTTGAGAAATCAATTGACACTCTCTTGAGACATTATCACAAAGGCATACATAACTAAATATTTCTCAAAAGAGAAGCTCTAAAGTCATGTCTAAATACAAATGCATGTCAAATTTTCATGGTGCCAAGTGTCAAAATCCAAATATTCCATCACAATCTAGATTAATCACAATTATGAGAACACACACTTAGGTGGGATAACTGCATGTAATTTGAGCCCTCTTCAGAGTATTGGAACCTTGGTAACACTCGATCACTCAATAGAGAATGGTTGCGGTTGTCCAACCTAACTTTGTAATCTATTTTTTGAAGGGTCATCTTGTGTTTAAAGAGTGATTAGGGTTTCAAAGAAAATAGAATGAAAACATATATCGGTGCATTATATTGAAGGTGATTTCACACATAAGAGGCATCTGCAAGTGTGAGTGTATTAGTCTGAGGTGTCATAGGCTTGCATAGTTAATAAGGATAGTACAAGTAGAGCCTAGACAATATCGATTGCCATAAAGTCTAAGTTTTACTGATAATGTCTGTGTAAGGTTCAACCTCTTTTTTCTTAATCTGATTTACGTAGTAGATAGAGAGCCATTTCAGTGTCAATGACGAACACATCGATTTACAAAAATTAGAATTAAAATAAGTGCATATCTCCTCCATTTCTTTGTCCATTCCAAATATAGTATTGTATAATATCAGTATACCATGTTACATTCATATTTGTATGATTATTTCCTTGTTTTATATAATCTAAATTTTCATATTTTTACTTCATTTAGATTATATTAATCACAGAATAAATAAAATATTTGTGTGAACCTGATTATTGACCTAAGCATGACAAAGTCCTAGGTATTTTATACCTTAGGGTTTTAGATTCATCTTGCCTTAGGGTTTGAATTTCAGATTTGATTTAGTATTTCTCTTTATTTACATAAGCAAAACCTTGACATAACTACAATGGATGCTAATTTTTTATATTTTACAATTTGAGCTATGATTGTCATAATTACATGTTTATTTCATGAAATATGTGACATGTTTTTATATTATGCAATATAATGGGTTAAATTTATTTATAATAAAACTAAATATGATATATATTATGATAAATTCTTAGCTTTCATTAGTAATACATATTGGATGAATGTCAATTATAAAATGTTATCAATTACTACTCAATGGTAAAGGCATGTATGATTCCTTCCATTCCTCATCCTCATAAAACTCATAGAAGTGATAGACATCATCCCTCCACTATTTTTTTACTTAGGATTATATTAGATATGGAGGTCAATATTATCATAACATGAAGAGATAGGGTGCATCACCATGTAGGATATAACAAAGGTAGCCAAAATGTCCCTTCTAATCCTCTTCCACCTCTTAGGGTACTGGCCAATACAACTAAAGATTATGATGTTATTAATCAACTTAAGAATACTCTAGCTAAAATCCATATATTATAATTTCTTAAGAGATCCACTGTTTGTAAAGACATTCTTTACACATTGTTGTGTGATGCAACTTACCTAATGATGCAAAACCAACTTATTTTGCATCTATCCTTAATAGATTTAATGAGGATAGATTTAATGATAATGAAGAGGTAATTTATTTTGAAAAAAAAGATTTACCTACTCAACATACTATTGATCAAAATCTCCCACTTTTTATTCAAGTACGAATCCCAAATAAGGGTGTTAAGTGCATGCTCATAAATAATGGATCAATATTGAACATTTTAAATATTGAATTTCATCCAACACTCAATATCAATATAGACTCTATTCATAAATCATACAAGAATAAAAAAGGTTTTGATAATGTACCTTGCCAAGTGTTAGGATCAACTACTTTAGATGGGACAACAGGGCCTAAAACATTGACTACTTTATAACACAAAATGTCAAATCATTTACATTATAACCTACTCTTCACTATACCTGGGATTCATGTTATGGAAGAAATACCATCCACCCTACATCGATGCTTAAATTTTTTATAAGAGGGATGTTTACATACATGTTTTGTAGATAATGAATCTTTAAAGTATTATAAAGTAGTTGAAACTAATGACAAATATATACCACAATCCAATGCTCTTCACTCTTCCATGATAGCTCTATTATAGGTCACACCAACAAAATATAGACATACATATGAAGTTATAGATAAAAGCAAAACTAATAAAAATTAGTCCATTACAAACATGTCACTTAATCAAGAGATGGTAAAAGAGTCACTGTATAAGTCTAACATGCAAAAGGAGAAGATATTATTTAACCCTAATTGTATTTTTCTAGTATAAGGATATTGTAATCACTTAAAAATGACAATTGAGTGTTAGGAGTGATAATTGAGACCACATATCCCTAGATTAACCCTATACCTATCTTAGTGCCTATTTTCATACTTATCCAACCTTCGTGTGCACCACAAGGATCCATAATTATCCCTAAAACCTCATTCTTGAATCTTGGCCCTTTGTGCCTCAGGGTCTACCATCTGGACACTAGCACCATAATATGGATAATAGTGTTAGATGATAATAGTGTCCCAATATTGGTACTACTATACTTTACATCCTCTTTCCACAAATAAATATCTTTTCAAATCCTTGACCACCTATGGTCAGCCTAAACCTCTTTTAGCACCCACTCAAACACTGTAACAATATATATACAAGACTTTTAGCCCTCTAACCATTGAATGGAAATCATATGTGAATTACATATGTAAAATTAATATAAGTTATGCACAATTAAGTTTATCAATCCCTATTCTGCCCGACTTCTGCATACTACCATCTACAACATTTTACATCTCAAATTACTCAAATTTCTAGTCTCAGGCACATTCAAAGAACTCAAATCAATCATCACAATAGCTTCACTTGCACTTTCACTAGCTCTTAGGTGGGGAGAACTACATTGGTCTTGATCCCTCTTTAGAGTATTGGTATGTAGACAACTCTCATCACAATAGGGCATTGAGGATGTCCAACTTACCCCACTAACAAACACACTTTTCTACTTGTATTAACTAGATGCCATATTAACATGGAATATTAGGGTTTGCTCATAAAATATATTAAAATAGGCCATCTACAAACGTTTAGAGTTCATGCACATAGGAATAGGCTTGACAAACCCAGACACAGGTCCATCTAAAAGCTCAGAATAGTCCTA
Source organism: Torreya grandis (assembly GCA_037957365.1). Classification (NCBI taxonomy): domain Eukaryota; kingdom Viridiplantae; phylum Streptophyta; class Pinopsida; order Cupressales; family Taxaceae; genus Torreya; species Torreya grandis. The sequence continues at coordinate 603,195 of JARHVA010001554.1, read as the reverse complement.
CACAAAGGACACTGCTACCAAAATAGGGACACTAGTGCGACATGACACTACTATCTAATTAGGGATCTATTATCTAAGAGGGGTTTTTATAATTGGATCCTATTTGTGATACTTAGACCATCCTCTACCTTAGTTTTTAGCCTCTAGATCATCCATCTCGATCAATTTTCAGCTAAGTTCTCATTTACATTATTTATTACTATTTTTAAAAAGGTCAAAATTAGTCAATTTTATAACAAATTAGTGGCTATATTTATTGCATATTTATACCTTGATTTACTATACTCAACTCTTTAAAAATATAGAATTTTTTATTCACTAAGTCCTGAGAGGTTAAAACATTTGGTGAACTTGACTTACTTCATATACTATTCAAACCCTAAAGTTAGATGATTGTAGCGTTTGTATCCCTTTTGTTTCTATACTCATATATTAATTGTAAAATCTCATATTTGTCTCAGTATTTGATTTTTACAATATTTCATAGATTAAATTTCTTTAAATGTTCAACATATACAATAGTTTATTTTCCTACTCCCCAACCTACAATGGCATAATTCAACAACCGATTTAATGAAACAAATAAGAGACAATTGAAAGATTTTATTTCCAAACATTTAGATATGCAAGATGAACTTATAAATATTATACATGAAGAAATTCAAAAATTTAATAATGGTCAATCTTCTACTCCCTTAGATAACAAGATTGATACACCTACTTTGGGGCCAACTCAGCTAGTACAACAACTATATTTTTCTCAACAACCTTTAGTGATAGTTTCACCTTATATGGATACTTCCTCCTCTTTAGATGCATAATCCATTATGCAATAGGTTCATACTCTATAGGCTAAGGTGTTACATATTTAATAGGGAGATGCTAGGCCATCACATGTCTTGAATTCTCATGTTCTCTTACATACACCTCTGACACATCACATAGCGATAACTCCTTTGCCATCCAGATTCATGACACCTAAGCTTACATTGTATGATGGTAAGGGTGACCCAGAGCACCATCTCTAAGCTTTCCATGTAGCATGTTTGGACTACATTTCCAATGATTGGCTCCTCATACAATTATTCCCATGCAACTTGAAGGATTATGCCTTATAGTGGTTCTATGATCTACCAAATTAGTATTTCACCACATTCAATCCATTAGCACATATATTTTTAGCACACTTATCAATAAACATTAGTGATAATATCTCATATGCTTAAGTAACACAACTAAAACATAAATCAAATGAGCCTATTATAGAATACCTCTTGTGATATAAGACTATATTGGCCAAGTTGACAAGCCCCATGGTAGATAGATATATCTAGGACATATTGATATAGAACCTACTACTAAAATTACATGAATCTACCTTGTTCAAGAAGTTTATAACCTTCATAGATTTATGCAACATAATGAAAGAAAGATAAGTCAAACTTCTCTCTATGGCTAAACTAAATTATACAAGTGGATCAGAATTAACTACTAAGATTTTTATGAAGCCTCTATACAAGGTAAGGTCCAATAAAAATAAGAGTGGTCCAAAGGGCACAATTAATGTAGCTTTAGATCAATCTTCTCACCTAGTTTTATCAGCTCCTCCATACAGAGTTTTCACCAACCTTCTAGAATCATCAGCACGTGTTTTACATAAACTCCTAGTATGTAATGTCATAGATCTCCCTCCAATCAAAGAGGTTGATAAGAAAAGGAATTTTATAAAAAAATATGATTCCAATGCATTCTAAAAATATCACAAGTCACCAGACCATACAACAAACCAATGCATCACATTGAAGCATAAGATACAAGATTTGATAGAGGCTAACATTATTGACTTGGACGCACCCATAGAGGCACCCAAAGTTAAACAAAGAGAAGCTGAGGCATTGAAAATATTCTTAAATCCATTTCCAAATCACATAATAGATGAGGTAAGGGGCACTTTAGGTGTTCATTACATGTATCAGACACATCTACCACCAACATCATATCACATAGTTAAAGAGGATGCACACTCCTTACATAATATCATTAGCATGTAACATACTACAGTTCCATCTAGACCACTCATCACTTTATCATATCAAGATATTATTGATGATGATTCAAATTCACATGCACTCTTTGTACGAGCCTATATAGATCATCATCCTATTGAGTGTTATAATTGATAATTGGTCAAGTATTAACATGTGAACTATCACACTTATACATCATTTGGGATATTTAGAGTAAGATATATCTCCTAAAAACACAATTATTCATGGCTTCAATGTCCATGTTTAGAGCTCCATCAGGAAGATTTTACTTCCAGTATAGGCTAGGCTAGCACATGTGGCCACTAGATTCTTAGTTGTACCTAGTGCATGCACATTTGACATGTTATTAGGTAGGCCATAAATATAGTAGTTACAAGCCATCCCATCCACCATGCACAAATGCTATAAATATATACATGTAAATTAGGTGATCATAGTTGAGGGTCTTTTATATGAGTATCCTCTACCTGTTCTATAAGTAGTTACACCATAGTTACTAGCTATAACTCAATTACCAATCACAACTCAATTACTAGTTATAACTCAATTACCAGTTATATCTCCAAACATAGTTCCCATAATTACACCATAGAGTTTAATGGAGCCACAAGTATAGGTGAGGAATACTCCTATAGTGTTGCCACATATGCATACTCTCCCATGGAGACCATTATTAGAGAGACCTATGTGTCAGAGATATATTGCAGATTCTAGATGGCCTCCCTCTACCAATTTTTTTTTGAGATTAGTATTATTGAGTTATCAAGGTTATCAACATAGGGAACCTATGACACTTACAAAAGCTTCTACCAGATGGGTCCCTAAGACCCCTACAATTCACAAGACACCACAATCAGTTTCATAGATTCATAACACCACTTCATAGGCATTGCTAGCTATAGATCACTCAGTGCAATAGGTTCTAGGACCACAATTACCTTTTCATACATCATGCTTGATCACCATTCCTTTATTTGACACATGCCACATTGATAGTGAGTCTCCCATAAGACTCATCGGTTAGTATTGTTCCCCTCTTCTTGTACATACTTTAATTCTATCTTTCTCCTTGTACATAGTTTCATTTTCATGTTGTTTGTACATAGCTTATATATAGAAAATATAAAAAATAATATAATATTTTAAAAACACAAAATTACAGACTGTAAGCATTACCATGTTTACACTTTATATACTTTTTAGACACTACATATGCTAGCTACCTTAGTATAGTCAGTTTTATCATACATACATTCTTCACTTATTCTTTTTGAGTGTTTGGAAATTGTTATAGGACTTAGGTCCACTAAAACAATCTAGATTTGCTATTATCTACTGACTTGGGGTATATAGATAGATACATGGGTTCTTTATTTGACACATTCACCCATTTTGGGGCACCTTATACATAGTTTTGATTACCAGGTTAGATATTTCTAAACTCTACATCACAAATTTAGCATTGTTATATCTTGATATTGATCATGCTACACTTAGAGTTTTTGATGGCTACTACTACTTTAGACTCAATATCTATACATCTTGTATCTTACACAAATTTATATTACATGTTCATGCATATTTTCATTTCTAGCTTTCCTAGTTTAGAATTGATTATATCTTTATGCTTCTTCTATTCGAGGACATTTATAAATGCCATTGCTCTATGGATCTATGCCACTTATTTTCACTATATGTATGTTTTGGAAATGTGCCCATGTCTTTGTGTGTGCTTTCTTGATTGTGTATGTGAACATTTGAACATGTCGTTCTATGTGGCCCTAAGCCAAATTGATTTTTGTTTATGTATGTGGACTTTTTAACATGTCCTTATATATCTATCTTTCTCAGATTTAGTGGCATGTGACCATGTCCCTTGTATTGTATCCCCTTGGCCTACTTTATGTGTTTCATGTGTGTTGTATGTATGCTTTCTTATATGCATAATCACCATGACATTTATCTCTTGCTTTATTACACACTCCAATTTTAGATGCACGAGGGGCCTCATGCATCTCCCCTTCCTACTTAGGTTCTATGATGGACATCATGCCCCATCCCCCTAGGTAGCTACTCTGTTATTAATCAGATTTGTTGTTACATACATTTTTATATCTATCTTGACAACCTTGTAAATGCTAGACATAACATACATCACACATTGAAAACTCATGCCCATATTATCTTACATTCTGCTGTTATGTATGCACATTATATTAAATTATTACGTAAATATCATATATGATCTAACTATCACACATTTTGTAGAGATTTTTATTTTGAGGACATTTCTTATATAGGTACAAAAATTCCCCTCAAAATAAGGGGAATTCACAGGGGTTTGTCATAAATATCAAGCTCCCATAATGCACTCACAATACATTTTCAACACAAGGCTCAAATTACAAAAATAAGACTCAAGTAAATATAGTAGAAAATAGTTACACAGAGATCAATATAATTTCACAAAAATCAAAATAGTTAGACATTAACACCCAAATTGAGACACTAACACCACATGGCACTACTGTCCAAGATATGGTACTACTGTCCAAGATATGGCACTACTATCCAGTAGCCTCAGTTTTAGAAAAATCCAGAGTGGTTATAAAAGTATAGAAGGTACAATCTAGGTTTACACAAGTTCAATTATAGATTTACTAATTTTAGTTCAATTTATCTCAAATTCATACCATGTTGCTCATATTGGGGACATCATGTGTGACATGACCTTTCCCATTTATAGTTTAGATACATATTATTACAACTCAGTCTAGAATCCATATGCTTAGATATCATATTTGGGGGCATTTGTGTGGCACATTGTTTCCATTTGCTCACTTATACACTGGTTGATCATATGGAATGAAAAATTCCATCTTATTCTCTACATTTTATACATCAGACATCACATTTTAGGTTGCACACCAGTTTCATGCCTTAATCCATCTATAGTGGTTGGCATTCTCGAGTGGCCCAAAGCCACCTAATATACTTGAGTGGTCGCAGAATCTGCATCTCCAATTAGATATCTCTAATTAGACATTTCTAATTACATCACACACTTTCAATTTTAGATGCATCTACTACATGTGGGTAGACAATGATGGAGTCATAATCTAATTGAGTTCTTGAGCCACCTACATGAGAGGGTTGGACACACCATTAGACTAATCCAAGCTATTCACAAATCATGATCGAATAAATAGGGGTGGGCAATGATGGAGTCAAAAATAGATGGAGTTATTGAACTACTCACACATGAGGATTGAGCAAACCATGAAATTAGTCCAAAGTTATTCACTAATTGATCATTATCTACATATACACACATAATTTGTCTCTAGGTTTATGTATTATTTCATGTACCCAATGAGTTGTATTCATTCCTTTCCTCTCTCTTATCCATTTACCTAGTTTTGCTTCTTTACTTAGTTTTGTCTTTGTTTTTGATATCTCTTAAGTAAGGTTTGATCTATGCATGTTTCACTTACAATAGATGCATTGAATCATGTTTCACATACTCAAATCTAGACTCATGGGATTCGTCTCTTAAGTAAGTCTAGGTGCACTTCTTTTTCCTTTATCCTAGTTAGTTTGATTTGCTGCATTTTTAAAATAAAGGGGGCAAATATAATCCCCTAAAAATGACACTTGAGTGATAATAGTGCTACTTGAGACCACATATCCCTAGCTTATCCCTAGGCCTATCTTAGGGCATATTTTTAAACTCATCCAACCTTTGTGTGGGCCACAAACATCCCTAGTCATCTCAAAAGCAGTCCCAGACCCTCATTCTTGCATCTTACCCCTTTGTGCCTCAAGTTATACTACTTGGGAATTTAAACCATAATAGGGATAATATTTACACATGGAACTATTGTCCCAATAGTGGTGCTACTATCCTTTCCCTCCTTTTTCCACAAATTCATATCTTTTCAAATCTTAGACCATCTAGGGTTGGCCTAGACCTATTTTAACACCCACATGAGCAACATAACAATATATATACATGAATTTTAGACCTATAACCATTGGATAGACATCATATGCAAATTACATATGTAAACTTATAACAAGTTGTGAATAATTAAGGTTATTAATCCCTATTTTGCCCTACTTCTGCATACTAACATCTACAACATTTTTATGCTTAGATTACTCAAATTTCCAATCTCAAGCACATTTAAAGCACTCAAGTAAATCATCATAATACATTCATTTTCACTTGTAGCAACACTTAGGTGGGGATAACTACATCGAGATTCATCCCTCTTCAGAGTATTGGTATGTAGGCAACTCTTATCATAGCGGGGTGTTGAGGATGTCCAACCTACCCTACTAACAAACATATTTTTATGCTTATATCAGTTGGATGCCGTAGTAACATGGAAGATTAGGGTTTGTTAATAAAATTATTTTAATTGGGACATCTACAGGGTTTCAAAATTCATGCAAATAGGAATAGGCTTGACAGACCCAGACATAGGTGCACCCAGAAGCTCATAAAAGTTTACACGAAGGACACTATTGCCAAAATAGGGACACTAGTGCCACATGGCACTACTATCCAATTAGGATGCTACTATATAAGAGATTTTTTGACACATTGATCTTATTTTTAACACTCATAACCTATACCTCAATTTTTAGCCTCTAGATCTTCCGTCTCAATCAGTTTCCAGTAAGTTCTCATTTACATTATTTATGACTATTTTTAGAAAGGTCAAAATTAGTCAATTCTATAACAAATCAGTAGTTGTATATATTGTGTATTTCTACCCTAATTTACTATACTCAGCTCTTTAACAATATAGGATTTACATTCATTTAGTCTTATAAGGTTAAAATAGGTATTATATAGATGAATAAGTACAAGGGTGATAAACAGATCTATAGTGGGCCAATTTATTTACAAACTTAGATAAACAATATTTGAAATTTATAATACTGAGATATGCTAAAAATTGAATTATTTATATTAAAATAAATTAGAAATAAAAGTACTTAGCTGGTTTTATTATACATATATAGATCTGGGTTAAAACAAGTTGGAAGTGGATTGGATCAAGATTCTGACATAGTCATCATATTCTAGATTTTTTCACTCTATGGCCTTAAACACTAGCATTGGATCCAAATAGTTACATTGACATTGGTGTTTGAGTTGGATGCAAGTGTCTAGTATGGAATAGTAACTAGATCTGAATGCAACTAATTGGGGCCTTCTAGGTTTTCTATCAACTTTCTTTAGGTGTATATAGATTGTACACACATGATATTGATCTTTGTCAAATGATCTTAACTTCTTCACCCTTGGAGTGGTTATGGGAAAAATGAGTTAGTGGAAAATGGTGTCAAGATTCCCTAAGGACCCCTTTATCAATAGGTTATACCTATATAGACAATACTTCGAAGTGGGCCTCATACTTATGTAGTTATTCCATACATGTTAGTTTGTGTGTGCATAAGGATTCAATGTGTGATAAGCAAGTACATAGATTGACCTAGATTATAACTTAAAAAATGTGGCTCATGGGATGCTCCTTCAATACTTTAAACTTGTAGAGTTACTTCTCTTATGCCTGATATGAAAATAGAGACAAATAGGGAAAGTTTGCTTATTTAAATGCATGATTGATTACTTTTGGTAAGTTATCTTGTGAGTTATCAATATTTTTTAGGTGAGAAATAAATGAGTCTTGGTCTTGTATATATACCAATCCCTTTTGAAAATATCTCACACTAAAGCACTTAGGATGACCTTTAGGATATTTTCATTTTAAAATTGGATGACTTTTGGGCACTGAACACTTAGTTTGAAAAGGAACACTAATGTTGATGTAGGTGTTTGACTGGGATGCAAGTGTTCAAGAAGATAGAAAATAGGTATAGGTCTAAAAATTATAGATATTTATAATAATTAGGATTATATTAGTTTACACAATATAGAAGGCATGGTCATCATAATAACATTAATTAGACTAAGAGATAAGTAATTTAACATGAAGAGATAGTGAACGCAAGCCTTTCAACAACAAAAAGGTCTTAGAACTGAAGGGTATAACCATGATAAGTATTTTACAAGTAAGCAATATTGAGGTGATATATAATTTAAATTTAGCGTCTACATTTACCCCTCCCCCATTTAATCTAGTAATGAAATTATTAGTTTAAAAGAAAGAAATTCATACCTAGGTGTGTATAACACACCTTGCCTTTGCGTGAGTCCAACTTGAGTGTTTTATTGGTGATTGACCTAAAACCAATATCATGTTAGATTATATAATTATTGCATATAATTTGGAATTGAAAGAATTTAAAATATTGGAAAGTAAAGAGATTAAGGTTATGAGTACACGTGTATTGGTGCAACCATCTTGCCTTTTGGAAATTTGATATGAAGAGATAATTTATTATTGAGCTTTGGAGATGATATTAGGAAAATTTATAAACCTACAAGTTCATATATATTTTAGGATAACATGCCCCCAACCTTGGTGAAAAGGTGAGTTGTCACATGGCCATTGAGCATATCTCAATTGTGTAACCCAATCATACTTATAACTAGGAGAGTGTGGCTAATCTAATCAAAACACACACTATATATAGTAAAGATAGATGATTCAATCAATTATAATTATAAAATTGGTAAGTTTGAGTGATTTAATCACTTCAACCTTGCAAACATGTAAACCAACTGTTTCAGTAGATTGGCTCAATATAGTTCATATAAGTCCTTCCTGGGTATGATAAAGTCCATAGTAGTATTTGAAATTAGAAAAGATGATTTGAATTTGAAATTTAAAGCACTCTTTTCATGGCATATGCACCTCATATACGTCTCAAGCTAAAACCTAGGAATGGTACCAATGTATAGAATGCTACCACAAATGTGTCTGAATCATATAAGTATGAAATTTGGAAAATTTTAAAAATTTGTGTGTGTAAGACATGTTCCCAGGTTTGAGACTATTTTTTCCCTTTAGTTGTCAACTTTAAAATTTTAGTTGTCTGCCTTCTTGCATGAGTACAACCCCCATGCCATATCCCAATGTATCACACTCCATAAGAAAAGTTTTTGAAAAATTAGGAGTAGTCAAAACTAGAGTGTGCACATATCCATTTTAAAATGTTCAAATGCCTTGGTAGTTGATTCAATATACTAGAAGGAATCTTTATTAAACAAATAGGTGAGTGGGGCTATATTGCTATCATAATTTTTAACAAACCTATGATATTAACTAGTTATCCCCATAAAATAATATTCATCAAACTCTAAAATGTAGATGGTGTATTTGTGAGGCTAAAAAACATGACCATAAATTCATAATGGCCTTCATGAGTTGTAAAATCTATTTTAGGTATGTCTTCATCATGAATTCGAATATGATGATACCTAGAGTGAAGGTCTAACTTGGTAAAATAAACAACACCATGGAATTTATCAATTACTAGAATAGGAAACTTATCTTTGATGGTGTACTCGATATCTATGTAGTTCAGGCACATCATCCAAGTGTCATCCTTCTTCTACACCATGACCATAAAAGAGGAATTTTTAGTTTGATTATGTCATATGATTCCTACCTCCAACATATCCTATAACATATTTTTAATTTCACTCTTCTAGGCATATGGATACCTGTAGGGTTTGATGTTGGGTGGTGTACTTCCTAGAATGAGCCTAATGGAATGATCATACATGCAGCTTAGAGGAAGTCCTTTTGGCATGTCACTAAAAACATCATAATGGTCATCCATCACCCTTTATAAATCAAGATGTGTAGACTCCTTGGTTGGTTGAACCTATATGGAAAATAAATATGCCACAAATCTTGTAGCACCTTTTTTTGATAATCTTCATCATTTTATGGGAACTAACTAGTTGTGGATATTTAACCCATAATCCATATAGTTTAAAGGTCTTTCCTTCTAAATGGAACCTCATTAATAGTTCTTGGGAATTTATCTCAATAGTGGGTAAAGTGGTGAGCCACTGTACTCCCAAAATAATGTCAACTCTTCCCATGGAAATAAAAAACATAGGGTAATCTAATAATTAGTCTCCCATAGCAAGATTAATGATATGAGATTTTATAGAATAGTTAACTATACCACCATTTATAATCATGACATTAAATTCTAGAGCTGGGTAAATAAAATAATTTAGTCGAGTAGCCAACTTATTGTTGATGAAGTTATGTGTAATCCCAAAGTTAATTAACTTATTCACCTTTTGTTTCTTCAGGAAATACACCACCTTAAGAGTTTGAGGAGCACTAATGCCTAAAAGTGCATGATAGGAAATAGTAGGTTCAAAATCCTCATAATCATCCTTAGGTTCTTCCAAGATTACCCCTAAAGACTCATTATTTTCTTCCTCCTTATTGGTGCCTTCAATGTAAAACAACTTCTTTTTAGCACATCAATGTCCTTTGGTCCATTTTCCATCATATTTAAAACACAAACATTTTGAATGTTTTTATTCAATTTGCCAAGGTCTCAATTTGGTAGGCTATAGAAATGATGGTGCTAGGAAGGTGTGTTCATAGACATTAGTAAAAGTTATTCATCTGATAAACTATTTTTCCTGATCTGTGTATGCCCTTGGTATGGCTTTAGATACATTACTAGGATGAAACATGTGATCCTCCAATTGGATGTTATCTTTGATGACACCCAAAAATAGGTCAGTTAGATTTTCCTCAACGATGTCCATCACCCATAAGCAAAGATTATGAATTTGATTAATGTAATCCTTTAAAATCTTTGTTTGGCATAACTTGGCTAGTGGGTTGAAGTAGTTTTTAGAGACATTGTTGTAATATGGAGCTGTAACTCCTCTAAAAATATCGACCATGAAACTAGGACACCATTATTTTTATTTTGAGCTCACAACCAGTGATACCAAATGAATTACTTAGGTTCCAAATACACAAAGGCCATGACCACCTTTTATGAATAGGGAGTCTGATATAGATCATATCAAATTTCAATCTGAGTAATCCATGTGAGTGGATCATTACCACCAAAAATTTACAAGTCCACTTTTTGCAATAACAACTTCATACTAGGATTGACATTGTAATTATTTAAAGGATAACCAAACTTGAGAGGTGGAGGGTTATTTTGTAATGGTCGAGTTAAAAAGTTGGCCAATTTCTTAGTTATTTATTGTAATTGATCATGTAATCCATTCAAGTCTCATCTCATCCCCATGATGTCCCCTTTAATTACATTGAGATCATCTTTCTACACCATGTCATGAAACTCTAACTTAAGTTGTTGAACTACCTCTAAAATATACAGACTAGAAGTTCCAAACTCTATGTGATCCTTGTGAAGAGTTTTAGGAATTTATTTCCCTTTCCTGCATCCATAAGTGTTAGGTCTAGCCATGCACAAACCCTAAGAGGGTTGAAATCCTAATAAATAAGTGTATTGACAAATGATACCATTGTGATCACCTCACCAAGGTGAATCCAATGACTGTTAATGTGCACAATGGTGAAAAATTTCAGCTTGAAAAAGTGTACCGTAAATATACATTTGTGATCATATCACATAGATGAATCCAATGACTACTGATTTTCACAAGGTAAAATAGTTTCCAAACTTTTTTTTCAATTTTTTAATTTGTTTAATTTTATTTTATTTTGTAAAAAAATTGGTGAACAAAACTACAATGACAAAACATTTTAATTCTTCCCAGATCGCAAGTTAATTTTTTCAATTCTAGTGCTTAGGATACAAGATATAAAAAATTGTGCAACAAAAACTTTCCCAAATCGAAGATCTGGTACCACTTGTAATGAAATTACTTAAATAATTCATAAAAATAGAATAATATATCATATAATTAAAAATAAAGTAATCATATCCATTACAAAAATTTGTAGAAGAGCATAACACTTGAATATTATGATTGAGCCATTTTGAAAGGGAAACTTCCACAATAATATAATAAGAACAAACCTTGCAATATGATGATAAAAGATTAACCACTACCTCATTTATATACTCTACTTAGCCATGGTTATTCCATAGGTTGACCATATTAAGAACATTAAGAAATACAATAAGATAATATGAAGGTATGTAAACCACAAGTCAACCACACATATCCCTAAACACACTATAGTTTAAGGGCGTAATAATAAACCTAAATAATTTGAGAACTAGTGTAAGTGTGGATAACATGTTTCCATAATATAACCCCATTATAATCTAAAAATGCTAAGTACTGAATAAGTGTGAAGGTCATGCCTTTTTGGCATGCCCCCACTGATAATCTAAAACAATGAAGGTGTGGAAGCCATGCCTCTATGACATGCCACCACTAATATCCCCCCCATTTTGAGGTGAGGGGAAGTAAAAACTGGGACTTACCTTACCTCAAAAGAATAATATAATTGTATAATGTATCTATAGATCATGTAGTATATAAAAGTAGTATGTATAGGTAGATATAATAATGAGGTACATAGTATGTGATCACATCAAGGTCTAAGATGTATGATGTAAATCATGGACACATCTAGATAGTAATAATACAAGCTCAACAAGTAATCAAACACACACAAAAACACTGAAAAGTAAGACAAAAGGTATTGGTCTAAAGAGACTACATACAAAGGGCATGTTCAAATGCCACACAATCACAGGGACAAGTCTTAGTCAAATGTCTAAAAAGCATAGAATGACATGTTCAAATGTCCAAATACAACAAACTATGACATATATAAATGTCAAAATAGGCAATCATAGGCACGAGGGCTACAATCAATGGAGCCTATTCAAATGTTCAAATAAGAAATACAGTTCAAGACAATAACAAACAAGGAACACACTCAAAGAAGTGAAAAATAAAGCATTGAATCATAAGTAACCAACATAAGCATATAAAATAATCCATGGATATATGTGTTAGAATTTTTTTTGAGTATATAGCATATCAAGTACACTATAAAATATATAAGCATGGATAAAGTCATGTGTAAGTATATAAGCTTAAACATGATAGTGGAAATGATCATAAAATAATGTAACTTGGGTGTATCATGATCATAGAAGTGGACTCCCCCACCATACTAATGACATGAGTAGAGGGAAGGCCCAACATTCATATGTGCATATATCATGTGCCTAGGTATGCCTATATCACACTAAAAAATATGTGTGAAACATATACGTGTATGTTGAAATAAATGATATGCTATCTACCAACATGGAACCAATCAAAATCAATGCCGAGGAGATAATAAGATATCAAAATGCTGAATATTTTTTATTTTTTTTGGTATTTTTAAAATATTTGGAAGGACAAGACTATCCTATGATCTCATCCAAGGGATGGTCATATGTATATCCCCACTCAAAACCTGGTGCAATACATTAGTGATACTGCCAAGGATCATGTATAGGTGTAATATTTGGCTCTAGAAGATTTGTGATGCTTTGCGTATGTATAGTAGGTCTCTATGGTCATGTGGCAACAATAAAAGGAATAGGGGTTTGTGGAACCCATTGTTGAGTTTTTTATGGTTTTTTTGGAATAGACAAAATAGGAATGTGTTTTATTGCTTTAGGTAATTGATTATACTATGTAGTGGTATATGAGGATTCCATGAAATCTAATGTGTATTTTTTATGCAATGGTCTCTCAAGTATTTACCACTTAGGAAAGGGGATTACTTGTTGCTTACCCTTTCATAGAGGATTAACCTTAGTAGGTTTGATAATTAATTTTTTAGGTATAATCTTATTTTATTTAAGTGGATGTTCATATGAAATTTTAGAAACTATAATTACCATGTTGACATAAATGTATTTAATACACCCATGCATTATAGAAGATATCACGTGTAGTGTATGTATCCAAGGTCATCCCAATAACATATCAAAGACTCCCATGTATGTTATAACTAATAATGTAGTGACCATATGTGTTGAGCCAACCTATAAAGGTAAGCCAATCTCACTAAGGACCTACTATGAGGTTCCATCAAATGCACTGACCATTTTGGTCAAGGGGTGTAAATCATCATGTGTATGTCCTAAATGCATAAGTAATGTCATGATGCAAACTTTATTGCTAACACCATTATCAATCATAACATTGTGTATAGGTTAGTGGTCAAGGTATGATCAAATGAATAATGAATGAAGATCTAAATCATCATGCACAATCTCATTGTTATCAAAACTAATACAAGGTCTCTGAATCATGGGAGGTGTATGTCATGTATAAGTACCAATAATACCATCTAATGGGTGTCCATAATATGGTGGATGAGGGTGTGCTTTATATGACATTTTTACTTTTGATTCCTTCTTATAATGGTCTTACAAAGGTTTGTTAAATATTGATTAATTCTAGTGATCACTAGGTTGTGAACTTGATTCCTTTGGAGGATCATCAAATGTAATTTTTTGCCATCGATAAGGTTTTAATTCTTATGGTTCATGATAAAACATTAGTGTATAGAAGGCTTAGGGCCTTGGTGATAGTCACAATTGCTGATGTGGATTTTATGCACACTAGGGAACCTTACAAAGTAGCCTCTAACATTTTAGGATCAATGAAGAAAGATTCACTCCAAGGCACGAGTTATAAGGTATTGGGTTTTATAAACAGTTTGATGTTGGAACAATGGTGAATGGTATAATTGCTTACCTTAAATGGTTTGGATATGATGTGAGTTTATACCTACTTGAGAGAGACAAATCGATGGTGAATCTAACCTAAGGTGGGTAAAATAAAAAACAAGTAAAAAAATAAAGAAAGAAGGGCAGGGCAGAAAATAAGTCTTTATGAAATTAGATAAGATGAAACATTTCTAAGCTAGATCTTGAACTAGGGGTTGGACAAGTAGTCAAAAAACTAATGTTTTTCGCAAGTCATTATTATCACATAGAAAATAAAACATGTTAAATGTCTAAGGAAACAAGAATACAGTGAAATTTAGTGCCCATAATAATTTTTTTTGTGTTTGTGAGATTGCAATTGCACATCTACAAAGGGAGATTATGTTCATTACACAAAATATTGAGATTAGCTACTACAAAATATTAATAAATTTATTAAAAATAACACTCATGCATAATCCAAAGACTAAGATACTAGAATGATGAAACTTATTTAAAGACTCATAAATTTGGAGAACAAGATTTGCACATCAAGACAAATTACATAACAATTCTCATAATTTTTTATTTTATCTCAACAACCAAAATTATCCTCCTTTTGGAATCAGGAGGATACAAGTATATATATATTCTTAGGGAGGGGTTGTCTCATCTTCTTAGGAATATCTGAAAATTAAAATTTTAAATTTTAGGACTCATGCACTATATGCATGTACATGACACAAAAAAATAGCCAACCAAAACTACATAGTTAAAATATAAGCGTATACATGCCCAAAATAGAATGAAGATCTAAGCCTTTGTAATAATGGAGTACATGAAAAAATATACATTCATATTTAAATATGGTGCCAACTTAATGCCGCTTGGAAAAGAAGGAGACTGTGTACTTGATTTGGAAATTGAAGTTGATGGTGGTATTACATGTGAAGAACAAGTTATTGCCGCTGATGAAACATTAGTACACTAAATAAGAATATGCACTACATAAGGAAATGGCCCTTTAGGCTAAATTATCATGGTGGACACTAGCTGAGTAATAGACACTATTTTGGTAGCCTCTTTAACAACCCTTAATTTTTTTAACAATGCATAATCAATTTCAAATTCTTTATTTATAATATCAAAATCAAGCATAAAAGGTTTAAATATTTTACCAACTTCACTCATAAACCTTTGATGCTTAGTTTTAGAGGCTCTTAATCTAGATTTGAGTGCTTCTACCTTGGTCACTTTATCATTTGAAAAATTTATAAGTTGTAGAATCTCTTCATTAGTCTTATACACAATGCCTTCTACCTCTGTTTTGAAACTATCAGCACTGCTTTAAGAAGTGTATCAAAATTGGGCATATTTATCAACTTTTGTATAGAAGTTATTATGTTGGTAATCCTTATATCTTTTAAAATCTCAATGGCTTCATTTTCTTGGCTAGGAAATTGAGCTACCTAATATTTCATCTAAGTGTGACAATGAAAGGCACCCTATCTTTTTGGAATTACATAACTTAGAGCCTAAGCTACCTCCTGTGCAGTCATTAAATTCAAGTGACTATATGTGTTATTTATTATGCATTAAACTAGAAAATTGATTATTTTCTCAAGTTATTTCAATTGGTTCCAATATTTTATCACTCTTCCCCATTCGGGTTATGATTAGCCCTTATAAGTCATGATTCTTTTCAAAATGTCATACACCCTGGTGGATATGCTTCATACATTATCTACAATCTCCCTGGGAGATTGAATGCTATATTACTACAATAGTCCTTGTTTAGCTTGCTCCTAAATATATACATCTCCTTTATCACCTTGCTTATTATTTCCACAAAAGAACAAAATTCTTTTGTATACTTTGTAGGGCCATTTGTCATTTTTATTTTGTTTTTTAGCAAGGGGAATACATTTTCCCATTAGTCCAATGTTACTTCCTCCCCTGTGTTGTTGTCTACTTCCTTCCTCTTCCTCACTCTTTGAATTGTACCATTTTTTAAAATCAAATGACCATACCCATCCTATCCTTCTTCCTTTATTATGACTCCTTAACCCATGTAGGTACAATGATCTTTCCCTATTCTTCTGGTTGAGTGGTCTTTGGAGTAGTAGAAGGAGGTGTGAAAATTGGTGAAAGTATGGAAGCACTTATTTAGTTTGGGATTTAGGGAAGTGGAGGATTGACTGTGATCTATTAAGAGTAATCCTCTGAGGTGTAGTCTCTACTATGTATCTATTTTTCCTTAGATTTATTATGATAGTCATTATGGAGGATTAAATTGGAGTGGTGTTGCTCAAAAAATTATTAGGGGGACAAATTATTGACTTTGAGTCAGCAGTGTGGGAACTAAGTTCCTATGTTAGTCAACAATGCAAGACAAAGTCCCTCTCCTATTAACAAATGAAGCTACCTTTATTACATTCCAAAAAGGGAAAAACAAGTGAAAATTTATTCATATCTATTTACAGTAAAAATGTTTTTTGTTGGGGGTTTCATACTTTTAACCTGAAAGTACATAAAGTAGATAGAAAGGGAATGAGGGGAAAGAAGGGAATAATGGAAATAAGGGAATAATGAGAAAGGAAAGGAGAAATAAGAATGGGATTATTCTAGTTAGTTAAACATATAAGTTGATATGATAACCCCAAAAAAGATGAAGGATAATGCTAGATAGCTAAACATAGAGACTCACCAGAATAGTCTAAGATTTGAGGTATAACAGAGGAATCATTTTTCATGAAAATGAGATGGGAAATACATATTCTAAACATACAAATAAGATACATACACCAAGGATATTGGACAAATTTACAAAGAAAGATATTCAACAACACTGTATTTCCCAATTAAAAAAAGGCATAAAATCCTATTCTTAATCTCACCAAGGATTCCCAATGACAAAGTTCCTAATGTAGATTCAATAGAACTTTCCACCTTAATAACTTCACATTCATTAACTATCTAATAATAACATTCTATAAAAATGAAAGAACAAGAATCAAAGTGAACTGACATACTCATGCATATCATCATTTAGAAAATCTCATGGAATAAAGTCCTATAAATCATTTATTTATTGATTGTTCATGGGACTATACATACAGATTCCTTCCTTCCACTCACAAAAGTTTTACTATCATAAAACCAACTGGCATAAACCCAACCTAATCCCAACTGAAGCTAACCCTACAAATGAACCCCAATCTCCTATTTATAGGTTATAATAGGTGTAACCACCCAAAACCACCTCCATAACTGCCTTCATAACCACCTTTATGGTAAAAGGTTTATATTTTATAGTTACTTTATCTCAAATGAATTTAAAAAGGTAAAACATAACCTTTTTAAGTTATTACGAAAAGTGCAATGGAGAAATAGAAAGATGACGACTTTTGGTGGTTATTAAGAAAAAGACAAGTCTTTTTATTGAGTAGGACCCTATTTTTTTGCTGTGACAATATTTGATTCCTCATGATTTATTGAGTTTTATTTCTCCCTTGGGCATTCCATCTTGACACACTATAATTATTTCCCCATCTTCACTTATCATATATTCCCTATTGTATGAACAATATCTCTAATCCAAGAACCACATTGAGTAAACAAGTGTTGAATGTTTTCCTAATCCATTTTTATCACCATACTCTTCTTGAGGTGTCTAATGACACATCAACACCATCATAGGTATTAAAATTAGAAGCCTTCATACAAAACCAATCTTATATTGTGGTGTAAGCTTGATTGACTCTTTAGTACAAAGAACTATACTTGTTTTTCCTCAAAATTCATAGGTGCATGAAATGAATTCCAATTCATACTAATGCAAATGCTCCAAATTTGTTGCCACTACAATTAATTTATCATCTTATCTTATCATTATGTCATGTGCTTGATTTTTCATTTGCTTAGGTTCCTCAATTTTTACACTCTTATATATGAAAACTTTGACTATGGATTTCTCACCACTAGACTTATTACATTGAGATGGAGTTGTCAAATTTTCATACACTCCATCGACTTGAATATAATGCTTATTGAGATTATTGTGAAGCATGATCCCTTCAAGGCCTTTTGAAATGATTTTACAAAATTGGAGCCTTTTACCTTAAAGCTTTATTTAAATTTATATTGATCTTCAAATGAATTCATCCATGCACATAAATCCACTCTCAATTCTTTCATTAACTACATTATTTTCTATTATGGCTCTTTCATCCAAAACCTATGCAGGCCACCATGAACATTTAAACCTATATCAAATTCATAGATAATTTTCCAAGTATCAATACCACCCCCAAAACATCTAATACCATGAATTTCCTTGAAACCCACCTTCATTTCACCAAATACCATGAATTGGTGTTTTGAGAACTAGCTTAAAATCACCTTTAGAGGGATGAAAAGAAATTGGAGGCATTTTGGGAGTGGAAAAACATGTTTGAAGGCTTTAAAAAATTCCATAAAGTGAAAAATAGAATGCCAAAACCCACATGGAATAACTAATGGCCATGTGGAGAGAAGACATGGGCTATTTGAAATGTTTTGGTGTAGTCATGTAGGCTTTTGGAGTGAACAAAATAGTAAGCATATTTTAGAAATAATAAAACATGTTTTGGAGTTTCCAAAATCTTGCACAATGATTGTTTTTATTAAAACCGACTCTCATATGAAAGAAACCATGGATTACAAAGTTAAAAACTGTGTCTTATTGCCAAGTATCCTCAAGCAGTTCAAGGTTGCCACATGGAACAATCTAGGAGCATTTGCAACATACAAGCTTCATGTTTTAAGGTCTCAAAATTAACATGCCAAGACTGTGGGAAACTTCCATGTTTGAAAATACACAAAATAGTTTAAGTTTCTCATGGAGGGAAATAAACATGGAGATAAAACTTCAAAAAGGACCTTGACCATCATTCTAAGTAATATCCCAAGAATGCAACATGGGGAAAGGAAAAGAACTTTTCAAATGATGAAAAGACACTAGATTAAAATAATGCCTTTTCATGAAAAAAATAATGTGGATTAAAAAACTTACGTAATTTGGGATTTAATCATTTTTATTAATCCACATAAATATGAAGCCATATATATGTTAAAAGACCTTTGCCACATTTTTAAATGGGAAACACTTTTTATCAATTCAAAAGGGATTAATATTATGAAAATGATGGGAATATTATTATTGAAAAAGTTTTAAATGGATTTTGAGGTGGGATGAACTTTTCTTTAAGGCTAATTTTACACAATGGAAGGATTTTTACAATGCTTGGACCAAGTCAAGATTCACAATTTTGCTTTGTATGGTAGTATCTGACATGTGTCTAGACATATTATTGAAATTTGACGATGTGCCTAACATGATACTAAAACCTACCAAAGCCAAACTTAGGCAAAATTTTGCTTCTTTTTTGATCTTCTATTGACTCTAACCATTCTTGTACTATGTCATGGATACCTTAGAGCACACATAAGGATAAAAAACATATGAATCACCACCACCTTTATCCATCTCAAAAGTCAAAATCAAACATCATTCAAATTTGATCCAAAGTAGACCAAATACTATCATGAGAAGACATCTCAGCTAAGCTTATGTCATAGGAGTAATTACATACCTTATATCTACCCTTAGTGCTAACACATTTTTTTGCTTTAGTGATACAAGAAATGGTGAAGCCATTTTGTAGTATCTTATCCTTTAAGAATCCTACTTCATACATCCAAGGATGAGAACCTTGTATGTAACATCATCCAACATCAAGCAACAAATTATGACTATCATGTATAAGTTTATTTTCAAGTGTGGGAATTGGTTCCAAGGAATGATCTTCTCTTGTTGAAAGACGTATAGTCAAGAGATCATTAATACACTCAACTTTGTCATTCAAAACTTCCCAAAAAGTAGATCTCAAATATGCGACTCAAGCTTTGTTCATTGGGCTATGAAGTTGGTGTCCATTTTGTAAAAAAAATACTATCCATGCTATTAAAACACCTCCAATAAATTATGAGAGTGCAATTGGGGATATTGTCATAAAATGTAAAATTTCATGACAAGAAGTGGATCGGGACATGGATAAATCTAACAAGACATATGGTCTTAGTGGAGCTTAGGGATTGAAAATGGAGACTATGAAAAAATCCTAAAAATGGACCTTATTCTTATGGTCCTAGGGATTAGCCATTATTTGGCCAATAATTTGATAAATAAAATAATCTAAAGAGTCATAAACTGAACCCAAATAATCAGAAACTTGTTGCTTACTTCCCTTAGTAAAAGCATGAGGGTACAATGATTAGTTTTTCAAACAATATTATTGAAAATACATGTAGGGAGAGAGTGGGAAAAAAATTCAACTAGTAGATGATGAATTAATTATATAAGACTCCACTACTATAATGGTAAAAATAAGGAAAACACTACCTTGTTTAGACCCTACCTTTCTTTATCATTGTTGACCAAATTTGACCCTACAGGTCAAATTGGGACCCCTATAGGTAAAAACTTGATTTTTATGTGTTTTAGGGGTCTCATATTATGTTATAAGGTGTATTATAGATAATTTTATGTCATTTCATGTCACATTAGCCTTGGTTTTGGTCATTTTCAATCTTTATGTCTTTTTGAGTCATTTTGGGGATCAAAATAGAGCATTATGACTTGTATAGCCTCCTTGGGAAATGTGAAGGTGTAAAAAGGTGATGTAATGCCACTTATATCCTAATAAATCTTAAGTAACCATTTGTAACTGAAAAGTGGTAGGTTCTTCAAAATAATGGGTAGTTTTTTTGGAGAAAATGAGCATTTAATGAGGTGTATGGAATTTTATAGCATCCTATAGCTAAGGAAACTTTAGTGGTGTCTCTTGGTCTTTCAAACACTTATTACAGTGATCAGTTTGATTAGAATCTGAAATAAATGAAGAAAACCACTTTTCTCTCCTTCCACTAGGCTTGGCAAGCAAAAATGGTCTTCAGGTTTGTGCTTAGTATGACTAACAGGGGAGGTTTTTGGAAAATTTATCCTTAAGATGTCTTCTACACTAAATCAAATTCCATTTTATATTTGGTTTTAGAATAATGGTGACCTGTGCTTTATGAACCATTCCTAAGAAGTTCACCTATCTAAATTACTTACTAATCTCTACACCCTATAGATTTTGATTTGGTTTGGAGAATTCTGTATAATATAACTATTGAGATCAATTATAGAGGTATTTTACTCCCCTCTCACATGTTATCCATCATTTTTGACAAGTTTTTGAGTTGATTTGATTAGCTAATCATCTTAGGTTTACAGATTGATCTCATTTGGGATGATAGACAAGTTTCCACCATTTTTAGGATATTTATGATTTGATAATGGTTCCAAAGGGTTATGATAGTTTCATTTAAATGTTATAAATTTCCTCTTAACCCCTCACCTTTAAATCTCAATTTTCAAGGCAATGTTCTATGAGGGGTGCAGTCATGAACACCATACAGTCAACTCTTTGCTCATTTTTACTTGTAATCATGGTGAATCATGTGTATAGAGCCTATATAACAAGTTCATAGAGGTGTTATGAAGGTTTTAAAGCATCGGTATATATGTTATAAACATAGGTAGTGAGCCAAGCTTTCATGTGATGTAATAAAGAAGGTCTGTTGCAATCATGTGCAACATTTACATACAATCACCATGAACACACACCTACAGGTGCCATGAAGGAATGGTTCAATGTTGAAAATAATGTTTGATATCTAGTTTGATATTTTAATCATATTGATGTTTCATCTCAACACCATGAGGATAAATCAATTGACATGGAAGGTAGATTTCTTGAGTATATGGAACATTTCATGCTTGCTACCTATACGCAA
This sequence comes from Torreya grandis, assembly GCA_037957365.1. Taxonomy (NCBI): domain Eukaryota; kingdom Viridiplantae; phylum Streptophyta; class Pinopsida; order Cupressales; family Taxaceae; genus Torreya; species Torreya grandis. Next base: position 580,636 of record JARHVA010001554.1, on the reverse strand, counting down.
CTCCAAATGCACCTACAGGTGCCCTCATAGAAACCAATCATGTTAAAAAGGATTAATTGAATTGAGAAAGGTTATTGATAGTGAAAAGAGTCTAGATAAAATATTTTATAAGAGTCTAAATCTCATAAAAGGTCAAAATAACACTCATTCCCCATAGTCTTCATCACTGCCTGTACATTTGAATAACCACCTAAAAGTGGTGTTAAAAGAGAGCTGGGGAGTGTTTTGAAACATTGAAATAAGTGATGGAATCATTATTAAAGTATTTATGTGTTAATTATATCATGAAAGACCTATGTGAAGGCTAGGATGGCAAATGTAAGTGGGAAACCATAATTAAAATTTCAGTGACAGTGTTCAGGGATCAAATCCCCAAAAGTGCAAAATAGAGGTCTGGGCCCTTTTTTCAAGGACATGTAACAAAGTTATCAAGGGTTTTATGAAATATAGATGAAAATAATTTTTATTCCCCACATAATACAATATATATTAAAATTTTTGAGGGTAAAATATTAGTGGAAATCAGTTATTGAAGAACTCAAATACACACTTTTGATCACTGAATTTTGATAGTGTTGTCTACAACAAGATGAGTCAATAGTATTTTAGGCATAATGAGTGGATTTTATGCTTGAAACTGAGTTGGAATGTATTATTTCACTAAGGAACATGTAATTTTCATGAAAAATCATCAAGGAGGTGCATGAAAGAGTATTTTGCATTCACCAAGGATGAGACAGTTTGTACAAATGGTTAGTATATTGAGAAAGTGAAATTGGTACAGACTATCTCATCCTTTGCGAATTATCATGAAGAAAAATAAGGAGAGGTTATTATATTGATTTTTGATCATATAAACACCTATAAGGGTCCTTTCACTTGAAAACATTCACCTATAGCTAATTGTAGGCAGACAATAAGCTAAATGGGGTTACTAAGTGATGATCTAGATTGTACAAGGTGAAAATATGCCAAAAAAAATTTCAAATTACCATAATAATATCTAAATGTCTCAGAATAATTACCTTCAATATTAAACTATACAAGCATACCTACAAGTACCCTGTAAAATAGGAAATACAGTCAGGGTTATACTTAGTCTTGTCTAAGCAAGGTGTATGGGAAGGAGTATGTAAAGATGTAAAGTGATGAGTATGAATATGAAAAATTCATCATGATATTAATGATATAAATAATATATTTACATGGAAGATAGAAAAAATAAGGATCTCTAATAAAGCAATATGCAGTCCATTCCTTAAACCCTGCATACAGTCCACTTCACACAAGTTTGTCTTGGGTTTTAAAGCTTTTTGAGGGTCAAATGACCTTATAAAGGGCCAATATTTGGTATAAATAATATTTTAAACTTGGAGGAGCTCATAAAACTTTAATTTTTTATGATGAAATATGGGAATTACCCTTTGTTTTGTCTCAGATAAAGGGTACTTCCCTTTATACACAAACTAGTAGGTTTTGGAGAATAAGGTGAAAAGGATGGGCCAGGAGATGAAGGAACCTTGTTAGTAGGTGTGAGAGGTTATAGGAAATCCAAAACAACATGAGAAACATGTCACAGAAGGAAGTAACCCAATAGGATGGTATAGGTGGCTAATTTTGCAAGCAGGCTTGTTAGGCATGGTTAGGCCTAGAATCCAAAGAGGAGGTCATTCTCAATTCCAGCCTTAGGAAATAATTTCAATGGATTGTGACATGTTTTTAGGATATTCCTAGATTTTTTAATGCTTTAATATTGTAGATGAACCACATTAAGATCCAATTTTGTCTTATAACTAGCTTAGGCCTGCAGGAAATGGAGAAGATAATATGAGTGGACAAATTTGGAAGCTTGTATCTACCTTGACACTTTGCATGGGGACTCAAGGAGATAAAGGATGTTAGATAGGGTCCTTAAATTTATTATTGAAATATTTTTTTAGGGTTTTAATGTCAAACCTTTATGAAACATCACTAAGGGTCAAAACTACATAAAACCCTTACAAACCCTGGTTAAGGACTCGATTGGGAAAACAATGAAGGAAATGTATCCAAATAGACCAGAATGGCATGGTAAGTGATTGGATGTTGTATAAGACTCAGTAAATATCCCTACCATTAGGATGATTTGTATATAATCCATATGGATAGGGTATAAAACTACTTTTATTGACTATTTTTTGCATTATGTAGGTTCTAAGAGGTTTCAAGAGATGAAATAAACTTTGGAAGGAATATTGAGATTTAATATAACTCCCCATTTCCTTTTCATTCCTTGGAAACAAGTATTCTTACCATAGCTCTCATTTTAGCCAGTCAAAACTGGTAGAGTGAACATGGTAGTGAGAAGGGTCAGAACTTCAAGTGGATGGCTTTTAAAGGTCTACCTAAGTAGTCTAAGGCCATGGAGAGTCTTTCTAAGTGTCATCCACTCCCTTGCATGGATTTGAATGGAAAATTGAAGCTAATTTTGAGGCCAAGTGTGAAGGGGTGTGAAAGAGGAGTTTATTTTGAGTGAAATCAGTGATGGCTCACTTCTAAGAGATTTTAGATGACTAGGAATGCAACCAATACATGGAGAAGCATATCTATAAGCCTTCCCTATTAGTATAATCATTAGACCTATCCATAGTTAGTTTTGTGATGTTTAAAATAGGGTGAATGATGAAGGTAGTTTCCTTGTGTAAATTGAGAACTCTTATGCCACATTTCAAGAGTTTCATGACTTGGGGTGACACTTGTGCTTCTTGATTTTGCATGATCAATTTCACCTTCTCTTCTCATGCACATATAACTCATTTTATTATCTTAACAAGTGTCCTTGTGACATTTTTACTTATTTATTCTTCTCTCTCTCTTAAATTCTATAAGAACTAGCCATTTTGGCCTTTGTAAACTATGCTCCACTTGAGTATGGCAAAGCCCTGTTCATTTGCATATCATTAGATCAATAAAGACTACTAATTTTACCTATTATATGACTATTCATAGTGTGTTTAATTGAATGATGGATCTTTCTTAGTGATGACTATGGTTTCCTTAGCATTGTTGTCTCATTCTCTCATCTATTTGTAGCTTCTTCTTATAGGTCATGTGAAGTGTTTTATGATGTGTCAAGGTTGAGTGAGTTAGCCTATTAAAATATTTCCATTCTAGGCCTCTTGTCTAGTCATCCTATCCTAAACATTCATCACAACCTCATAATGAAATATTGATGTGAGACGATTCAGATTGGAGAAGTGTATGTTTAGTTAGTCCCTTCTCATGTGTAACATGTAGCTCATTGGTAGTCATCAATTAATTTTGTGTATCACCTCCTTTAGGATAGTTTAATTTTAGTTTTATCTATCCCTTTTCCTTACAAAAATAGGTGTACTAGTGATCCAAAAGTGGTACATCAAAGAAGCTATCCCTATCTAGAGATTCACCTCATCCTTAGGTTACTTAAAGCCTAGAGGTGTTTCAATTGTGCCAGTTGGATGAGGAGAGATAAGACATCTCCTAAAAGAGTGTAAATCCAAGTGATAACAATGATTAAGGGAATCTATAGTGTGGTTCAAAATTGGTGTATCTAATGGAGTAGATATCATTAATTTATATATTTTAGGATAAAGTATGGGAGCTATGATTGAGGGTGTGTCAGTGAGTTTAAGGTAGGGTTTTATCTCAATATGGACTCTACATTTGATTCTAGTGCCCTATCTTCCTCTATTAATTAGGTGGATGCCAAGCCATCCTTCTCTTATTCTACTCTTTATTCTTCTTCTTCCAAAATCTATGTATCCCTAGACTCTTCTTCATCTATTTTTTTAGAGAAATCATTCTCTTATTTTAACTTTGTATCCTCTCCTAAAACCTACTCTTCCTCAGTTCCTCATATTTTTTCCTCTTCATCATTGTCCAACACATGGATAATATCCACTTTTTTATGCCTTCTTTCTATTCCACTTTCTCTTCATCTGATTCTTCATATAGAGACCTCCCTTTGAATATGGGCGCTTAGTAGGTCTCTCCTCTTATTATACATTTAGAGGTGAAATTGGAGGAGTTTTGAGGTTCTTTCTATAAGTAAAAATAATGAGCTTAGTATTCATAGGAACTCACCCTAAAGTGGATGGAGTAGGGGATGAAAGGAATTCAATATAAAAAGGTATAGGTGTAGTATAAATGGTAGGATAAATAGTGGATACAAACATTGGAATTACATAAAGCATAAGTGGAGAGGATGGAGGTGTTATAATTTCAATTGTGGAAGATATAGATACAAAATAACCTTGTAAAAATGTAGGGAGACTTACCTACTAGACTACAGTCAATGGAGGAAATGGTGAAATAAAAAATGTTTCTACTTATTGATTTATAGGAGATTAATCCCTTGTAGATACTATAGAGGATTACACTATTGTCATCAATTTAGGTGTTGGTAGACCATTTAAGATCTTCTTCCTTAGCTAGTGATCTACCTCCCGTTAAGGGGCACCTTCCTCCTATGGGCTTGCTTCTATTTATGGTGGAGAGGTGGGATGATCATGATGGGGTGATAATTGAGCATGCGGTTGAGGCCACTAATGGATTTCAACCTTATTTTCCTGCTTCACTATTTTATTCACTTTCTCTCTTATGATTGAATAATCATATTGGATGGCTTGGGCTACCACCATAGGCGTTCTATGTTAACTCATTTGAGTATAAACATTGAAATCATTTACAACATTCATGAAAATGGGGTCATGCTCTTAGCTCCTATGTCCATAAAGGATGTAGACTCCCTTTTATGTAAGATCAGTATGGTATTGCCTCACTCTACCTTTGGGATCATAGTCTCTAAATTGTCCTTGACCTAACCCATAGTGGGTCTTGGTTTTCCCAACTAATTTGAGGTGCCTCCTTAGTATAAATTACATCTATTTAACATTTATAGGGACCTTATGATAATATCGTTGATGCTTGGTGTTTAAATCCTCATCCATATTGTTGTAAATTTAGAAGGCTATCTCCTACTCTGCAACTTTATCATGAACAAAATGAGGGAGATTCAATAGGGAAGCCCTAGTTCCTTCTTTTTTGATTATGGTGAAATAAAAATAGTATCAATAATATCCCATATTTACAATAGTTTTCCTTATGTTCTCTAAAAAATTGGGCATAGAGAACCCATAAATGGATTGGTATACCAATGACTATATTTCTTTAGTAATTTTCCTAATTTCTCTCCTGAACCTATAAATATGCAATAGAGAGAAGTCATGGTAGACCCTATTTTTCATGTACTCTTTGGATGGTTCCCAGGGCTAATCATAACTTCTATGCACTATCCCTATGATGGAATCCATTACATACGATATCACATAAAAAATTTCATCAAGTAGACTTTCATCAAATTTAAACATCTATGCCTTGTGTTTGACACTGATGACTTCTCTAAGTTCCATGGATTTATTAAAAGTTAAAATTATATCAAGTAAGGTCACCCACTCTTTTGATGCATGTAGGTGATACAAGTAAACCCATATAACCTATTTAACAAGTTAAATGTTTAATTTGTCTCCCTTGGCTAGCCACTGCTCAAGCTTGCCTTTGACTGTGTTATGGTCTAGCTAGGCATTGGTTGTGACCTAGTTGTAAGTTATTTCAAGTATTAAAAAGCGTAAATTGTCAGGATCCTACTCCTTAAGAGTACACTTGATTACCTTTGTATAAGCAACTAAACACATAATTAAACCAGAAGTAATATGTAACTAGAATTCAGAGATAGCACAGAATATGAGAAATAATACAATCTGTATTAACACTCTTCTAGTAGGAAATACAATGAAGAAATCACACTCTTCCCACACCTCTTGGGTGTATAGTAATTCTCCCTCAAGAGTTCTCTCTCTCTCAATCAATTATAATCACAACTCAATAACCGAGTTGTTCCCTCCACCAGTTAGTGACAATCAACCCAATGGTTGTTGTTGCCTACTGCCAATCCACCAAGTACCACCGAGTACTCCAAGTAGATCTCCTTGATCTTGCACACCTATAGATCTAACTAATCTTACTTACCATGTAGATATCCCTGATCTTGCTACCTCCAGATCAACTGATCTTACACTCGAAAGGATCTCTTCCTTCTTAGTCTTTGATTACAATACAGCCCCATGGGTCTCTTAAATAGATCTCAAACCAAACAATAATTAGACTTCCCAATTACAATAATTAGAAATGTAGACTCAAGACTAAAATTAGTCTTTACATGTAAACTGATTGTCCGTCTAAAATTAGACCAGTTTTGGAAACACACAGGTGATCGACATCGATTCCTGTCTGACTGATGTCGGCCGACCCCTAACTGATGCCAGTTGCTCTTTACACTAAATATGACCAGTGTCAGTTGGCATAACCAATGTTAGTTACTTTGACACTCAACAACCTCCACCATTTGCATAACAATGAAGCTTTTAGCTCCACAACCTAACAATCTCCCACTTGGAGATAAACAACTGCACCTGTACCTATACCTGTACATCTTCTAATTTGTTTCTAGCTTGTATCTCCATCTTCAAGCTCAATCTTGAAGACCAACAAAATTTGAATGAATATTCAACTTCTCCTTTGTTCCTAGCTTTGTTAACATACCTGTAGGGTTCCTATCCATATGGATCTTTTCCTTGCTAGCCACCGTGACTGCAACAACCTTCTGCAACTCTAAAATCCAGCTAACCGCCATTCCACCAATAGTGAACACATATCCTATGGTGCTTCTCCTATCATCTAAGTCACCTACCATATCTGAATCTACATACCCATGTAGAGAAGTGCTTGACCCTGCATAGCATAAATACCTATTGCTGGTCCCTCTCAAATATCTGAGAATCCACTGAACTGCTTTCCAGTGCTCCTTTCTTGGATTGGCCATAAACTTGCTGAAAACTCCCACTACTTGGGCAATATCAGGTCTAGTAAATACCATGTACCCAACCTCATCATGTGATTTAGGACACTGTTCATAGCTCAGCTTAAACTGTCCAACCATAGGTGTGCTTACAAGTTTTGCATCCTACAAATTGAACCTCTCCACTACCTTATTCATATAATCCTCCTTGGACAAAATCAACTTGTGATTTTCCCTGTCTCTAGAAATACTCATGCCAAGGATTTTATTTGCTCCTCCTAAATCCTTCCTGGCACATGTCTAAGCTACTTTTACCTTTAGCTCAATAATTCCCTGCATGTGTGACCCTGCAACAAGCATATACACTACATACAGTAATAGGATAATGTAGCTAATATTATCCAACCTGGTAAAATAAACACAATGGTCACATTGACATTGACTAAAGCCATGCTTTGTCATAAACCTGTCAAGCCTCAAATACCACTGTCTTGGAGCTTGCTCAAGACCATATACCCTGGCCTTCTATCTCACCTATCCATTCTCTCCTTTTTTTAACCTATAAATCCATTCATTTTTCAGTGCTTTCCTTTCGATTGGCAACTCAACCAAATCCCATGTTTAGTTCTTTTCCAAGGAATCAATTTCCTCATTCATGCCATGCTCCCACTGTTTCCTAGATTCTACCTACATTGCCTCTTCAAAACTTCTTGGTTTTCCCCCATTAGTGAGCAACAAGTAGTATAAAGAAGGGGAATAATGAATTTGAGGCTTATTTACCCTTTCAAACCTCCACATGGGCGTTTGAGACTCATTGACAGCTTGCTGTCCACCCAAATTTTGTTCTAACAGTGATCGATCCCAGTCATCTCTCAGTCTACACCTGATCGATGTTGGTTCCATGTGACTGACCTGACTGACATTAGTTCTTACCTGACTGACATCGGTTTCCACCTCATTTCCGACATCGGTTCCCTAACCGACGTCAGTGTCCACCTGCTCGACATCACTGACTTTGGTCTCCACCAGACCGACGTCGGTTCTTACTTGATCACCGACATTAGTTTCTTGACTGATGTCAGTCTCTGTGTTTTCCTGTGAGTGGTGAGTTTTACCCGTAAGCTCATTTTGGATCATAACCTTATCCAAACCAACACTGCCCTGCTTAGAATTATTCAGCCTCTTGAACTGATCATTGTCCATCACCTTCTCCTTGAAAACCAAGGCTTTCTAGTTATTTAATGTGTTAAAAACATCAGATTTCCTCTTTATGCAATAAACTCAATCCTTTCTTGTAGCATCATAAACATAATACTATGATCCTCCAATAGAAGCTCCCTGAGCTGGTCCCCACACACTTGCGTGAACAAGCTCCAACCTGTGCTTCTTCTTTGTTGACCCAGTTGTGAGAAACCTCACTTTCACCTATTTCCCAAAGATACCATGCTCACAGAAATCTTGATCTATGCTTTTCAAATCTGAACTCTTACCATTTGACTTAAGAACATCTATTCCCTTCTCACTCATGTGACCAAGCCTACAGAGCCACATCTTTGCATCTACATCTGAAGTAGATAAACCAGAAGGAGAATCAATAATACAAGTAGATAGATAAAGAGTACCTACTTTCTTACCTCTTGCTAATACAAGTGCACCCTTGGAAACTTTCCAAGATTCCACTGTGAGAGTTATTGTGCAACCCTCATCACCCAACTTTCCTATAGAAATCAAATTCCACTTTAGGACTGGGACATGCATGACATCCTTCAACACCCATGTGTTGCCATTCTACAATTTCAGTTGCACTTCCCCTTTACCAACCATTTGACAAGGCTCACCATCCCCTAAATAAACTTTTCTAAAGTCTCCATGGACATAATCATGGAAAAATTCTCTATTTGGGGTTGCATGGAAAGAGGCACCAGAATCTAAAACTCAAGATTCTACTTTATCCAAGGAACATATAAGAGCATCCCGTGCAACAATACCTGCATCATTTGCTTCTTTATTTTCTTCATGCTGATCTTCTACCAACCAACAATCTTTCTTTACATGCCCTTTCTTTTCACAATTCCATAATTGATAATTCTTGCCATTGAATTTCTCCATTCTTAGTTTACTTTCTTCTACCATTGCTTTACTCCCACTCAAACAGAAACCCCTATGAGTGACCTGTAATCAACAAACACTTAACACACTATGAAACCAAGGTGTTAGTGAGCCAAACTCTGAACAAAGCTCTGATGAACCTGTAGCTCTGATACCAATTGTCAGGATCCTACTCCTTAAGAGTACACTTGATTACCTTTGTATAAGCAACTAAACACGGAATAAAACCAGAAGTAATATGTAACTAGAATTCAGAGACAACACAAAATATGAGAAACAATACAATCTATATTAACACTCTTCCATTAGAAAATACAAGGAAGGAATCACACTCTTCCCACACCTCTTGGGTGTACAGTAATTCTCCCTCAAGAGTTCTCTCTCTCTCTCAATCAATTACAATCACAACTCAATAACCGAGTTGTTCCCTCCACCAGTTAGTGACAATCAACCCAATGGTTGTTGTTGCCTATTGCCAGTCCACCAAGTACCACTGAGTACTCCAAGTAGATCTCCTTGATCTTGCACACCTGCAGATCTAACTAATCTTACTTACCATGTAGATCTCCCTGATCTTGCTACCTGCAGATCAACTGATCTTACACTCAGAAGGATCTCTTCCTTCTTAGTCTTTGATTATAATACAGCCCCATGGGTCTCTTAAATAGATCCCAAACCAAACAATAATTAGACTTCCCAATTAAAATAATTAGAAATGCAGACTCAAGACTAAAATTAGTCTTTACATGCAAACTGACTGTCTGTCTAAAATTAGACCTGTTCTGGAAACACACAGGTGACCGACATCGGTTCCTATCTGACAAATGTCGGCTGACCCTTAACCAATGCCGGTTGCTCTATACATTGAATATGACCGGTGTCGATTGGCCTGACCGATGTCAGTTACTTTGACACTCAGTAACCTCCACCATTTGCATAACAATGAAGCTTTTAGCTCAAGCTTGCCTTTGACTGTGTTATGGTCTAGCTAGGCATTGGTTGTGACCTAGTTGTAAGTTATTTCAAGTATTAAAAAGCGTAAATAGTTTTGAAAAGCATCACAAAAAATGTAAATGACTAAATTATTATGAAGTCGTAGGTGTAAATAGTCTCTAATAATAGTGCCACTAAATAACAAATCATGATGCAAGCTAATGCATGGCATTACCTCTAATTTTATGGCTACATTATGCAAACCCATTTCTTTATGTTTAACCCTGAAATGTTGATCTAAGGTGATCTTATCATTAAAATTATATTTGAATTAAAGGGGTATATAGGAATGAAATAACACAATGGTGATAATCAGATCTATAACATGCCAATTAGATGATAAACTCAGATATAAACATACACTAAATTTATTATGTTAAGATAGTCTAAATATGGAAAGTAATACTATGCTAGATATAGAAATGACAAACAAGTGATGTAAATATCTTGTTCTAATGGTAATGTAGTTCTATATCTAGAACAGGCTAAAAGTAACTTGGAAGAAGATTCTGGAACAATCATTAGATTCTAGATCTAACACTTCTTGTGCTCTAGACACTAACATCATCTTGGAATGGTTGTATCGATGCTACTATCTGAGTTCAATGCAAGTGTCATATACACAATAAATACTATAAAAATATGCAACCACCTAAATGATTCTGGGTTTTACTTTACCTTTGTTATAATGTATTTAGTTATGGGTTATGGACCGTCACTTCTTCTGAAATGGAAAAACCCTGAATCTCCATCTTCATAGTGATCTCAAGTAAAAATAGGTTGGTGATCACATGGCATCGAGCTGACTCCAAAGGCCCTACTATTATAGGGCACTGCCTACATATCCAATACTCTAGAAGAGGGCCTCAAACTCATGTAGTTCTCCCTATGTGTTGGTTTTTTATGTGAATCATACAATATGTGCAAAACAAGTATAAGAGTGACCTAGGTTTTAACCTCATAAATTAGGCTCTTAGGCTACTCCTTTAGTACTTTAGACTTGTATATGTGTTGCACCTATGACTAGTGTGGAAATAGGGAAGCTTTGTTCAATTAAATTCTCTTTGAATGCTCTTTGGTAGTGTTCCCATGTTGTTAGGTGAGGAATGAATGAGGGTTGATATTATATTTCTATTAATCCCTTTGGATTAATAATTTGCATAAAAATATTTAGGATGACCATTAGAATAAGTTTCATTTTCAAATTAGATGAATTTAGGGCACTAGACACTTGTGTCAGGATAAGACACTAATGTCAATGCTAGTGTTTATCTCAGATGGTAGTGGCCAAGGAGCAGGAAAGTAGGTAAAATATCATAACTTGTAGAGATGGAAGATAAGTACATTTTAAACATTTTGGGAAATATAGAAGATTGGGTCATAAACATAAGACTTGTTGGACTAAGAGATATAGGCTAAGGTGCATAAAGATAGAGCAAATGTGAGACATGTAAAAGTGAGAAAGGTATATAACTAAGAGGAAAACCAAGGTCTGAGTTTGCTAAGTGTACAAGACTAAGGTGATATATAATTATAAAATAGTGACTACATTTTCCACCCTTTAATATAGTAATGAAATTGCTATTTTAAAGGAAAGGAATAAATACATGGGTATGTATGCGCACCTTGTCTTTACGTGTGGCTAGCTTGAGTGTTTTGTTAGTGACTAACCTAAAACCAAGAGCATGCTATAATGTATAATCAATATATATATAATCAAGATTGAAAGTACCTTAAATAGTTTTAAAATGAAAGACCAATGTTTAAGAGTGCCCTTGTGTGTCAATGTAACTGTCTTGCCTATTTGCAATTTATTTTGAAAAAGATGTATAATTGTAAGGCTCTAAAACTTAGACTGGGATAAATATAGATAAATCTTGAAAGTTCATATATCTAACGAGATAGAGAAAGAGAAATATTGGAAGGCACATGCCCCTAACTTTAGATCAAAAGTGAGTTTCCACATGGCAATTGAGATTAGCTTAATCATGCAACCCAATGATACTTATAACCTGCTGAGGTTGGATGATCAAGTCTAACCTGAAAAATTATCAAGATTGAGTGATTTGATCACCTAAACCATAATAAAAGGTGAACCAACTACTACAATAGATTGGATCAAATAAATTTTGTAAAAGTTTGTGGGGTATTTTAAAAAAAAGTTTGTGATGTGGTAACAAACCTCAAAAGAGTTTTGAAATCTAAAACTAATTCGTATTTTTCAATATTAATCACATGTTGCATAAAATATGCACCTTAGATATGTATCATGTTGAAACTATGTATAACAATAGTACCAATGTATATAATTATGTCATAACTTTGAATCCAAATCATATAATTATGTGCTTTGGTGAATTCAAAAAACTATGTAAGTGTGAAGAATATGCTTCCAAATCATGCCCCCACTATATACAAAGAGACATGAAAAATTGATATAAGTATCAATGTGGAGAACATGTTTAAAAAACTTCCCCCCACTATAAATTGGAGATGTTGGATACTGAATAAGTGTGGAGAAGATGCTTCTAAATCATGCCCCCACTGAATCTAGGAACTATGAATGTGTGGAAGACATGCCCATATGACATGCCCCCATTGAATCTAAAAATTGATATAAGTACCATATACTGAATGAGTGTGGAGAACATGCTTCTAAAGCATGCCCCCACTAAATCTAAAAACTATGCCAAATGTGGAGAACATGACTTTCTAACATGCCCCCACCAATATTCCCCCCCTTTAAGGCAAGGGAAAAATAAGAACTGGTAGTTACCTCACCTCAAAAGGATAAGAAAATTGTATAATCTGTGAATGTAATTCTATAGCATATAAAAGTAACATGTCTAGTTATATATAACATTGAGGTGCATAGAACCAATGTCATCACATGTAGGGCTAAGATGTATGATAAATATCATGGTAAAATCTATATATTAAAAATACAATCTCAACAAGCAAACAAACACACACATAAGAGTACTCAAAAGCAAGTCAAAGTGTAATGGTCTAGGGAGACCACAAACAAGGGAGATGTTCAAATGATGCACAATCGAAAGGACATGACTTAGTCAAATATCCATAAAAATAAGGATGACATATTCTAATGTCCATACAATAAACCATGACATATACAAATTTCAAAGAAAGCATACATAGGTATGGGGCTGCAAGAAAAGTAGCATTTTTAAATGCTCACACAAGGAATACAATAGTAAGGAAAAACACTCAAGGAAGTGCATAAAGGACAGCATAAGCAACCAACATAAACATGTCATAGTATCCCATGGACCAAATGTGTGAGAAAAAAATGTCAAGTGTATAACATATCAAGTACTTTATGTAAGATATAATCATGGATAAAGGTATGTGTAAGTACATATGTAAGCTCAAGCATGATAATGTAGAGTGATAATTGAATCATATCACATGTGTGTATCAAGATCAAAGAAGTAGATGCCCCCAATGTCCATGTGACATGAGTAGAGGGAAACCCAACATTTAAAAATAGGAGAAGATCATGCATCCATGTATGCTTGTATCACACTCAAGTATAAGTGTGACACATATGTGTATATGTAGAAGTAATTGAATATGAAATCCATTGACATGAAACTAACACATAGGTGCCAAGGAGCCACAATAACCTGTAGGTTCCAAAATTGTTTTTAGAATTTTGAATGTTTTTTATTTTTTTGGTATTTTTGAAGAGGAAAGATCATCCTATGATTCTATATAATGGATGGTCATATATATCTCCTCACTATGAATTTGGTGTAATATACCATTTACAATACTAAGGAGAATGTATAGGTGTAATATATTCAATATGGTATCAAGATTGCTCTGTGTATGTAAAATAAGACTCTGTGGTCATGAATTAATAGTAGGAGTAATGGGATTAAGGGTTATTGGAACCCATCACTGAGTGCTCATTTATTTCTTTGGTATAACAATAATATGTAAATTTGAAGGTGCTCTAGATATCTGAACATGGTGTGTAATATTAGATGGGAATTATATGGAATCCATTATATGTCTCTAATGTAGTGGTATCTCAAGTACTGGCCACCTAGTAAAGGGGATTGTCTGTTGCTTACCCTTTTATAGTGAATAAGTCTTAGTAGACTTGATAACTATTTTTATGGGAATAAGTTTCTTTTGTTCAAGATGATGCTCATATGGAATTTTGGAAACTGTAATTACCCGATTGGCATGATTGTATTTAACACACCAGTGCATTTTATAAGGTACTACTTGAAGAGTGTCTATCCAAGGTATTCTCAATAGTATATCAAAGATGCCTATGGGAGTGATAACTAAAAAGGTAGTAACCACATATGTGGGACCAAATTGTAAAGGTAGGTCAATCTCACTAAAAACCTTCTGAGAAGTTCCATCGAATGCTTTAACTAATCTAGTAGAAGGATGCAAATCATTATGAGTATAACCCAAGTATGTAAGTAATGTCATAGTACAAAATTAATTGCTTACACCATTATCAATCATAACATTGCATATAGAGTGTTTATCAAGGTATGCTCAAATGAATAAAGAATGAAGATAAGAGTCATCATCCTTAATCTCACTATCATCAAAATTAATTTGAACTATATGATGCATATGTCATGTTTAAGTACCAATAATCCCATCTAGTGGGTGCTCATAATGTGAGGGAGGAGGATGTGCATTATATACCATTTGAACTTCTGGTTCCTTCTTAGAATATTCTTACAAAGGATTATTAAATATTTTCTATGTGATCAAAAGGTTATGAGCCTGATTCCTTTAGAGGATCCTCAAATGTAAGTTTTAGGTCACCAATAAGATCTTAGATCTTGTGCTTCAAGGTAAAGCATCTAATTTTAGAATTCATTGGTTCTTGATGATAGTCACAACAAACATTCACATCATATCCTTTGAGTAGAGATCAACTCATATCAACTTCAATAAAATGAGGGAGATATATAATATGACACTCTTGTAACTATGTGTGTAATGATGTTGTGGTCTCAGGTAAACATATAAATTATCTCCTTGGTGCATTGGATAAGACAAGATAATTAGGCTATTGTGAAACTATCTTAACCATGGTGGTTGTTTCCTTTTAACGCTCAGGAGATTTTACATTATAAATTGGTTTAATTTTGAATTGTGTACTAGATGTAGATGCAACAGTTGTGTTTGATACATACTTGAGATTATTTAATGAAATAAGCTTCATTTTACAGTCTTGTATAATATGTCATAAGTCATCAAAAGATTTGAACTTATTAAAAATAATGGACTCATGTAAAAGAGCAAGCAAACTTTGCTTGAATATATCTTTCAATGCTTCTCTGTAATAAGATTGGTCATTTTGGCTAGCATTGTCTTATATCTCAAGACATATCCATTGATAGGTTCATTGGTTCCTTATTTTATTTTAATAATTTGAGCATAGGAAACTTTTTTAGAAATATTAATGGGAAAATGTGCTAAAAATTGGTCTACAAGAGGTTTAACTACTTTTATTGATTATAGAGGTAAATCATAGAACCACCTCAAAGCATAGTCCTTGAGGTTTCTTGAAAATAATTTGGTCAAAAGTTTATCATTGGAATCATAGTTAAGGCATGCCCCATAAAATGTTTTAAGATGTTGTTTAGGATCACCCTTGACATCATAAAATGTGAATTTAGGTGCAACAAATCTAGTTGGCAAAGGGTGCAAAGAGATCTCAAGTGTAAGAGGGTTATCCAACACATCTTCTGAATCTATAACATGAGGGTATTTTAAAACATTTTGTTTAATGTTTGTAAAATTATCCTCCAAGGTCTTTATAAATTTAAGGAATGATTGAATTCTAGGCCAAGTGGGATTTATATTAGCAAGTTGAGTAGTCACTAAAGGGGATGAAAACATATTTTGAGTAATAATAGGCATTGAAAACAATATTTGTGTTGAAATAATTAGTAATTTCATGATAGATGTAGTAAGGGTAATTTTAGGAAATAAATGTTTAAACATAAAACATGTGCCCGCACTAGATGAATTAGGTTGTAATGTGTTCAGAGGGAGGGATGTATTCACTATAGTTTTGAGGCTTTTGGATTTAAGTATAGTTTATAAGATATCATCAAGATATTTAGTGGTTTTTTGAATATGCTCATGAAATAATGAAATTACATGTACTTTATTATGGTCTATTTGCTCAGTTTCATTTATTTCATGGTTTTCATTATTTGAATCTTGTTCTATGATAACCCTATCAACATGTTTTTCATTGTCAACATGGGTATCATCATAATCCAAAGCACGAGATCCCTAATTGGTTTGAGATATCTTAGATGGTGGGAGGGGAAGATCAATATGTTCAATAGGCACACCTCCAAATCTAGGGTTATGCCTAGGTTACATGCAAAATAATAGAAGTAGGAAATTAAAAAGTATAACAATCTGAAACCTTAGCCCATTTAAAATGCTAGGAATAATAATAATTTACATTCAAATGAATCAGGTTCACCAAATGTTTAACCTTAAAATGTTGATCTAAGGTGATCTTATTATTAACCCTATATTTGAATTAAAGGGTTATATAAAAATGAAATGGCACAAGGGTGATAATTATATCTTAGCAACAAATTAGATGTTAAACTCAGATATAAGCATACACTAAAACTATTATGTTGAGATAGTCTAAATATGGAAAGTACAACTATTCTAGATATAGTAATGATAAATACGTGATGTACTTAGCTTGTTCTGATGCTAATGAAATTCTAGATTTGGAATAAGATGAAAGCAAGATGGAAGGATATTTTAGAACAATCATTAGATTTTGGATCTGAGACTTCTAGTGCTCTAGACACTAATCCCAGCTTGGGATGGTTGCATCAATACTACTATTTGGGTTCAACATAAGTGTCCTATATAAAATAACTACTATAAAAGGATGCAACCACTTAGATACTTGTGGGATTTACTTCGGCTTCACTCAGGTGTATTCAGATCCAAGTCATGGACTATCACTCCTTGTGAAATGGTAAAACCCTAGTTCTCCATCTTCATAGTGATCTTGGGGAAAATTGGGTTAGTGGACACAAGGTATCAAGTTGATCCCAAAGACCCCACTATCATATGACACTTCCTAAATAGCCAATACTCTAGAAGAGGGGCTCATACTCATGTAGTTCTCCCCTACATGTTGGTTTTGTGTGTGAATCATACAATATGTGTAAAGTATAATAGTGACTTAGCTTGTATCTTAGAAAATTAGGATCTTAGAATACTCCTTTAATACTTCAGATCTATAGATGTGTTGTACCTATGACTGGTGTGGAAATAGGAAAGCTTTATTCAATTGAGTTCTCTTTAAATGCTCTTTGGTAAAAATAATTGGTATTGTTCCCATGTTGTTAGGTGAGTAATGAATGAGGGTTGATCTTGTATTTATATCAATACCTTTGGAGTAATAACTCACATCAAATCACTTATGCCAACCATTAGGATACATTTTATTTATAAATTGGATGACTTTAGGGAACTAAACACTTATGTTGGGATATGACACTAATGTTGATGTTAGTGTTTGTCCTAGATGATAATGTCTAGGGAGAAGGAAAGTAGGTATAGTCTCAAAACTTACATAGATAGAAGATAAGTACATTTTAAGTAGTATGGGCAAGATATAAGACCTAGGTTATCAACATAAGACTATTCAAATGAAGAGATATATGCCAAGGGGAAAAAAGATAGAGCATATGTGAGACATGTGGAAGTGAGATTGGTATAGAACTGAGAGGAATAACCAAGGTATGAATTTGCTAAGTGTACAAGACTGAGTTGTTATATAATCATAAAATAGTGTCTACACTTTTATTGGTAGTAAATTATCCAAATATGTCTTCTTGTTTTCATCTATCTAGTTATGGGTTGAATAGGTACTAATGCCTTTGTTTCCATCCTAAAGAGTTGAGTAATGGGGGATGGTAATACCCCATGTCAAAGACTATGTCTAGGTACTCCATTGCTCCTATAATAGAATGTTGGGAAGGAGGATGGTTAGCTGTTTGAGATGAATAAACCATTTTGTATTATAAAATTACCTGTAAGCTCATGTGGATGGTTTTACAAACTCTTTAGTAGGAAAACTAGGGTTCTCAAAGGCTTGATAGCTCGAATTCATAGTTCATAGCTTGTTGATTAATGGAAAAGTGATTTGATATTCTCAAGATTTTGTATATATTTCTCAAATATTGAGTCTTTAATGACCAATTGGTGTGAAGTTAAATCAACAATGAATTTTGGCTATACCTCCTGTTTTGATTTAAATTTGACAAGTTAGTTTTTATAAGTGTCTTTTAGGCTGTGTGGTGCTTTTTCATTAATTATACACACTAATTCATTACTTTAAGACATGTTTTCATTTCTTATTTATTCAAATTTTAGCCTAGTTGTAGACTCTCACATAGGTATTCGAGCTATGCCTCTCCAAAATTATGATCTTATTTACCTGGAGTCTTCAAATTTATAACTCTGTTTTACAAACTCCATAGGTCATGGCTTAATGAGATCTTGCAAGTGTCTTGATCTCAAGAACTTAGGAATCTTTTTAAATTTAAATTATGTAAATTTTTTAGAGGCCCCATGTGCATGGGATGGTTCCACATGGAAAAATCTGAAAGATTTAAATAAACTATTATATTTACCTTTGCACCTTCATATTAACAAGTTTCAGGCTTCTATGATGATGGCACATAGATGACTATCAACAATCTAGGGAAAATTAGGATATAACCATGTAACTTTGATTATAATGTCTCAACTTAATGGGATATTTCCAAGTGGATGGTTCACATTAATCTAGAGACTTAGAACTTTTTATTACTGTACTTTGTCTAATAGGCCCCTGTCTCCTGAGATGGTTACACATGGATGGATCTCATGAATATTGAGAAAACAAAACTTTTAAATGTACCTACAACTAATATGATCAAGGTGAATGATATTATACAACTTTTCATGATCTAGGGAACTTAGTATTTTTGAACATAATGAACCTGCCATGATCTTCTAGATCATGAATCAATGAGATTTTGCCACTTGGATAGCTCTTGTGAGTTTAAAAACCTTTTGAAATTTAATGTATATTTCATTTTTATAGACTCTAAATAACTGAGATGTCACCACATGGAGGAATATTAGGTTCTAAAAAACTAAAGGACTAAGAAATTTTCATGAAGACCGATTGCATCCTTGGTCCACAAGATTTTGAAATGTGAATGACTCTCATTAACCTAGAGACTTAGAGATTTTCATTTGAATGTCAAATGTTACAAATGAATGAGATACTTCCATGTGAAATGATCTTGTGAATTAATATTTTTAGGAGGACTTGGAATTTTTTTTATAACTATAATCAACTGTGAGCAAATTGGATGTCGACACTTGTCTTGATCTAAGGAACTTGATGAAGAACTATAATTTTGAGAACTCGCTGCACATCAAACATTTTAAAAAGCTACATATATTTATTAGTTACATTAGTTACTTAAATTAAAACATGATATTGAATACACATTTTAACATTAAAGAAGAGGATCAAAGGTGATAAATAATTCAAGAGCGATGCCCAAGCTTTGATTTTCTCCTTTTCAAAACAACTACAATAAAATTATACTTCAACAACCTTAAGCTTGTATATGCCTAATCAATATTTAAATTTCTAAGGGTGATATGGATCATGAATAAAGATGTCTTAAAAATAATGGGTACCTATTTTAATCTTTGAGAATGGGGTGTGTTGGGAAACAACAAATGGTGATTTAATGGGAAAATGCTCTAGAGTCTTTGAGAACCCATAATCTTAATTATTGTATTATGATAGAGCTTTAGTCCTAATAAGAAAAGAATAAGTGAACCAGTCAAATGAAAATGACTCCACTTTATTGATGCAACATAATAACCCTTTTCATTCTTGGGATCCATGTATGTTTTTTTGATATTTATTTTACCTCTTGTTACGAGAGTTTTGACAGAGACATTGACATACAATGTAGGTTTCACTTTGATTTCTGATTTTATTTCAAAAATAATAATGAAAGTATAGGCATTTCTCTATTGCCAACCATGAATCCATAGCCTTGATAGAGATACCTCTGATTCTTCTCTAAGCCTTGATCTACTATTAGCCAGGCATCCATAGCCCCGATAGAGATTTACTGAATCACCCTTCTTCTGTAAGTTTATATAATTGTTTTTTGAAACACATATGGAAGAAGGGTTGGGAATCACCATTGGATAGGTGTATGTATAATAAATATATATATTTTTTTCAATACACCCCTACCAGTGTGCATCTATTTTAATGTTTATTATCCCTCATCCAAGTTTTAGCATGTAATATTGTAATTAATCTTTGGCAATGAAAAGTCTTTCTGAAATTTGCATGAGTATAAAAGATAAAATTTCAAAAGCATAGTGAACTCATTCAATCTAGGTATAATTTAATTTATTCATAACACATACCTCAATCCATCCCCTTAGGTAATACCATAATAAATCATGGTGGATTCTAATTGTGTTTCCTCTTATGTTATCCCCTTACTTTTGTTAGGTCTTTCATAATTCTAGCATGAGAAATTGATTAGAATGTTATGTAGTTTTAAGAAAACTAACCTAAAAAGTAGTAACACTATCTATGAAAGCACATGTAGAGAACAAGAAATTAGTCTAAGAAAATAGGAAAGATTAATCTAAGAAACTAGGGAATCTATTCTAGAAAGCAAGAAACCTAATCTAATCCTACATGTACATGCATACTCACAATCATTCAAAGGCATCTCGAGTTGGAGCAACCATGAAATAATGCTTCAAAAACTATGCATTGACTATAAAAATGAGGTCCTTACACTGGAGGTCCTTCAAACTAAATGCATTGTTACCTAGGATTTCAGATATTTGGTATGGGCTAATCCATAAAGGAGTGAACTTATCATGTTGAACTTTTTGTTCATGCAACTTATCCCATAAAATAACTAGGTCTAAAATCCTAAAATCCTTGATTTTAGATCTCTTATAAAACCATATTTTGATAATTTCTTAGTGTTTTCTAAAGTTATGTAATGCTTTAATTTGTGCATCTTCCATCTGGACTATGTCGAGTAAGTTGGATTGGATTCTTTCATCCTCTCTCATGTACTCTTGTATAAATTGGTATGTTGGTATTTTAAGAGTGATGAAAACATTGGTTATTGTATATACATTATAAGGAAAGGTAAAAATCCTTTAGGGCTTGCTTACACCTTATTTTATTTGCCGATAGTGCATACTTTAGTAATAAATTCCATTCTATTGGTTTATCTTATGTTGATTTCTTGATGGCATCCATTAGAATATTGTTAGTGGATTCAACCACTCCATTCCCTTGGGGATACTAATTTGATGAATACTTGATAGTAATCCAATTATTGTAGGTCCACTCAATAAATTCCATAGATTGAAAGATTGGACCATTATCACAAACCAACGAAAATATAGTGTCAAACTTGGTTAGCATGTTTTATTCCAAAAATTTGATCACATATTGGGCTCTAGAGTTCTTTAT
Source organism: Torreya grandis (assembly GCA_037957365.1). Taxonomy (NCBI): domain Eukaryota; kingdom Viridiplantae; phylum Streptophyta; class Pinopsida; order Cupressales; family Taxaceae; genus Torreya; species Torreya grandis. The sequence goes on along the minus strand of JARHVA010001554.1, from coordinate 559,073 downwards.
GGCCATAGATTTTATCCATATTATACAATAATAAATTGTTGTTAGGATGAATTTATGCCCTGCTAAATAATTTAGGTTGATCACCCAATAAAGTCAGTACCCCATTGAGCAAAAGGGCATCCCTCAATGACTAGTTGTAAAGGCATGGTGACATGTACCTCCCTTTTACCAAATACCTGGGATTCATTACATGTCATGAAATGGTTGTGGGTATCTTTGAAAACTATAGGCTAGTAGTATCTCATTCTTAATATTTTATGATACGTGGCATTTTTTGAGGGATGTCCACTACCTATTATCTTATGTAAGTTATTTAGGAAGTTTTTAGCTTCCTCTCTTGAGACACACCTAAAATAGATGCCTTCATAATTCTTCTAGTATAAAACTCCCTTATTTATCATATAATGGGATGATTTGAGCCTAAGGTTTCACATTTGTTCATTATTTAGGTCAAGGGGACATGCACCTATGAGTAAGTAGTGGATGATGTGGGAGTACCACTCACCACTAGCGATATGTGTTTCATTGATCTTTTTAATACAAATGTAGGGGTATTAGTCATGAGATAAATGATTACCTAGCCTTATACCATCATATTTGGTCTAATTTATAGATAAAAATTTTGTATTTTTTTCATACACTTACCTCTTATTTCACCAAATTCATTTTGTCCAAGCTTGAGCTTTACTTCTAGATCTGGGACAATGTCATAGTCTTGTTCCTTAGAATGTAATGCCTAAAATTCTTCACAGCTTTGATCAGTACATATATATGCTTATCTATCATCAAAAACTTTAATTATTCATATTTAAAATTAGTACCCATTAAGGATATTATATGTTCATTATCATCTACCTTTTGTGTGAGTATTGTTGTTATGGTATGTTTCAAAGCAAATGAATAAAGGAAGTAATCCTTAGTGAAGTCTAGGTTGATCAAAACTGGATCTTAAACAATGGTAGTTTTGATATTATAAATTTTTTTCTTGTATTTATTTGTCCATTTTATTTTAGCATCTTGCTTAAGCATGGCATTTAGTGGCTTGACAATCTCTAAAAATCTATAAATAAATTTCCTCACAAAGTTTATCTTTCCAAAGAAAGACTTCAATTATTTCTTACTGTTAGGAGGTGTTAACTTAGAAATGGCCTAAATTATTTATGGGTCTATGGAAATCCCATTTTTGGTAATGATGTGACCAAATATATTCCTTTTAGTTACCCCAAAGACACTTTTCTTTGGATTGAGTGATACTCCATATCTTTTACACCTGTCAAATATCTTCTATAGGTGATCGGCATGATCAGCTCTATTTTTTGAAAACACTATAAGGTCACCCATGTATATGATGATGCAATTTACAAAAAGTCCTTGAAATATGAAGTACATAGCTCATTGGAAGGTTGATCCTATTTTTATTAGGCCAAAAGGCATCCTTTTATATGCATAAGTGCCCCACTTGGTGGTGAAGATAGTCTTCATTCTATCCTCTGCTTTTACTAACACTTGATTATATCTTGAGAATCCATATGTAAAGGACATCATCTTAGTTTTGATAAACATTTGGATCAACTCATCCAATAAAGGTAAAATATAATTTTCCTTTCTTCATACTTGGTTAATGTTTATGAAGTTGACACATAGCCTGATTTCTTCATTCTTATTCCTCATAGGCACTAAGTTAGCTACCCAAATAGAATGCCTAATTAAAAACTATTTTTTTTCATCCAATAAATTCTATACTTTTTTCTGGATGAGGGCCTCCAAATTTATATTTACTGGCCTTTATCATTGCTTGAAGGGCTTATGTTCTCATTTCAGTGGGATAGTGTGGGTGATGACCTTAGGATCAAAGACCTTTATGCATTCATATGTAAAAGCAATCACATCCTTATATTTTTTCAATAGGCCTTTCAAATTTTGTTTCTCACTTTCAATGCAACTCAAGCCAATGTTTACATTATGTGGATATTGGTCAGTTCCCAGATTCTCTTTGACAAAGATTCACTTATTTTAGGTTGTTTCTACTTTTGAGCTTGTGGATCCATGTCGAAAGTTCACTCTAGTGAGACCATAACCATAGGGATGTGGTTATAATTTAGATATAGGGTTCCATATTCTCCTAAATATTTTATATTCATAGGTTCAACATCCCTTTCATTTATTATTTGGGATTCAAAGGCTCTAGAGCTATTCAAAATTTAAATGATTTGTTGATTGCCATCAAGAACCTATAAGTTCTCCACATTGTATGGGATAGAGGGGAAGGGAATAAAATACACAAATAATTTATTGTATCTTATATTCTTATAATTGTGTTAAGTTGGTAGCTAAATCCGCTAGTGAATCAGACATCTAATTTTCTTCTCTTAGAATAGCTCTAATGTCAAATGTTTTTAAGGATTCGACCAGGTCCCATGATATGTGTTTGTATTTATCTAAGTAAGAAAGTTTGATTTGATATTTATTTATAATATGATTGAAAACCAAATTTGAAACATCAAATATTAGTAATTGCTTGATATTATGTTTTAATTCAAACTATATACCGAAGATTAAAGCTTTATATTCAACTCAATTATTGGTTCAAGTGAATTGTAATCTATATATAGCCAACTATTGCTTCTTATAAGGGTTGATAAAAGTTATGCCAATGCCTAAACCTAGATTTGATCTAGCCCCATTGAAATGGAGATTCCATAGCTGTGAAGGACATTCAAATTCTTGTTCATGAGGTTCTTGCTTTGTGGTGAATGTGTATATGCATGCATGTGAGGATGTAAAGTCAACCTTATCATTCATATAATTATAATATATGATTAGGTGTATCATATTTGTCTCTCAATATACTCATATATTATTGGCCACCCCCTTCTAAGGTAGTCACATGTGTTAGAAATCTATTTCCATGTACCCATTTAATGTTTTTGACCAATCATGACTCAACAATAAGTTGTAAGCTTCGATAATGTCGATGACCATAATGTCTATGTACTATTATATGCATGGCTCAAAGGTAAGATATATTTTTATATTTTTTAACTCTCCAACACATTGGATAGAGGGCTTGCCTAGCTATAGGACCCTCCTTTTGGATTTATCTGGGGTTAAATCTTGTTTATTGCATACAATCATGGGTATCACATTAGTTGAGGCACCTGAGTCAACAAAATAATTATGCACATTATTTATGAACATTATGATGGTTAAAAAAATGTGGTACCTCTAGAATATCCTTGTAAATAACCACATTTATGTATGTAACTTTTGATTTGTCTGTGGATGGTCTTCCAGTCAAGGCTTTGAGCAACAACTCTGTTTGGTGATCTGAGCTATCTCATGAAGACTGATATTTGCCTTGATATTTTTCATATCTTTGATGATATTGTACCCTATTTTTCTCTATGGCTCTATATTTTGTAACTAATCATTCCTTTTTAGAGGGAGAAAATTATTATTTGCCTTAAAATATGGAGGAATAATAACACTATTGTTTGTAGGCATCAAAGTGGTGGCATGTCACTTATTCCTTAGGTAGTGATTATTCCTTTTGAACTATTGGAAAGCATGGTTTTCATCTATATTATCTTTTGGTATATTCTCATATTCCATTATGAATGTAAAGTCATATGTTTCAAAGACCATTGATGTGCTGGAAGGACCTGGAATAGTGAAGAAGATGGCTCTAGATGATTTTCAAAGTTTTCTTATGTATTCATCTCCTTCTGGAAGATCTCAAAGGTGGTGTAGAACTCTATGAAGTTTATCTCACCATGATAGGTTGTATTATGGAGTCAACACCAATTAAAAAGTGTGGCTTGAAATATGTTTATCATGGGTATCTTATTAGGTGGTTGTTATTCTATGCTGTTTCTAGATCTATTGAAAGGCTTGTTGTATATTTGATATGAAAAATTCCAATTGGTATTCTTCCCCATGGTGTTTCCCATTACATTTTGCATGCTTAAGGACTCATTGCTCAACTCCTACACCATTCTTTGGATATCAGCTAGTTCTAATTTTTTAGAATCAGAAGCAATACCTTGTGTAGTATCAGCATTGACTAGTATCAAAGACTGACTTTGATTTTGGTGATTAGGTGTAGACACAAGATTATTTAGGAAGCTAAGGTTCTAGTTAGGTAGAGCATGGGATAAAGATAGTTGGGTGTATACCTAGTTCTGATTTTAAGACATAACATTTTTATTAACATTTGGAATGGGGTTTAAGGTCTAGGAAGCTAGGACTAATATTAGGTGGGGCTAGATCTTATAACTAGGGGTTAAACTACTTGATAATATTAATAGCTTCTACATAGTCCAGGTGTAGTGTAATGATTTAGGCACTCACTGAAGAAAAAATATTTAGAATCCAAAGCATTATTATATATTTCAAGGGTTAAAGCTTCATTAGGTTTATAAGTAACATCAACTTGGCTATACATATTTTATAATCTCACATTAAAGGTTATTATTGGCTCATTGGGTTATATCCTCATGCTTTTAAAGTGTTGGTATATGATGCTTGGGATATTGACTTATCCAAATTGTGTCAAAAAGGCATTTTGACATAGATTCCAAGATGTAATCAAATTTTATAGGATATTAAGGAACCAATCATAAGCAACATCTTACAAGGTAAAATGGAATAGTTTGCATGCTATGTTTTCATGGTTACATTTAGTATCCTTAAAGTAGTTTTGAAAGCCTTTATGTGTTCTTCAGTAGTCTTTCCTTCCAAGGGAGAAGATGAAGGAAGATACTTTTTAGGGTTTTTAGGAAAATCATGTATGTCTCTAAGAATAATAATGACATAGCTGAATAACTAAGCTAGGTCCATTATACATGGAGGAATACAAGGTCTTCTATCTTCAAAATAGGATTGGGCCTGAGGTCCTCTGAAGACACCTCTATCTGACCAAAATTTTCTATGGATTTTGAAAGATGGGAATAGTAGGCTAGTATCTTAGGTGGACCTTGTTAGTCTTTTAGATATATCCACTATAACTCAAGTGATCTTTTCAAAGAAATAAAAGGTGGCCCTCTTTTGAGCACCAAATACATTCCTATTGATGTGGGTTTAATGCACACCAGGGAACCTTATGAGATATCCTCTAATATTTTAGGATCAATGAATAAATATTCACTCTAAGGCATGATTTACATGCCATTAGGTTTTATAAACAACCAAGTGGTAAAACAACAATGAGTGGTGTAGTTGTTTACCTTAGATGGCTCAGATATGATGTGAGTCTAGACCTAATTAAGAGGGATAGATTGATGGTGAATCTAACCTAAGGTGGGTAGAATCAAAATAAAACTAAAAAATAAAGAAAGAAGGGTAAGGCATGGAAGGAAGATTTATAAAATCAGATAAGATGAAACCTTTATAAGCTGGATCTTGAACTAGTGGTTGGATAAGTAGTCAAAGAACTAATGCTTGCTACAAGTAACTGTTGACACACAAATAGTCAAACATAGCTAATATTATAATGAAACAAGAATACAATGAACTTTAGTGCACATAATCAAATGTTACTGCATTTAATAGAATGTAATTGTACATCTACAAAGGGAGATTATGATCATTACACACAAAATATTCAAATTAGATACAACACAATATGAATAACTATATTAGAAATAACACTCATGTGTAACCCAAAGTCTAAAATATTAGAATGATGGAGCTTATTTAAAGACTCAAAATTTTGAAGAACATGATTTACACTTCAAGACAAGTTATAAAACAATCCTCATAATTTTTTATTTATTTCAACAACCAAAATTATCCTCCTTTTGTAATTGAGAGGATATAAGTATATATAATCTTGGGGAGGGGTTACCTCATCCTAAAAACAAAGTATAAAATTAAAATTTCCAATTTTAGGGCTCATACACATTTAACATGTATAGGATACAAAATAAAATAACTGACCAAAACTACATAGTTACAATAGAAACATATACATGCCTAAAATATAAATAAGATCTAAGCCTTCATAACAATAGAATACATGCAAATATATATGTTCATATTCAACTATGGTGTCAACTTAACACTACTTGAAGAAGAAGGAGACTATGTACTTGATGTGGTGATTAATGTTGATGGAGGTACTACATGCAAGGAACTAGTCATTCTACTGATGAAACACTAGTAGATTGAAGAGGAATGGGCACTTTATGATAAAATGGCCCTTGAGGCTAAATTATCATGGTGGGAACTAGCTGAGTAGTAGACACTATTTTTTCAACCTCTTCAACAACCCTTAGTTTTTTAAATAACACAAGAAAATTTAAATTAGTTATTTATAATATCAAAATTAAGCATAAAAGATTTAAATATTTTACCAACTTCACTCATTAACCATTGATGCTCAGTTTTAAAGGCTCTAAAATCTATCTCTAAGTGCCTCTACCTTGATCAATTTGTCCTTCATAAATTGGGTACGCTACATAATCTCTTCGTTAGTCTTTTATATAGAGCCTTTTACCTCTACTTTGAAATTGGGATTATTTATCTACTACCCTCTAGAAGTTATTATGCCGATCACCCTCATATCTTTCAAAATCTCAATGGCCCCCTTTTCTTGGATGGAAAGTTGGGCTACTAAAGCTTTCATCTGAGTGTGCCAATGAAATTCACCTTCTCTTTTCAAAAGTACATAGTTTAGAGCCCAAACTACCTCTTATGTAGTCATTAAATTCAAATGACTATATGTGATATTTCTTGTGTATTGAACCAAAAAATTGAGTCTCTTCTCAAGTTATTTCATTTGGTTCCAAAATTTTATCACTCTTCCCAATTTGAGCTATGACACACCCCTAGAAGTCCTAATTATTTTCAAAATGTCATACATCCTAGTGGCTACACTTTAGACATGATCTATAATCTCCTTGTGAGCCTAAATAATATGTTGTTACTATTGATGTGGTTTTGATGCACACCAAGCCCTAAATAAGGTAGCCTCTAACATTTTAGGATATTTATAAAGGTAAACTCCACTTTGAGGCATGAACTACAGGTATGGGTTAAACAACTAGGTCGTGGAATAATCAGGTTTGAGCATGTAAGTTGTTAACTGAGTGTGTGGGTGAGTGAAACCTAAAATAAATCAAAACCCATCTAATTTTGATGGATGGAAACCTAAGCTAAAGTGGGTATGTATTAAAATAAAATACAAAAGGGGAAGGTAAAGTATAAAATAAAGCTTTATGCTCACAAGAGGGATTACTTATAAGCTGGTCTCATTCATAGACAAGTGTCTTTAAACTAATGTTTGTAGCTAGTAGATGTAGCTCACATGCATACAAACATAGTGAGGGAGTGTGAGGTTAAAAGATATAGTATACTCTAATATATCAACTAAAGGTTGACCTTATTTAGAGTATTCATAGAACACCCTTATGACATAATTATAACTCAAATTAAAGAGCTATCTAAGGTAGTTATTACTCACTCTTAGAAACCTATATTTTAAAAGACACTTCTAGACACTTAAAGAAAAGAAATAATTAACCTTATTGCATAAAATTAAAACTATTTGCCAATCATTAAATAATTATTTCATATATTATATTAGAATACATTACTAATAGTAGATAATAATTCTAAGTAGCATTTACACACTTTGAATTACTAGGTCAACCAACAGGAAAATAAATAAAGTTAATCACATAGAATTGGAACATAAAAGCATTAACACCCTTACTTGATTATCAAAAGATCTCTTATTATATTGATAAAATTCCATCCTTTTTGGATGGGAGAATTATAATTATAAATATATTTGGGGAAGGGTCACCTCATCCTCTAAATCCATATGAAGTACAAAAATTACATGTTAGTAATCAGAACAAAAGTTCTACCTGGACATAAACTCTACATATACAAATAAAGATGGCTAAAACTACATATTTAGAGTAAGACATGTACTTAAATAACCATGTAATGTGTACATGTTGTAATACTCCACAATTAAATCTTACATGCATTCATAAAGTTTTAGTTACATTCATCAATTCACATGCAAAAATACATATAGTATTAACTCAAAAAAGACTAAGGTTTACTCTTGATTGGGGCCTACATGGTTGGTGGAGTAGTATTTGAAGTAGTTGGTTAAATAAAAGTAACAATAGGACTTGAACTAGAATATAGATTTGAACTAGAACCTCCAGACATGGCCTATTTCTTCACTTCCAAATATTGATAATGCTTATATCTAACATCATATTGAAATATGATTGCATTCATGTTAATAAGAGACAACATTTGCAACGTAATGACTTTTGTCAATAATTTCCCATGCTTGGCCTTTGTATTTATGAATTAAACCTAGAAAATATCCACTTCAATCACCTTTTTCTAACAAAACTAAGTTCCTATTTGATTTTCTCCATATTGCACCCTTGAAGACTCTATTTGAAATTGGCAGATGTTTACTGGAGTAACTTGTCAAAATTATTACTATCTATTAACTTCCATTAAGTGTCCCTAGATTTACACAACCTTAATTATTCAAAAAAAATTAAAACCTATTTATGATGCTCAACCAACTTTGGGATCAAGGCTTGCATACTTGACACCTAATATTGAGCTTCTTGTGTTCTGATGACCACCAAATTGAGAGCATTGTTTGCCTCAAGTGGCATCATCAGATCCAAATGGCTGAAGGCCTTATTTGTTGTATATAATATGAGTAAGTTCAATTTATATTCATCTTATTTCAAAGAATTGAACATTTTGGATGTCTTAACTAAATGGGGAGACAATTATGTCCTCATTAGATTAATGGTATCCAGAATATTGTATAACATGATGGATACATTTTGGAAACCATCCTTAATCTCCCTGGGAACATGCATAATTTGCTATTTTTTCTATAATTTATTCAACTCTTGTTGTAGCTCTTCTCTAACTTACTTGGTGCCTTTGTGGAGTTTTAGCAAATCCTTTGTGTGGGTTCCCAAATAAGCTATAAAATCCTCATTATAAAGAGACTCTCCAGTTATCTAAATCTTTCTCTTAGATAGGTAGAAAACATCCTGCATCTATTCAAGGATCATCCCCATACTAGATTCATATTGTACTTTTCTCTTTCTAACCATCTATATAGTCCCTATTGAATTATAATAAACAATCCTTACAGTGGGTAGGTATGTGATCACCAAATTAGGATTCTAAACAACTTAGGATTTTAGGTCTACCACCCACTGTGGAATCACCAATTGTCTAAGGTTAATAGACTAGGTGTCTTGGGTAAAAACTTTTGACAAAAAATCCTCTGAATATTGCTTCAGTTCCTCCACATGGAGTGGGTCTGGTAAGGATGGAAAAATGATTTTATACCAATCCACATTGCCAAATTGAGGCATGGGATGAAAAATATATGTGGTCTTCCTACCAGCTCTTGTGGATGATACAATTGAAGTATCTTGAGTGGTAGTAGAAGGTGGAATTGGTAGACCTAATTGATTCGAGGGGATAGAAAATTATACATTGGTAAGTGTTCCTATATTTTTATTGAAATGAACCTTCTTAGCTTTAGGAGCCCTTGACCAAAATTGGGAAGGAGTAGAAGTATGACTCTTAGTATCTAAATTATAAAGAGTAACTATAGGAATTAAAGAGACAATAATAGCAATAAGAATAAAAGAAACAATAGGAACTAAAGAAATAATAATAACAAAAGAAATAACATGACATGAAGAAGGTGCAGTAGTAATGGCATCACTTGATTGCTCAGTCTCTATTGGTACCTTTCCTTTGAATCCATAGAGACTTAGGACCTTATCCCTCTCTAGTTTCTCCTCCTCATTCTTAGGGTTGTCAACCATAGGAGTTTGTCCACATTGTATTACTTCCTCTACTTGTGCAGTGGTCTTTCCTTGGTTTATAGTTTCTCCTTGGGATAATGTCCCAATAGTTAAACTTGCAATAACCTTAGGGGATTTTGGTTTCCTATTATAATGAAGCATTGGTTTCATAATCAAGAGATTAGCTTTATTGTAGTAGAAGATAAAATATTCACATTTGGGGCAAAAAAAACTAGACTTATAATAGGGAGTCTTGATTCTTCAGAGTTAGAAGAATAAATGCTAATTGGATCCCCTACTCCTAAATAACTTATAACAATAGGGGCTTCTTCCACACCTTGATTTTAATTCACAACCTTCATGACATTTGGTGGGCATGCTTCGGATGGCTCCCCTTCTAGTTGAGCAAGTTCAGAAGGCTCTGCGGACCAATAATCTATTGAAACCCATCCACATAGAACTAGAAGTCTGGTGTGTACCTCTTGAATTATGAGGGAGGGATATCATTATATCACCCTTAATATATCCTTTGTCATTATAAGCATCCTTTACATAGACAAGACCTCAACATCATCATTTTCATTTAAGAAAATAAATTTGTGTTCATATGGCTCATGATGGTAAGGTATACCCAAGCTTGTGATATGATTTTGAATGTGGACATGGGGATCCCAATACCTATGCTATAAGTATTGAAATTAATACAATTACCTATTTTTTCCAACATCACCAAAGTATTTCATATGTGTATAACACATTTGGCTTATCATTAGAGAATATCTATGGAAAAGACTTTTATGTTTCTTCTTCATATTCTCATTAATGTTCCACCATAGATGGTATGTTATTTCTTGTTTGACCAACTTGTTTGGGATGTACTTGGGAAGACATAAGGGTGGAAACTTGGTTGCCAAAACCATGGTTACTATATAATCTAGGTATAGCTAGTAGTCCCCCCTTGGCTATAATGTTTTCTTGATGTTATCAGATAATCAGGCCAAGGATTCCTCAGAGATTGCCTTATAGAACTGAGGGTAGACATTTTTAGAAATATAGAAAATGTTCCTCATATATGAATAAATATACAAGAAAAAATAGAAGTCACATACCCTATTTTTGATATAGTTTGGGGCTAGGCTCTAGAATGATTCATTATGAATGTAAACAATCACCATAACTGCATCCAACAAGTAAAACATAATGAAGAAATGACTACCAACTGGTATCTTATCTTTCTAGAACATTTTGTCTTGGAACTTGGAACTAATAATTTCTCCCATGACAAAGTTTAATTTTGAGGTCATCAATAATTCTAATAATGGCACCCATTCCAATCAAAGGTAGTGGATGTTGGTTCACCCATATAGTCTATTCACCCCCATCTTGTATTTATTGATTGTCATGGGAGTTATGGCCTTGAGGGTCACCCTCTCCCCTAGGATTATCTATTTACATAACACACTCTTGATGGTCCCAATCTTCTTCCACAATGCAATTATGTGTCCATCATACATGGCATCTGTGATGGGGAGTTGTAGGTATCTCTAGAAAGCATCCCCTAAAATACAAGCCACAATTATTTTATGATTGACATGGTATAAGAAGCCATTAAATACCTTTCTTATGAAGAACAAGTCTTGAATTAGGTCAATACATGGCATCAATTTGGGCTTGGCTATCATAAAATGTAATTATTGGCACTTTAATGGTATTAAATTAACTACTAGTTATTTTTGCTCAGTTGTCAAACCATCTTCACAGGCATGGGAACCAATATCCTCTACCACATCCCATAAAACTATTTAATTGGCATATTTATCATCAAATACTATCACATTGAAGATTATGTCCATGTACTCTATAGAATCCTTGGTGGATAATTTTGATTCTAGTGAAACTCCCCTGAATACCTTAGATTATGAAGCCATTTCTTATTTGGTTTACTTATGTAGTTCTCATGGAAATTCAGTTGGTTGATTACTTATTGGAAATGGCTCATAAGTAAAAATAGATAACTAGGGCTTTAAGTTCTCTATGGAATGCAATTTTTATCAAGATATTTGGTAATCAATAGGCATTAGTCTCTTCAAAATTTGATCATATAGCTTGAGGAGGGGGATTTTAGTTCTAGTTCAAGCACCATTAATGTTTAACATCTCTAGGCTTGATTTTCTATTTTAATTCAAATTCACTAACCTACTTTGACATGTATGCCACATAGATAATTTATACATTCAACAAAATGACATGTTGTTATCCATAGACAAATTTCACTTTGTCACTAGTTTTGTGCAAAAAATAGTTATGCCATGCAACATACTTTTGGAAGTTGGGTGTCATAACTTTTATCAAAACCTATTTAGCTAAATCTTGTGACACCTCAGATATACGAAACATGAAGAGTCATATCTTTAGTGTGTCAGAACTTTTTTAAAATCATCATTTTCCATTTTTCACAAAAAGTGTGAAGAGAAAAGTAGCAAAGACAAAAGTTTACGAAGACACAAAAATGAATTTGAGTGATGCAAAAACTTGTAATGACCAAAAATCATGAATATGCAAAAGTTATGATATGCCAAAGTCATGACAAAAAAAGTTTAGATGAACAAAAGTTCCAAAATCCATGAATTCATGAAGTATGAAAGACTTAAAGTGCCAAAGTACGTGATGTGAAAAAGTCACAATAGCCAAAAGTTATGAAATTTCAAAGGTTTTGAATTGTAAAAGATGCAAAGACTTATGGCTTTTGCCTAGGATTTTCAAGTTTTGAACTTGTTACAAATTTATAAAACTTGCATATATGTGAAACCCTTGAAAGACATTAATACATTCATTAGAATAAATCACATAGTGAAAACCTAAAGAATAGGGAAGATAAAGATTGCATTTACATAAAATAGTATACTTCACAAGAAATATCAACATGAGAAATAAGAACCTGAAAGCCTTAAACAATTATAAGTACACACATGAATGCCAATGAAAAAGGATTTTTCAAATCATAACTAGGCCTTTCAGACTATAATGGGTCCCTATTAAAAAAAATGAGAGTGGGGGTGCATTGAGTACAAAATGGTGACTCTCTAGGGGGATATTGCCGAGTATTCTAAAATCCAAAATCTTCAGTTTCAAAATTATAAATCAAACATGGATCATAACATAAAAGAATAATTAAACCAAAAACATGAAATAAATTCCCAATAGTTCATGTAACATACTAGCCTTACTCATACCTTGGATCTGTGTGTGATGAAGTGATTTTATTTTACCCTTGTTTTGAATATTTTAGCAAAGATTTAGAGTAAATTGTAGGTTTCATTCTAGTTTCTTTGAAGCATATTAAAACTAGGGAGCCTTATAAATTTCTTTGCTAATAGCTAGGCATCCATAGCCCTAATAGAGATACCTTAGATTTCCCCTTTTCCTCATTTTCTAAACTTGCATGATGCATGATATATTGATCTTTTTTCATCATGTGAATCTTTGACCACCTTTAGGTTTTCTTTGGGTTTATTGATCACTCTTTTAAGATGCATTGGTCCTCTTTTTTTTAAAAATACAAATGGAAGGAGGAGGATGGGAACCAATATAAGATGGTGTATGTATGAGGAAAAAAAATCAATTTCCTAGAATGTCCATGCCAACTACATTCGTGTCAATGCTCATTACTCAAACAAGTATTAATGTATAAAGTGTATTTGATCCAAGGAAACAATAAACATTTCTAAATTTGTATGGATTAATGAGAGAAAATTTTACATAACTCATAGAAGTATTTAATTGTGGTATAATCATAATTCAGTTTTCATTACATACCTTAATTATAAAAACCTTAAACACATAGGTGTAAAACTTGTAGATAAATTTGGTTGTGTTCTATTTATTCTCTTCCCACACTCATTTTCCCTTTTGGAGTTGTGTAAAATCAATCATACATGAGAAGCATAGTGGAATAGATGTCAACGTGGTTATATCAGAAGAAGTCAATCAAATTGTCATGAAATAAAAGACATATATTCTAGAAAATAGGGGACTAAGCTAAGGAAACCAAAATGTTGAAATCAAGAAAGTAGTAAATATAATTTATACCTACCTCTACCAAGGCACTTGTTGTTACTCAAGGACATCTCCAAATGGTGCAACCATGAAGTAGTGATTCAAAAACTACCCATTAACTAGATATGAAAAATTCATTACCTTAGAGGTCCTTTAAATGAAAAACATTGTTACCCAAGATATATAATATCTAATAAGGCTTGATCCATAGGGGGTAAAATTGTCATGTTGTCCTTTATTTTTGTGGGATTTATCCCACAAAAGTACCAAATTAGATATTCTGAATACTTTAACCTTTTCTCTTTTATCAAACCATATTTTGACTAGGTCTTAATGCTCACTGATACTATGAAAGGATTCCATCCATAAATATTCCATCTCTATTATGTCTAATAATTGAGACTCCATTTTATTACCAGGATCCATATATTCCTACATTGGAAATTTGAACATAATTGGAAATACTAGTTATCATCCATATACTAGTAGGTAGGGTGAAGCCTTGAGGCCCTACTTGTATCAAGTTTGATTCGCCCATAATGCATATTTTAGTAGATGATGCCACTCTTTGGGTTTATTTGTAGCTGAATTTTTGATGGTGTTAATTAGGTTCTTATTTGTTGATTTAGCCAATCCATTTCCTATGGGCAATGATTGTAAGATGACCTAGTGGTGATTTGGTTGTCATGGGTCTATTTAGTAAAATCAACTGATTAGAATTATATCCCATTGTCATAAACTAAGGATATGGGGGTGCTAAACCTAGTTGTGATGTTTTCCTCAAGAAAACTGAATACATCCTATGCTATGGAATTATTTGTTGCCACTACTTCAGTCCACCTGATGTAATAGTTTGCAGTTATGAGCAAAAACTTGTGGCCAGGTGAATAATTAGGGTTGATTAATTTGATGAAATATAAACCCCACTGAGCAAATGGTCTTCCTTCAATTATAGGTTGTAATGGCATTATGACATGCACTTCTCTTTTTACCAAGACTTGGCATTCATGACATGTTCTTACATGATTGTGTGTGTCCTTGAAAACTGTTGGCTAACAATAGCCCATTATGAAAATATTATGTGTTATGGTGTTTCCAAATTGATGAACTTTATCTATCTTTTGGTGTGAGTTCTCTATAATTTATTTAGCTTCTTTCTATGATACACATCTCAGGTAGATGCCTTTATAATTTCTTCTATAGATAATCCCCTTCTTGATCATGTAGTGAGTAGATTTAAGCCCTGAGACTCTCTTTTGTTCTCTATTAATTTTGGGGGATAAGTACTTATGAGTAAGTATTGAATGATATTAACATACCAATCTCCTATAGACATCTAGGTCTCTAGGACCTCCTTAATGGTGATGCATGAGTCAGACTCAGTCATAAGCTGAATGATGCCTTATCATTTGACAATTTTATCAAGTTTGATTTCTATGTCAAACTCCTACAACTTTGCCATCCATTTACCACTATGCTCTCCATTTACCACTATGCTATGTCAAGTGAGATTAATAGTAGTATCTGACACAATAACAATAAATTTATTCCTTATGATGTAATGCCGAAATTTATTTATTGCTTTAAGAAGAACAAAGATCTATTTGTCTATCATGGAGTAATTGAGCTATGATTCTTTAAAATTTATGCTCATAAATGCAATAGGATGTTCAATTTCATATTTATTCTGGGTAATCACAATAATGATTATGTGCTCTGAAGTAAATAAATACAAGAAGTCTTTATTGAAGTCTAGGCTTATCAATGCTGGGGCCTAGGATATGGCATCCTTGATGTTGTAGAAATAATTTCAAGCTTTTGGTGTCCAAGTTACCTTGGCATCTTGCTTGAGCATTACATTTAGAGGCCTAATAAATTTTGCAAAAGTAGAGATGAATTTACTTACAAAATTTATCTTTTCGAAGGACTTGAACTCTTTATTTTTGTTTGGAAATGCATTATTGAAATTCCTTGAACTCTATCTAGATCAATGGTGATCCCTTCCTTGGTGATGATGTTCCCCATTAATTTATCCTTAGTAAAATGAAATATGTTATTCTTAGGGTTGAACAAGATGTTAAACCTTCTACATATTTTAAAGATTGACTATAGATGGCTTACGTGATTAGTTTTATGCTTAGGTGCATTTACCTATCAGACCTTGAAATACATGATCCATAGCCTATGAAAAGGTAGCTCTTGTATTAATCAAGACAAAAGGAATCCTATTATATGCATAAGTACCTCGCTTCAATATAAATGTAGTTTTCATCCTATCTTGAGATTCTACTAGCACCTAGTTATAACTTGAGAATCCATCTAAGAAGGACATCATTCCATAATCACTTACTACCTATATCACTTCATCTAGAGAAGGTAGAGGGTAGTTGTTTTTATCATAAGATTTATTAAGGTTCCTAAAATAAACACACAATATGTATACCCATAATATTTTCAAACTTTATCAAATACTGATGCTTTTTATCTTGCATGAACTCATCAAGTTTCAATATCTCTAAGTTCATGCCCTAAGGGGTGCATCAGGAAAGAGGTGGACAGACCATTGGTGCTTCATAGGATTTTTGTCATTTTTTTCCACTTGATATCTACACACTTGTATCTTAAAAACCATTCCCCTAAGTTTCACCTCTTATTTTTCTACCTCCTCTAGTCATTTACCATCTTCATTAGCCCTTTACCTAACCTAAACCCATTTTTGGTAGTTTACATGACTATGTTAGCCACATTGACCTTGTATTATTATTTACAAAGCTTACTAAGAACTAGGTCAGCCATGGACATCATAGTTCATTACCTAGTTATGTTTTTTGTCAATTATTAATACTATGTTGACTGGGTCGACCTTGTCAATCAAAATTTTTGTAAGGTTTTAGGGTTAGATCTATCTATATAAACACACTCATTTATCCATTTATAAAAGAAGAGAAGAAAAGTAAGATATATTTTGCATATTCTCATCCACCATTCTACTTGAGGAAAAAGCTTAGGGTTTCATACTTTCTTTGGAGATATAGATCATGTCTTGTGGAGAAGTCTTTTGGATGCATTGATAGGTTATGTAGACTAGAGCTAATTTATCCTTATCATCCTTACATACCACAATAAATTCTTGTGAATCACCTTGGCCAAAGGAGATATTGAGGATTAATGGGTTTATCTTCAAAGGTAAGTATTCCTAACTTTATTTCTCCTTTGTAAAATCAAATAGATATGCATTTATAATTCTCTTCCATGCATTAACATTCTGTATACATTGATGTGAGTATATGTCTTATATTCATGTTTAATTTTAATGTTTATTACCCTCACTTTGTGCCACAAACTTTGGTGATATCTACATTAGATTTTTTTTTACTTGTTAGTAGTTTAGTGAATATGAAAACATATGACCTAGTTAGGGTTACTATGTAGTTTTGATTGACTAGAGGATTTGAAACCCTCCCTAGTGATATTATTTATGGTAAGATATCCATTGATTAGGTCTAATGGATCCATATTGGTCATGACCCCAATTATCTAATGTATTCCTAATTGGAAGTGTAAGTAGGATCTATCTTCTCTAAGCTAGAATTGATTTTGTAGAATCTATTGCATTTACCATTACATACATTATGGTGAACCCGACTTGATTTTAACCCTTGTAAGTTTTCTTTCACACTTTCATTTCTATCATTTTTATATATTTATGATACTATGTTGACTAGGTTGGTATAGTTCTAACTCTTGTGCACATGTTTAACACACAATTGTATCAAAATTACTTTGTTCTTTCTATGTAGGTCTTCATTAGATATAGGTTATTAGATTGGATAGGTCAACACAACACTCTTATTCAGTACTAGATTAACATACTAAGTTGGTTAGGCAAACTTAGTCTTCCAGTTAGCATCTAGATCAACAAAATAAGCTAAGCATGTTGACTTAGTCTTCTAGTCAATATCCAGATCAACAATCTAAGTAGGGTAGGTCAACTTAGTCTTCTAGTCAACATCCATATCAATAAACTAAGTTGAACACATAAAATTAGTCTTCTAGTCAACATAAAAAAAATAAAACTAAGTCAGTTAGGTCAACTTAGTCATCTTATCTTGACTTAACACATAAGGTTTTATAGAACTAGGTCAAACTAGTCAACTTAGTTTATAAAATTTGAAAGTAGCATTCAAGGCATTTCAATAAAAAATTTGCAATCCTCATCATCCTCCAACCCACCAAGGTTTCTCTCTTTATATCTTTATCAATTTAGTACTTCATTATAGTTCTATTTTATATAAGTTTATAGTCTTTAAAACTATAATCTTATAACAAACTAAGTCGACCTGGTCAACTTAGTTCTGTAGCCTATCTCCTATTTAAAAAGACTAAGTCAACCCATTCAATTTTATTCTTAAAGACTCTTGCTTCCAAAGAATAGTAACAACCTAGTCGACTCTATTTTATACTATTTGCATACAGTGTCATCTGAACTAACTCTGTATTACTCTTAATTTGGAAATTAACAACTATTTTCTATTAATTAATTCACACTTTCACTTTCAGCTGTTTGCATTTCTAGAGTAGCTCACATAGTCTAATTAGGTGGGTTTTAAAATTTCCATTTAGTTACACTATTTTGATTTTTTTGCACACACTATCAAATCACAAAATATTTAAAACACATTTAACATTTATCTTCCCAAGACTTATCTACTTGGATTTCATCATCAAGGGGGAAGCTAACTTGGTTTTCTAGCCAAGTATAAACACATGATTAATGGTATATATTAGAAAAAAACTCGATACCCTTATCACTATGGGATTGTGAAGTGAGGGGGTAGGCCATAATACCAAGCCAATACCATTGCCAACATAGATCTCTTTCAGCCTAAATGCCCTAAAACAATCCACAGATTGCTATCTAGTTCCCTATTTTCAACCAACTTCTCTATCACACTTAAAATAACACTTTAGAATAATCTAACAACACTCAAGATGACCACTTAGTTAACATTTAATTTTAAGTTGATTGCTTGATCTCTGATCATTGTGTGTTTTATTTCAAAAACTTGCATTGGCCAACATTGGTGCCAAGTTTGATGTTATGTGCCCCTATTGGATCATTCTCATTGATCCAATTGTTTGTGTGTTTGTTTCCACTTTTTTTTCAAATTACATTGTAAAAACTTTCCCTATTTTTAGCACACTATTATTGTATTTGACATAGTATCCTATAGACTTTCTTCTCTATCTATAGTACTAAGTCAACCTGGTTGACGCTGTACTCTTTTCTACTAGTTAAGTTATAGTACTAAGTTGACCTAGTCGACCTTGTATCCTTATTAGACTATGTTTTTCCCTATTTACAATATTAAGTCAACTTGGTTGACATTTTACTCTATTCTACCAATCAAGTTATAGTACTAAGCCAACCTAGTTGACCCTGTATCTTTATTAAGCTTAGTTTCATACCCTGTATATAGTACTAAGTCAACCTAGTCGACCTTGTACTCTTATCTGTCTCTTGGATTATAGAACACGATAGACCTAGTTGACTTTGTATCCTTCCTATCTCTTTTATTTACATCAACTTTATCTTCCTTAATCTTTCTCCTTCATCATGTACTTCCTATTTTAAGACAACAATAAGTTGAATTCAATGGATTTGATGAGTTTTACCAACCCTAATAGGTTATCCCAGAAGTATCTTGTGCCTCCTACCCTAGATGAAAGTAATGTGCATGTAGCCACTTGAAATATAAACTATGGGACCCCTCCTCATTCTTATTCACTTCAAAATCATCTCTTCTCATATGAATATGAACCTAAATTAGAGTATACCCTAAAAATGCTCTTCTTCATTAATGAGTTTCCTCAACATTGAGGAAAAGATCCTTATTTTATTTACCATCTCATGATAAATGGTCAAGTTGAATATCCCCATTCACCTTCTCCCACATTCTCACATGGATTTGGGGACACTAGATTCTTTGATTCTCAACTTCTTCCCTCTATTTTTACCCCTTCTCATACCATGACATCTTCCTCTTTGATTTCCTCCACCTCCATGCCTAGTATCTCTACTAACATGGCAAGTTCTACATATAGTGGGTCTCTTCCAAGACCCACACTTCTTAATTCTTCCACTAGTGTATCATTTTCTACCCATGGTAATCTTGTCTCTAGTTTTTATTCTTCTCATCCCTTTACTAGTACATCTTTTTCCACAAGCAAATCATGCTACTAGTGCCTCAATTACTAATAATTATTCTCAAGCTACTAATAACATCCATAGTGGTACCCAAACCACTACTACCAATTCTAATGCTTCACACAATGCCAATAATACCACTCAAACCCATCAAATTATATTACAAACTCTTAGTCAAATGAATCCTTTCCAAGCTAACAATGCCAATCCAATCAAATGATGCAAATGTAAAATTAACTTATCCATCTCCAAAATCACCCTCAATAGGTTCCATGGGGAATGCATAACCAAAATTCTCCCCCACATCCTCTTTAGGATTCCCATGGTAATCTTATCCCTTAACCTCCTCTTGTTAACAAAATAATCAAACAACTTCAAAATGAGCCTCTTACGCATAAAATTGATAATATCGATATAGGAGGCATCACCCTTACTATAACCTACAATGGGTCAACTGATCTTACTCTTCACTTAAAAAAATTTGGAAATCTATATAAAGATTTGGTCAAGTTAAATACTTATGTCACTACCATGATATTAGAAAAAAATCTCATAAGTGATGTTTTATATTGGTACAACCAACTCAAATCTCATTCCATCACTAGTTTGGAATATTTAGTTAATGCTCTAGTCCAAGAATTCCAAGCTAGTGATCTTCTTGAAAATACCTTGGCCCATTTTATCAATTATAAGTAACTTGCGATTGAAACCGCACAAGCTTTCATCAAATGATGGAAGTCCTTATCTAATAAATGTGAACATAATATGGTAGATAATAACGTCTTTCATCTATTTACCAATTCTCTTTTTCCCAAATTGTAATATAGAGTCTAGACTCTCTCATCATGAACTTTGGAAGAGGCCATTTACCAAACAAAGTGTCAAGATTTCCTAATGCATCAATTCGAGCCATCCCAACCTTCTATCAGTACTTTCATGTTAATAAAAAATAAGAATCATCATGCTACAAATGATGGTTTCACCAATTCCTATGATACCATTCAAACTATTCAAGCTATTATTTGCAATTAGGCTCCAAAATAAGCTTCCCCTCCCAACCACATCACTAATCCTCATTTATCTTCCACAAATAACATCAATATTCATAAACCTTTATCCTTAGCAGAATTACAAAAATGTCTACCAAGGCCTCTTCTATGATAAATTGATCCCACTCATCCCATGAAATCCTGGTATGATCCCAATAAATTTTGTTGGGTTCATGCTAGTTGGGGTTATTCTCATGAGACTTGTAGGAAACTTTGTAATTTGGCTATGGATTTTCTTCTTGGTCCCAATTTTGACCATGATTCTATAATTTGTAAACATCAACAAGCCTATGACATTACCTTCAAAGCCCATGAAACACAAACTAAATCTCAAGCTTTAAACTAGGCTAACGCTCATTTGGCCATATATAAAGATCCTCTTTCGAATCACCAAGACAACCCAGAAAACCCTATCCATTATAAAAATAATATTGATAGTCTTCTTGACCCAATTCCTAAATAAAATGTGGTCAATATGACTAATATATGAAGGGTGGTTGCTTTCATTGATCCTCATCTCATCCACACTCCTCAATTATCTCTCACTTTTCATGTTATCCAAGATTATTCTCTAACTCACTTCATAGAGTTGGGAAAAGAAAACCTTATATCTTTTAATGAACCAATTCCAACACCTCCCTTGGATAACTTTTCTCGTACCATTTCTACTATTCCTCCAACCTCTTTACCCATCACCAATGATACTCAAACCTCTATCAACACTTCTTCTCAAACCAAAATTGCATTAACCACCCCATCTTCTCAAGATAATCAACAAACTTGTACTCCAATTATACCTTCCACATCTTAGCAACATAAATTCACATGCACTTCGGCTCCTCCTTCCAAGGACCTCTTTCAACACTATGCACCTCTTTTCAATATTCCTCTTATGGGTTATGATGAGTGGGATATTATTACAGAGCTTAATAATCTCCCATCTCAAATCCCATTTCTTGAACTCATGCAAACCTCTTCACATCATCATAACCATCTTATGTAGCATTTGTTCAAAATTAACATCCCCCATCCTCCCCTAGAAAGATATGAAGCCACCTTATTTGGATCATAAGATATCATTTTATAATAGTACAAAGAGATGTCCATACACATTGATGAAGCAATGGACACTTCTATTTCCCTCAAATTCCCCATTGCTTCTATGATCCTTGATGAAATTATGCTTCGAGTAGATGATCTTCCTCTTATTATGTGTCCAAATTGGTAATATCCAAGTCAAGTGTGCCTTTATTTATGAGGGTTTAAGAACTTGTGTTATCTCTCTTGATTTTATCAAAACCCTTAGATATTTTGAATGTAATCTTAAGTCCACATGCAACACATGTGAAGACTATGACTGAAGGCAAATACCTCCCTTAGGATATGTGTGGCTCCCTATCACTATCCCACCTATCACCATTCATGTGAAGGTGATTATTTTCAACTTTCCTCTATCCATGGAATCATTGCATGAGAGCAATTGCCTCTTCTGATTTCTAATATGTTAAATTTCCTCACAATGGATCAATCTATAGGATTCAAGGTGACACTAAACCTTAGAATTTTGAACAATTCGAAGACCATGGTGTATTCAAGATTCCCATCTTTGAATCCTTGCCAAGCATTCCATTTCATGAATCTTAATGGTTTAAATTTCTTATCAAATCCACTTGAGGTTACAATGGTCACCCCAAAATCATTAGGAATATACCCCCTAACCTCTTAGATTTTGATAATGATGAGCCTAATGAGATAAATCTCTTGATTGAAACCTTAGATCTCTCACCTCATCTTATTTCTCAACTTTCCCCTTCTTTGCAACCTCATTCCCATCAACCACCTAGTGATGATATACCCATTGTCTTAACTAAGACTCGACATTCCATTCATCACACCACATTTAATGACAAGGACATCCATACTTATGCCAAAGATATTCATACACCCGATTATCATGATGGATATACCTTAGATGATCCATTCTTAGGAGGTCTTGTTCAAGCCTACGATGCTGAAATTATTTGTTATCCTTCCTCTTTGCTTCAGTCTTTTAGTTTTTATTCTAGCATTCCATCTTATATCATTCCTAATTTTAGTATTTTTCCTCTTGATCGTAGGGTAGAGTGGTGCACACACCTCTTTTTTTTGAAGATCCTTATGGGAGTATGCTTATGGATCATGCTATGACTGGTCCCTATCACTTTACTTATTACCAAGACCCCTCTAGCTGACTTATCCTTAAGATGTTTGCAACTATCCTTCAACCTTTTGTGTATCCTGCCCCTCCCTCAGCAGAGCCCACTTTAAATCCTATTCCCATTTCCTCTCTAGATAATTTTCTTCCTATTTTAGATCTTATGGCTCCTTCCATCAAGCCTTGCCTAGTCTCTCCACTAGCCCCACCTTCCCTTGGTGATGGTTTTCTCCATTTACCAAAGCTTGATCCTTTGTTCACTGAATTGGATGATCAACCATATTGTGATATTCATAAATTTACCATTCATTAGACTAGATATTTTTCATTATACCAACCTTTCTTAACTTTTGTTTTCACTCCTTCTATTAGTACACCTAAAAAGTCTACTAAAAAGTGTATCTGTTGCTTCCATGACACAAATAATCATTCATCCACACATTATCATAAACTATGGCAATATATTGACACCTTGTGTCCCACCACTCCTCAACCCAAAAAAAAGGCTATACCTCCCCCAAAAGTATTAACTAAATACCTTCCCAAATATGGAGACGTATATTGTCTTTGGCACCAATGTAATAAACATCACACTGATCATTGTTGCATCCTTCAACAATATCTCAAGGATCACCTCATGACCATTACTTCACCTACTAGCCTTCTTCCCATAGGTCATCCTCATAAAAAGGCTCCCCCTTCTCCCCCTGTGTGTCCACCACCTGTGGTCCCTTCTTCACCTACCATTTCTCCACCCATGACTCCCTCAATCATGGATCTTCCCTCACTCATGGATCATACTCCACCAGTGATCCATTCATCCTACATAATCCATTCCTATTCCTTCTCCTAAAAATCCTCTACATGATAACCCTTAAGAACATGATCCTTCAGGCATTCCTACATTCTCTATCAAGGAGATTCAACATGAAGTATTTTCTCAACTTTCCTTGAAGATCAACAAAACTTTGGCTATAGTTTGAGTTTAGCTTCATATAAACTTATTTGATGTTATGGATAATATGTGAGGATAAATATATCAATATTTATGAACACAATCATGGTGTTATTTCATTTCTTTCTTCATTTGGATTAGATGTGTGCTCTAACTTTACATTTATCTATTTTATATCATTTGACATTATATCAAATTATTATCTATCTTACATATGACATTTTGCATTCTTATATGTTTCTCTTTATGTATGATTTCTTAATGTTTGTCTTACATTTCATTTTCAGTCATTCGTATTTTTATTTATGTTTGAATTGGCATGCTTATCTTACATGGGGTTACTTGTCACTTACATATCTTTGTTAAAGTTTTCTTGCATTGATATTTCATTTATCATTCATGTTTTACATACTTTTCAATGTGATTTAGTATGTTCTACATTGATTTTGTTTTTTCCATTTATGTTTTACATGCTTTCCAATATGCTTTAGTGTGTTTAACATTCATTTTCCATCATTTTATCATTCATTTGCCTTCAATATTATAATCTTCCCTTAATAATTCTAATTTTCTAATTTTTCTAAGTCACTCATTACTACTTTAATCATCCTACACGTTCATACATTGCTTATGTTTTTAGTCTTGTATCCCTAAGGTTTCTCAAATGTAGGTATTTTACCCTCCATGATAAAGACTAGGATGTTTTCATATAATCATTTAGAAAAAAGGTAAGTTAATGCATGTATATGGTATTTTCAATTACTCTCATTTCATTTTAGCATTTATTTTTGTATGCCTTTTTTTATTTTGGTTTCATGTGTTTATATGTTCTTTTCTCGAAGCACCATCTCATGTTGTACCTATGTGACACGTGATAAGCTTTGGATGGGGCATATGTATACACATAATATTTTCATACTTTATTAAATATTTATGCTTTTTATCTTGAAAGAACCTATTGAGTCTTAATCTCTCTAAGTGCACACCCTAAGGGGTGCACTAGGAAAGGGGTGGGCAGACCATTAGTGCTTCATAGGATTTCTATCTTTTTTTTCCACATGTTATCTATACACTTATCTCCTAAAAACCATTTCCCTAAGCTTTACATCCTATTTTGCACCCTCCTCTAGTAATTTACCATATTTATTATCCATTTCCATAACCTAAACCATTTTTGTAGTTTACATGATTATGTCAGCCACATTGACCTTATATTTTTATTTAAAAAGCTTACTAAGAACTAGGTCGACCATGGTTGACTTAGTTCATTATCTAGTTAAGTTTTTTGTCAATTTCAATACTAGTTCAACTGGGTCAACCTTGTCAACCAAATTTTTTTGAAGGGTTTAAGGTTAGATCCATCTATATAAACACATTCATTTTACCATTTTAAAAAAAAGAGAATAATAAGTAAGATATATTGTGTATCTACTGATCCACCATTCTACTTAAGGAACACGTTTAGGGTTTCATACTTTTTTTGGAGATATGGATCTTGTATTGTGGATAAGTATTTTGGATGCATTGATAGGTTGCGTAGCCTAGAGTTAATTTATACTTATCATCCTTACGTACCATAAAAACCTATTACAAAACACCTTGGCCAAGGGAGAGATTGAGGCTTGATGTGTTCATCTTCAAAGGGAAGTATTCCTAACTTTGTTTCTACTTTGTAAGAGTAGATATATATACATTTATAATTTTCTTTCATGCATTAGGATTCCATATACATTGACATGAGTATATGTCTTCTAATCATGTTTACTTTTAATGTTTATTACCCCCACTTTGTGCCACAAGCTTTGGTGAACACTAGATTAGATTTTGCTTTTCTTGTTATTATTTTAGTGATATGAAAATATATGACCTAGTTAAGGTTTCTATGTATTTTTCCTTGATTATAAGATTTGGAACCCTTTCTAGTGATATTATTTGTGGTAAGATATCCCTTGATTAGGTATAATAGATCCATATTGGTCATGACCACGATTATCTAATGTATCCACAATCAAAAGTGTAAGTAAGATCTATATTATCCAAGCTAAGATTGATTTGTAGAATCTATTGCATTTCCCATTGCATAAATAATCTAATTTCCCCATTATTTTTTCTAACTAGAATCAAATTGGTAACCTAGGTTGAATTCTTGATAGGGAGCACTATCTTAGCATATAATAATTTCTACACTTCCTTTTAGATAAGGGGTTCCAAGATGAGATTGATTGGTTTCTATCTTTTCCTAAATAGCTTATGGTTGAGATTTAGTGGGATGGTATGGGTGATAAATCTTGGGTTAAAAACATTTAAGTATTCATAAGTCCATATAATCACATCCTTATGATCAAATCTATCACCTTTTGCTTTTCATTTGGAGTGCAATTGAGACCAATGTTGACATAACATGGATCACTCTCATACCCTAAGTTTTCCTTCTTAAAATTAGATTAATTAACTTTGGGTTACCTTTATTGATAGGCTTCATTATCTATATCAAATGATTTATCCAACGAAACCATTCCTAGAGGAAGATAATTTTCTTTCATTTGAATAACCTTTTCTTCTCCTAATTCCTCTTGGCATAAATAGTTAAACCCTTTATCATCAATGATTTGGGATTCAAACTATCCTAAATAAGTCAAGAATTGAATAATCTATTGGTCATCATTAAACACCTAAAATTTTTATACATTATCAAGAACAAAAGGGAAAGGTATGAGCTCTATAGAAAACCTTGATGAAACCATAAACTGACTCATTATATCCATGAAATAACTTCCTTTTTCCTTGCATAAGAAGTGGATCTAAATTTAATTTCTAAACTTATGTTTTATTTAGAATGAAATAGAGAACTATATCTTGGTTATTTATTTATAAATCATTGTCTTCTTGTTTGTTTATTCTTATTACTAAATCTCTGAAAAAAGCTATTAACATGTTATATGTAACCCATAATGAGATATATTAAATATGAGTATAGGGTACCAACTAAATATAAATTTTGAGGTGAGCTATAGGCACTCTAGACATAACTACGGTTCACCTAGTCTAACTATGGGCTTGCTAAGATTTACTATGGACTTACTCAGTTCATATCTATAGACTCAACCAATAGCTCTACATTCATGTAGTTCATTGATTGAAGACCAATTAAAAGTATCAAATGTAAAGGAAGCCATCATAGTCATCAACAGTTCAAACAATACAACTTGAAAAAAATCTACAGACTCTATAGGTCTAAAATCTATGGACTATATAGGTTTTAAAATCTACAAAATCTATAGGTCTAAAATATACATACTCTATAGGTTCTAAAATCTATGAACTCTATAGGTTCTAAAATCTATGAACTCTTCAAGTCTAAAATCTATAGACTCTATAGGTTCTGAAATCTATGGACTCTACAAGTATATCTATGGACTGTGCAGGCATATCTATGGATTGTGCAAGTCTATCTATGAACTAGCTAAAGATTGTATCTAAATTTAGATTTGTATAATTTTATTTCATAAATAATTCTCTTCATATTTCATGAAGATTGAGCTTATGTTGTAAATAAATAATAACATCTCTCTCCATATTTTATGGAAGATTGAGATAAGTTAGAATATCTAAATTATTATATTATTCTCTATATTAGGTGGAGAGCATCTAGGATTGTTATTCTTAAATAAGGAGTTGATTGGAAGTATGAGATTATAAATGCAACCTTCCACACCATTGTAATCAATCTTGGTTATCAATAATACATTTTGAAGCTTTGTGACATAAATCCAGTGTTCTGATTAAAATCCTCTTTCGAAGAATGAGCTGGCCACTCATTCTAAGGAATATGGATAAATGTATTTTTATTTATTTATTTGTTTATTATATAATTATGCTTTTGAATTTTTATTATTTATTTTTCATGTAAACATTTATTTTCTATAAATTTTGTTGTAAAATTGCAGGTGTTTTCTATGTTTATCATTTATTTTCAATTCAAAAATTTACTTTCCTTTATTTTCAATTCAACAATTTACTTTCATGTAAGTGTGATTTACTTTTTTGCCAAGTGTGGTGTGATTTTTTTTTCAAGTGTGATTTAATTTTTGTAAGTGTGATTTACTTTCTTGTGAAGTGTGGTGTGATTTACTTTCTTTCAAGTATGATTTACTTTCTACAAGTATGATTTACTTTTCTACAAAGTATGGTGTGATTTAATTTTTTACAAGTGTGATTTTCAATTTCTGTAAGTGTGGAGTGTGGTAAAAGAGACTAGTTGCTAGAGATCTCTTTCTCTTATTGCATATAGCCTTGGACACCAACCTTAGATTAACATTATTAAATGATGAATTGATGAATCATAATTTTTGACACCATTATCCAGGACACAATGTTATTATAAGATTCATAATTTGTTAAGAGAATTGGCTAGTGACAGTAGATAAACAAATTCCTAGTGAGAGGGAATGTCTCTTTACAAATTTTGTGATAAGAGATACTTAGTCAATAGTTTCTTTAGAATTTATTTTCCTACAAAATAGATTAGTATTTATTTCGTGAAACATAGATTAGAGTTTATTTTTTTACAATTAGCTTTAGAAATTCTAATATCATGCAAAAACCCCTCATGCCATACTAATATTGCTATGAAGAAAATAACAACTGCCAACACCATACGAAAAGATTTAAATATTGATGCAGGTTGGAGGAAGAAAATGATGATCTAAAATAACATAAAAGATGGAGAAAATTGAGCTAAATTTATGTAGCTATTCATAAAGAAGAATTTAAAATTTATGCCCCTGTGCCTAACATGCCTATTGAAGGATTAATTTTCCTATTTGAAGAAAAGAATTGAGATCGACTATATGGGGGATAAAATATAGTTACACTTTTTCCAAACCCATAAATAAAGGATCACATAATTTTTAGGTCGATTGACTTTAAAAATATTGCATGTGATTTTATTTTTATAACAAAAAAAAAAAAAAAATTCAATTAATTCAATCTCATTCTATTCTAAGAATGTGGAAAAATAACATGCATGAAGTTAGTTGTATGCATAAATTTAGATTTCATGCAAATAAATCATCATGCATGTGGGTCAATGAACAAATCAATCATTGCATGCAATTAAATTTCTTTGCATGAAGTTAGTTGCATAAATTTAGATTGCATGCATAAATCTAGGTGGAAAGATATCATGCATGATGTTAGTTGCATAAATTTAAATACATGCATAAATCTAGGTGGAAAAATAGCATGCTTAAAGTTAGTTGCATAAATTTAGATTACATGCATAAATCTAGATTAAAAAATAGCATGCATGAAGTTAGTTGCATAAATTTAGATTACATACATAAATTTAGGTAAAAAAATAACATGCATGAAGTTAGTTGCATAAATTTAGATTGTATGCATGAAGTTAGTTGCAAAAATTTAGATTGCATGAAAATAAATATTCATGCATGTAGCATTACATGCAAATAAATATCCATGCATGTAGCATTGCATACAAATAAATTACCATGCATGTGGGTCAACACACAAATCAAGCATTGCATGAAAATAAATCACCATGCATGAAGCTAGAATGGATTCCATAAGGGTCAACAGATTTGAAAAGAATAATAAAAGTGAATTATTGATATTTTATGCTACTAATTCCTTGGCTAGATTTTAAAAATGTCAAATGAAGACAAACAAAAAAAAATTATGGTTGTAAGGAGAAGATTGAAGGCTTTATTTGAGCCTAAGAAAACAATGGTCAATGAATAGGAATGTACCACAAATATTGGATGGGTTAATATTGATATGAATGAAAATTTTAATATCAATCACAAAGCTAAGGTTGAGGTATTGACATTAGCATTATAATAGAGACCTTGATCCAGTCTTTGACTATTAGGACTAAAAAAGACCTTGATCTAATATAGTAGTAGGAGCAAGGATATCCTACAGTACAATTTTAGATATGAAGAATATTTAGGTATGTTTTTCTATACTCTATTTTATTTTTAATTTGGTATTTTTATACTATTTTTCTATAAGCTACTATGCATACAAATCATAGGTCATTGTATATTTACTCCATCTATGAATTATCATTTAAGGTATGATATATTTTTATAAGTTAATAGCTAGTTTTAGCTAAAGATTTTTAAAAGATCTATTATTATCCCTATGCATATCACAGTTAGACTTTATTACTTAGCTTGTAAATAAAAAGGTTTGATTGAATTTATCTTCATTCCATTCCATCTATTAGTCAAACCCATATCTACAAATCACAATAATATAACTTATCTAGGGGATTTCTTCTTTTCATAATAAAAATCCATTAGAATTTTTGAACCACCAATCATTATTACATAGGCTGAACTACATTCTTCCATGTCTATTTAAATGATTCATTTTAATGATTTATTGTTGGCATTTATATTTATTTGACATTGATGATATTATGCTTAGTTGAAAAGTTCTTGTTTATTTTTGGTCTTTTATAGTATACTTTCATTACAAGGATTCATTTTGAAGATGAAAATTTCTATTCATGACTTCAATAAGTAGTTGGTACATTATCCTAAATTATCTTTGACAACAACATGCAACAAAATCAACAAGTGTCTATCCTTAGTTATTGGTCATCACTCCATAGACCAATGCTGGAGAATATCAACATAAAAAAAAATTCCATGCTAGATTTTCAAGTAGTATAAATATGCATAAAGTCTATGGCTAACATTTTTCAAGTGATCAATTTTCAAAAAATAAAAAAAAAAAATTTGGGAGAAGTTGAAAATTAGCAATGGATGCTTTTCCCAACTACAATAAATACTTGGCTATTGAATTTTTATGCTCTCATTTTCAACATTGCTTGGTCTTCTATTCTTCAAACATATTTTATGGGGTTGACATCAAGAAAGACAAGGTGAACTGAAGTTGTTCCAAGGTATCTAGTTTCTTTTATTTTACTTTTAAATTTATTTGTAAGTTTTGTTATTACATAGAGATCCATTTTTTTTCGAAAAGAAGGAAAAATAATCAATATCCACACAATTTATACATATTTACATTTACATGCATGAGGACATGCATGGGATTAGGTGTGAGAGAGGAGAAAGAGAATAGTATCAACAATAAATCAAGAATGTGGTTTAGTAAAAACAAATTTGAATTTAATAGAGGCATATAGTTTCACCATTATTTTGTAAGAATCTCAAGAAAAAAAATTTACTTCATATTTTATATCAAAGTTGCTTTGTAGTCAAAATAAATAAATGTAAGCACAATAGGAAATTCTCAACACAAGAACTTGCTCTCATCTCATTTAAAAAAAAGGAAAAAAAAAAGAGGACAACATGAGAATTCCACACAAGAACCTATGTCAAAGAGAAATCAAGGATAGAAAGAAAATTTACACACAAGAACCTATCCTTGACAAATGTATTTTATTGACCACTTTTATTAAAAAATTTTACTTAGAGGATGATACAAGTTAAAAATAATTTTACAAGGTCATATTTGGAAAGACTGTTTGAAAATGAGAACATCTAACTTATGGATTTGTATCTCAAAAAATTTTTAGATAAAGGAATGGCATGCATGAGGACATGCATGAGGTTAGGTGTGGGAGAGATGATGAGACCATAAAATGGCTCATTATATCCATGAAATAACATCTTTTTTCCTTGCATAATAAGTGAATCTAAGTGTAGTTTCTGAACTTATGATTTATTGAGAATGAAACAGAGAACTATATCCTGGTTATTTATTTATAAATTATTGTCTTCTTATTTGTTAATCCTTATTACAAAATCTCTAGAAAAAGCTATTAATGTGTTATATGCAACCCATAATAAGTTATATTAGACATGAGTATGAGGTACCAACCAAATATCAACTTTGAGGTGAGCTACAGAAACTCTAGACATATATATGGCTCACCTAGTCTAGCTCTGGACTCACCCATATTTACTATGGATTCACTCAATTCATATCTACAAACTTAGCTAGCAGCTCTACATTCATGTAGTTCATTGATTGAAGACTAGATCAAAGCATAAAATGTCAAGGAAGCCATCATAGTCATCAAAAATTCAAAGAATGTAACTTGAAAAAAATCTATAGACTCTACAGGTTCTGAAATCTATGGACTCTATAGGTTCTAAAATCTACAAACTTTGCAAGTCTAAAATATATGAACTCTACATGTTCTAAAATATATGGACTCTATAGGTTTAAAATCTATGGACTCTGTAGGTTTTAAAATTTATAGAATCTATAGGTTTTGAAATCTATGGACTCTATAGGTCTGAAATCTATGGAATCTATAGGTTCTAAAATATATGGACTTTACAGGTATATCTATGGACTGTGCAGGTATATTTATGGATTGTGTAGGTCTATCTATAAACTAGCTCAGAATTGTATCTAAATTTAGATTTGTATAATTTTATTTCATAAATAATTCTCTTCAATTTCATGAAGACTAATCTTATGTTGTAAATATATAATAACTTCTCTCTCCATATTTTATGGAAGATCGAGATAAGCTAGAATATCTAAGTTGTTATATTGTTCTCTATATTAGGTAGAGAACATCTAGGATTGTTATTCTTAAATAAGGAGTTTGTTGGAAGCATGAGATTATAAATGCAACCTTCCACACCATTGTAATCAATCTTAGTTATCAATAATACATTTTGAAGCTTTGTGACATAAATCTAGTGTTCTGATTAAAATCCTCTTCTGAGGAATGTGCTGGCCACTCATTCTAAGGAAGATGGATAAATGTATTTTTATTTATTTCTTTATTATGTAATTATGTTTTTGAATTTTTATTATTTATTTTTCATGTAAACATTTTTTTATATAAATTTTGTTGTGAACTTGCAGGTGTTTTCTGTGTTTATTATTTATTTTTAATTCAACAATTTACTTTCCTTTATTTTCAATTCAACAATTTACTTTCATGTAAGTGTGATTTACTTTTCTGCAAAGTGTGGTGTGATTTAATTTCCTACAAGTATGATTTAATTTTTACAAGTGTGATTTATTTTTATGCAAAATGTGGTGTGATTTACTTTCCTGTAAGTGTGATTTACTTTTTATAAGTGTGATTTAATTTTATACAAAGTGTGGTATGATTTACTTTTTTTCAAGTGTGCTTTTCAATTCCTACAAGTTTGGAGTGTGGTAGAAGAGATCGATTGCTAGAGATATCTTTCTCTTATTGCATACAACCTTGGACACCAACCCTAGATTGACATTATTAAATGATGAATTGATGACTCATCAAACCTTTACACTTTAGATTCCTTTAATGGTGCCAAATTGGTAGTTGAAGCAACAAATAAATCAATAGCCTAGTTTTTTCTCTAGGAACATCCACTATACCGAATACCTCAATGATTAAATAAAATCTCAAGAATTGTGATTGTACCTCTTAAGATATGGTAATTTAGAATGGTATTTATTTTTGACCTGATTAATTACTAGTTCTAAATCTCCATGTATTAGCAACTGCTTGACATTATTCTTGAGAGTGAACTGTAGTCCCAAAATAAGTGCCTCATACTCTAATATATTATTTGTGTAAGGGAATTGTAATATATATGATACCAAGTAATTCCTACCCTATGGGTTGATACGTTCAATACTAATGCTTGATGCTTGTTTCGATTTGACACCATAAAAATGAAGAGTCCATAATTAGGAAGGTCCATGAAATTCTTGATCTTGTATTTCACATTTGGTGGTGAAGGTGTAAATGCCAAGATTAGGAAATATATACTTGAGCTCTTCATTCTTGGAAATGTATTCCATGATGGGATGTTTTATCCTAGGCTCTTGATCAATTCAATTTTAATTTGAAATTCCTCTCTATGGCAACCATATGTGGGAGAAGTCTATCACCACTTATCTATTTAGGGGTTTTGACCAATCCCTACATAGTAGTACTCCATTCCTTCTAGGATATATGTCATGAGTATATATATAATCATATAGATGTGTGGCTAAGATGCAAGCTAAATACATATGTTAGTCTATTCTCCAACCATAGGCATTATTGTCTTGTCTAACTAGGAAATCATCCTCTTGGATGGACTTAGAGTTAATCCAAGCATTTGACAAATGGATGTTGGCATCACAGTAGTTGAAGTTCTTGAATCAACTAAGTAATTGTGTATATTCCTAACAAATGATTTGATAGTTAACAAAATGGGAGGAACCTCTAGCTTACTTTTGTATATGACATTTGTATGAGTGGATTTTGTCTTGTTTGTAATAGATTTACCTATAATAGATTTCCATAGGAGTTCTTTCTATTCTATAATTTGAGCCAACTCATGGAGGGTTATGTTTTATTTTATCTTCTTCATGTCTTCAATGATGTTGTATCCTCCTTTACCCTCAGTTTTTGTGTTTAGGAGATAATCATTCCCTTTTGGGGGAGGTAGATTGTTATCAACCTTAGGATTAGGGGGGGTACTTATGTTGTTTGGAGGAGTAGATGTGGTGAATGACTATTTGTTCCTCAAATTTTAGTTTCCTCTTTAGAACTATTGAAAATATTGGACCTCATCTAAATTATCCTCTAGTTCATTTTCATACTCACTTGGGAATGGAAACTCATGAGTTTAAAATACCAACATCGCACTCAATAAATGAAAAGCATGAGATGTTTTTAGTGGATTATTCATTAAATATTGCATCACCATTTCTCTTTGGAAGATTTAAAATGCTACACAAAAGTCAACATAGTTGAGCTCACCATGTTTTGACATGTTGTGAACCCTGCACCAATTGGGCAAGGTTATTTATATTATGTTGATCTTCAATATCTTATTAGCTTGATATTATTACATATTAGTTGCATACTTGTTGAAATGCATATTATATCATGGAAACCCAAAATTATGATTATTGTTCTATCTTGTGGCATTGCCAATCTTCTTTTGCATGTTCAAAAAGTCATTACTCAACTTATGAAACATCCTCTGTATAAAATAAAGTTCTACCTTGGTAGAATTTACACCCTAAGCCACTGTGGTATTGGTTGGGATTAAATGTTGACTTTAATAATGATTGTTCATCTATACATGATTATTTGAGAAGCCATGATTTTGATTTAGTGTCAACTACATTAGAGGAGGCAATACATACAATTCATTTTTATTGTACGTAAGAACATTATAATTTACATGAGGCACTGAATTTAAAGCTGGGAAACCAAAATTGAGGTTGGGAAATCCTAGTACATAAGGATTGAGATACCTATCTATGTTAATATCCTCTTCATAGGCCAAAGCTAAAGTGTTGATAGTGGTAACCCTTCATAAAAAAACTGCAATGATGATATCTAAAGCATTCTTGTACTTTTCCAATGCTAAAGCCTATGATGGCTTATATGTATTATTCACCTAAATGTATGTATTCTAAAACCTTTCAGTGAAAAAATAGATTATTTCATTGGGATCCTTCTTCATATTGGTGATGTTATGATATACAAGACTTAGGTTGGTAACCTACTTGAATTGAGCAAGAAAAGTGCTTTGATAATTATCCCATGAAGTAATTGAACCCTCTTAAAAGTTGAAGTACCAATCGTATGTAGCATCCTATAATATAAATGGGAAAAACCTACATACAATGTATTAATCAATAATATTCATCAATCTTAAGGCAACCTTAAAAGACTTGATATGCTATTTAGCTATTCTTCCTCTTGTGGGAGAGAAAGAAGGCATGTACTTCTCTGAATTCCTTCACAAATTATGCATGTCACAAGAAACCTTCCACTATATTAATGATCATTGTGTGGCATTACTACCCAATTATTTTTTATTGTCATGCTCTCCCAAGGATTTAGTAATCAAATTAGCATCATGTACAAGCTTAGAGATATCAACTAGTGGGTCACAAGATAATACTTCTCCATGTGTTAAGATATCTATGTGATTTTTTAGTGGGGCCTTAAGACTAGCTTTGACTGTACTCAATGTCTTAGGTGGAAAAATTAATAATTGATTGAGGTGCACCTTAAAATCATCACTTGTGATGATTGTGCCATCCTATGTAAATCATGATCTTGGACATATTCCCTTTTTGACAACAATCATGCCCCTTAATTTATTATTCATCTTGATTATTTCATCTAAATATGATTGTGCCTTTTGATAAAGCACCACACTCTTGGAAAAAGATCTAATTACCTCCATTTTAATCAATTTTCCCATGATGTAAAAATTATGTAGATCATTTTAACCTCTATATATTTATGATGGTTTGATGGGTGGTCATGTTTGTTAACTTTGATCTTGTGTTCATGGGACAACATGTCCATTAGAGTATTTTGAGGCTAAACACATGTATTTATCTTACACTCCCATGAAGGTATGAAAGATTATTATTAAACCCTATGTGATGAATGTAATATTTTGTGCTTATCTTTGTATTATTGAGTCACATATTTAAATATTTTTGCACTTGACACCTAGATGCTATCATGTTGATTTATTTTTGTTTGTGTCATGTGGTGTTATTTCACATAGTCATGGCTTTAGTTGGAATGTGTGCATACAAATTCCCCTTTTCCTTACAAATAATTATAATATTGATAAATGACACATTTTAATTGAGTTATATTCTTGCAAAGGTATGAATAATAACCCCACTATATATTCCATTTAAACTATGTAATGTTGTGATGCTGTGATAATATGCCAAGTGAAATTATGGCACTATGTGATGGATTTGCATATTTATATACTATGGTAATGCAATGTGAAGATTCATGATAATTTCATGTGATATAATGTAATTAGGCCACATTCTTTTAGGTTTATATGTTGAAAATGATTGTGACTAAGTGCGAAGTGGCGAGGTCATTCAATGTGGCAACATCTTGTGGATCTTGAGTCCCATAGAGGGTGGTTATCTCATTTATTTATTGTTATGAGTGTGTTGAGTAGGTGCACTCACTTTCCATCATGGAATTTTTGATGATGAAAGTCTTAGAGAAAATGAGTTTGTTCCACATTTTAACAATAAGGTCTTGGAAGTAAGACCTTCATGGGTGTATAGTCTTTGAAAAGGGGATATGAGGGAGTACTACCATGACACATGGACAGTGTTAATTTTTTGAGGGATCCTTTATAATACCATCCTTTATGTACTATGATAGACCACTTATACAATATAGGAATATAGGATTAAGACCATGACATGTGGTTAATTTTTATTTGATAGAAGCTCCCACGTCATATAATCCATTTTTTTTCTAGACATCTTAGGAATCAGAGGTGTATGTTTGGTGATACATGTAACTTTGTAATAGGTCAAGGTGTCTCACATCATACCATTGATTCATAATTATACCAAATCATATGCATAAAAGGAGTATGACATATCATTGGAGTATGGTGGTAGAGAAGTGACAAGCTCCTATTGGCTCTGAGTTCTCATAGTGTATAGCCTTTCATTGAGTGTGGGATTGTAGAACATGAGAAGTCATGTGCAAAGAGTTAAATTATCCCAAAAATACTCACACAAAAGTAAGGATAAAACCATAAATGCCCCACCATGGGAGTGCAATAATACATTTGTGCTATATACTTTTCATATAAACTTGCACATTTAACATCAGTTCGATCAAAAAAGAGTTAATCTAGAAAAAGAAACTATAACATTCAATCTTATAGATGAAATTGATGAATTTAATAAACTCATGAAAAATATTAAGGTAATGTGATTATTTTTTAAAATATATTTAATGAAAATTTGAAAATACCAAAATGGCATTAGGAGTTTATTAAAATTATTCCTTAATCCCAAAATTTAGAAAGTAACTATGCATAGGATTTTTCATCAAATTACCATCATATTTTCTAAACTTTCACATGGGATATTGGAGTCTCCATTTATCAAAAGGAAATGGGGTGTGTTGGCCACAAAATAGTTAAAAAACCTACTCAAACTATGAATCCATATTCTAAGGAACAAGTGTAAAAAGAAATAAAGGAAAGATTACAAAAGGAACAATTAGAAAAAGAATAATTACATAAAGAATAATTATAAAAAGAATAATTATTAAAAAAATGTTAAAAAATAAATAATTATAAAATGAAATATTAAAAAGGAATAATTAAATAAAGCAAAATTATAAAAGGAATAATTAATAAAAGAAAAGTTTCAAAAATAAAAATTGTAAAAGAAAAAGTTACAAAAGGAATAATTGGAAAAAGAGAGGTTACAACAAGAAAATATGCAACTACAAGAGTACAAAAAGAGACAAAAAAGCATCCTTAAGAAGGAAGTTCAAAAGTATGATATATCTAAAAAGGATAATGTCACAAGCATGTTTCATAGGAGACAACTAAGAAACATTCCTCATATTTAGAGCCTTTGATTCTTATCCCTCACATAAATGGCAATAAATACATTGATGTGGAGATTACAAACTTTTATGAAATTAATTTCTGTAGCATGTCACTTCTCCAATCTCATGGGTATGATTTTTGACACTTGGATAAGATCAATGAACCTAAAATATGCATTGGATGCACTAAGTTATCATTAACTCTTGGCCCCAAAACATTTTCTATTATATTTCACATTAACACTACTTTGGATCAATAAATGAAATACTAGGGAGGTCATGGGAAAGGAAAATGGGTGACACACTCAAAAAGGATGATGGATATATTTAATTTGATCATGAATTTACAATTATTACCATTTATAGAGAATAAACATATTTAGATAAAGAAAAATAAAGTAGAATCCATTTCTTCATTCAAATATAATGCAATGACATCCAATTCATCTATGAAGACAACTAGGGTACATGATAAAAATGTTGATATAACTACCAAACAATTACCAATATATGGTGTAGCTTGTCATACATATTGAATGATAGATAATGACTCTAATATAAATCATGCAAGTGTGGATGCTTCTAAGAATCTAGTGTCATAGTTACAACATCATAATTTAGTTACCAATGAGCCTATAGATTATTCACAATTCTTTTTTTGGAGTGGTTGGATGTTTTATTGATTACTTATTTAATATATTATTTTATTTTCACTTGGTCTTTCATGGATCATTCTTCTAAACCTTGGCTTTGTTTTCACTTGGCCCTTGTATCTTGATTGTTATCCTAATCCAGACATCCATGACATAATTCCTACATTAAGATATCATTTACAATAAATTCAATTTAGTTCACATTTTTCATAGTATATTACTTTCCCATTCCTCCATATTGACTATTAATACATGTTGTGGATTACATTAAACTTGCAATATCAGATACATTTATATTTACATATTACATGAGAATTCATTGATGCTTTCCCATTGGGGGAAAGAACATCATTATATTCACATAATCTTGTAAGCTATGATGTTGTAAGTCACATATACAATGGGGACATGTTGTATGATTTAATTTAATCCAAATTTGCATGTTATTAAACTGAGTACATACTATGTGTTGACACATATTGTAGATTGTTTGGATTCCTCCCATTATTCTATTTTAAAATTATTTTTACTTGGTATTTCTTGATTATATTGGTATATGCCAAAATTAATAATATTTTAAAAATACAAACAGTAAATAGTTTAAAAATACAAAAGCATTCAAAATATTCAAAAAATAAAAAACCAGGACCTAATCATGTTGTGATTTCTAGTTACATTATTTACATATGTTATTTATCACATGTTTCATAAATGTAATACTATTTTTCATACACATGCATTTCAAAGTATATCAAAGCGATGCAATACATATAGATCATACATAGATAAATAAATGTTGGACTTTTTATACCTAGAGGCTATGCCAATGTTGGGGACATATTATTCCATATGTCACATTATCACATGTTATATCTTTCTTTGACCTTTTAACATGATAATATACATATATTTATTATAAATTTATTAATATTTTCTCATATCTTACACAATGTTACATGGATATGTTATTTTGTTATGATGTGTCATGGATTTAAATGGATGATATAGACTAGTTTTCACTTGTTCTATGCTTCAATTATGTTGAATTTATTTCATTATAGGATAGTAATGTATTGTATATTATGTGTGGCCCTTGGTCTTGTGTGTTGTGATATGTTCATTTCCCTTGATTGTGGCCCTTAGTATTATTTGTTACGACATTTTTATGTCCCTTGTATTCAACCCTTGGCCTTATGTGTAACATTGAGTGATAATATGTGTAAATTATAGCTATGGAATTATTTGTTAAGATTTTTGAGCTTGGGGGTTTCATGAATCATATCATGCACCTACCCTTTATGTGTGGTGCCATGATTCACAACATGCACCTCTCTTAATGTGTACTCTTATTTAATGCATATATCAATGATGGTTACTAATATGTGCCTAATTGCTACGTCTATATTGACATGACACTTATATGAATTCAATTAATTATGTCTCATACATAACTTGATGACATATACATTCCTATGATGGCATATTAATCACATGTTGGAATTATTCTACATGAATACATATTTATACATGATACAATTAACTCTTTTTTTCTAGATTAGTGACTAAAAAGTTACAACTCTTTTTAGAAAATATTTATAAATTATATAGCACTTTAGTCTTGTATACTTGGAAAATGCATACCATAGATGTACCTTCAGCTTCTATACCTTTATTACTACCAAAAATCTCACATACACTATCTCTTTGTGCCTAATTACTTATCTCTTAGTCTAATCAATGTTATTTTGATGACTAGGCCTTCTATCTTGCTCAGAATGTTATAAACCTACTTATCTTATGTTTTTGAAAGTTTTGGGTATGCACTTATTTTATAATTACTTGGACACTTGCATCCCAAGCAAGTGCCTACGTCAACATAAGTATCATATTCAATGCAAGTTTATAGTGCCCTTAAGTCATCCAATTTGTAAATGAAACACATTCCTATGGTTGGCCTAAGTGATTTAATATGAGATATTCTCCAAAGGGATTGGTATAAATACATGATCAACCCTCATTCATTCCTAACCTAGAAAAGACTTAGTATAGATTAAAAACACTCAATCAAGCACTTAAGTGAACAAAGCTTCCCTATTTTATCCTATTTCCATATCAATCATAGGGACAACACATTTACAGGTTTGAAGTACTAAAATAGATTTCCATGAGCCACATTTACTAAGTTATAAGCTAGGTTGATATTGAAATTACTTATCACACATTGAATGATTCACAGATAAGCCAACATGTAGGGGATAATTAAATAATTCAGAGGCCCTCTTCAGAGTGTTGGATATGTAGGAAACACTCATTGATAGAGGAGTATTTGGGGAAGTTTAACACTGTGTGCCCACTAACCCATTTTTACCACATGCACTATGAAGATTAATAGCTAGGGTTTTTTTTTTATTTGACAAGGAGTGACATTCCATGACCCACATATGAATGCACCAGAGCAAAGGCAACATAAAACCTAAAAGTATCTAGGTGGTCACATCGAGTTTTAATTTCATACTTAACAATTACATATAAGTTAGATAGTAGAGTCAATGCAACCCCCCAGGTTAATGTAAGTGTCTATGACTATATAGTTCAAATTTATAGAATTAGGTGACTATTCTAGAATTTGGATCCAATCCAATTTCTACTTATTTTAGATCTAGATTTGTATTAACATCATAATTAACTAAGTATATTTTTTCTTTATCATTAAAATATATAGCATATATGTTCTTTATATCTTTAACATCTTAGCATAATAAATTCAATATATGTTTTATCCAAGTTCCCAAATAATTGGTTTATTTTAGAGATAGTCTACCATCCTTGTGCCCTATGCTATCTCTACACCTTCAACTCTAGATTACCAATATCTCTATTTTAGGGATACATATTTGGTAAACTTGATTCATGTGAATGTGATTTTTTTCTAATTCCTAAGGTTTTAAATTAGCTAGGGTTTCAATTTATTATTCAAATCTATAATTTTTTATTTCTAAGTAATGAAAAATAGTAATAAAAAAATTGATTTCAAATGGAACATAAAGAAGCATTGATCAT
This sequence comes from Torreya grandis, assembly GCA_037957365.1. NCBI lineage: Eukaryota > Viridiplantae > Streptophyta > Pinopsida > Cupressales > Taxaceae > Torreya > Torreya grandis. The sequence goes on along the minus strand of JARHVA010001554.1, from coordinate 516,712 downwards.
TCATATCAATAATAATAAGGGATTAATAGATGTATTTTTGTATATTACAAGAGATGAAATGAGTAAGCATGATAAGGCTAAGGCTTCCTCACCTAGTGATGGTGACTCATTAGAAGGTACTACAATTAATTCCATAATAATTAATCTATACCTACATATAATGGGGACATGGAATATGTATTCCAACCTTTATTTCCTAAAAATACTATTGATACATCTACCATGGGAAACTTAAATCCTTTAAACTCAAATATCAATTTCAATGCCTACATTTACCCAATCTATGTGTACACCTCATTTGGGGACTCCTCAAATGTCCAACCTAAAATACAAAGAGGTGTAAGCTATTGTCCAAACTATAAATTTTTTCAAAACTAAAATTACAAATATTGAACAAATATCTATGAAATATCCTTATAATATTGATTCATAAGAAGTGTTGCATAATCATCTTGCACCAAAGATATCTTTGCACCCATTTTCAACTGGGTTTGTTGTACCGAAGTTCACATTTTATGATGGAAAGGGTGATCCTGACAATATCTTAGATCTTTTTATGTGGCATACCTTGATTATGCCTCAAATTATAAAAAATTGACCAAATTATTTCCAAGGAGCTTAAGAGACTATACTTTAAGGTGGTTCTATGATTTACCAACTCAATCAATAAATATTTTCAAATCCATTATGAATTATTTTTTGCCACACTTCTCTATTAACATTACTGAAAAGATTTCTTATGTCCAAATTACAAAAATCAAATAAGGAAATAATGTACCTATCAATGAATTTTATTAAGGTACAAAATAATGTTATCTAAAATGACCAATCCTATGGTAGATTAATGCTTTCAAGATATTTTCAAGCAAAGTTTACTTTCTCTTTTACAAGAGTCCATTGTGTTCAAAAATTTCAAATATTTCGATGACTTATGCCACATTATTCGTAATCATGAAGTGAAACTTATCTCATTGAAAAAACTTATGTATCAAATACACCAACTAAATATAAATCTAATACTATGTTTACTATCAAATCAAGTTATAAGGTCAAACCTATTGAGCCTAAAAAAGAAAAAACCACCACATTTAATGTGGTGTCACAACAACCTAATCATATTGTCTTATCCAATACACCATACAGATAGGTTACATGCTTACATGAGTCTATTGATTCATTAATCTTGTGACTTATATAGTGTCATATTATATCTCTCCCTCATCCTATAGAGGTTGATATGAGTAGACCTCTACCCAAAAGGGATGATGTGAAATCTTTTTGTGATTATCTCTAAGGCCATGGGCATTCTAAAAATAGATGTTTTACCTTGAAGTAGAAGATCCAATAACTCATCGATGACCAAAATATTACATTTTATGATCCTCAAAAGGAATTAGGTTCACAACCTGGTGACCATAAAAAGTAGAAAATATTTAACAATCCTTTCCAAGATCATTCAAATAAGAATCCAAAAGTGCAAATGGCATATAATGTGCACCCTCCTTCATATCATCATGAGCACTCATTGGATGGGTTTATTGGTACCTATATATGGTATACAACTCCTATGGTTTAGAAACCCTCCATTAATTTCAATGATAGTGAGATTAGGGATATGACTCAGATCTTCATTCCTTATTTATTTGAGTGTACCTTAATCACCAACCTATACACAATGTCATGATTGACAATGGTGAAAGTTAGAAAATTTATACCATGACATTACTTACACATGTGGGTTATAAAAAACATGATTTATATCTTTTAACAAGATCAATTAGAGAATTTGATAGGACCTCATAACATGTTCTTAATGAGATTGACTTACCTTTACAGGTGGGTCTCACATATGTGGTTACTACCTTCTTAGTTATACATTCCATGGGTGTATTTGATATGTTATTGGGATAACCTTAGATACATACACTTCAAGAAGTACCTTCTATAGTGCATGGGTGTGTTAAATACATTCATGCTAATTGAAAATTTTTAGTTTTTGGAATTTCATATGAACATCCTCTTGAGCAAGATAAATTTATACCTAGGTAGTTAATTATCAAACCTCCTATGATTAATCCTCAATAAAAGGGTAAGTAAAATGCAATTCCCTTTACAAGAATTTTAGTACTTGAGAGAGCATTACATTAGAGATCTATAATGGGTTCCACAAAATCCTTACCTACTATGCACCATATTCAGATATCCAGAACACCTACACATGTTCTAATTACTATACATTATCATGATACACCCAAGTTATATAATTTTATGATCACTTTACATTATCATGTTTGAGCTCATATATGTACTTACACATGTCTTTATCCATGTTTATATCTTTCACAATGTACTTGATATGATATGTACTTAACATTTTTTGATAACATATATATCTAAAGACTAATATGATATGTTTATGCTAGTTGCTTATGCTTTAATTTATTCACTTATTTGAGTGTCTTGCCTTGTTATTATCTTACTTGTTTGAGCATTTGAATATGCTCCATTTTTTACAGCCCCTATGACTTTGTTTTTCTCTTTGGAATTTAAATGTGTCATTGTTTATTGTATGTTTACATTTGAATGTGTCATTATTACTTTACGTACAATTGACTAAGTTATGTACCTTAGATTATGTGTCATTTGAACATGCGCCTTATTTGAGGTCTCTTTAGACTATTATCTTTTGATTTGATTTTGAGTGATCTTGTTTGTGTGCTTGATTGCTTGTTGAGCTTATATTATTACTATCTATATCTTGTCATGATCTACATCATGCATCCTAGGACTTAGTATGATCACATTATTCATGTTGCAATGATATATATACCTAGACATGTTCCCTCTATATGCTACATGGTACATTCATATTTTACATTGTTATCTTATCCTTTTGAGATAAGATAAATATTAGTTACTACTTCCACTCACCTCAAAATGGGGGAATATTAATGGGGGCATGGCATAGAGGCATGAATTCTACTTTGATTTATAGATTCAAATTATAGTGGGGGAATGTTTTGGAAACATATTCTCTACATTTTTCACAGTTTCAAATTCAATCGGGGCATGTTTTGAAAACATGTTTTTAACACTTATTCAATATTCAACATACTTAGATTATAGTGGGGGTATGTTTTAGAAATATGTTATCCACATTGAAAAATATATATATTTTTAATTTTAGACTATAGTGGGGGCATCTTTTGGAAACATGTTCTCCACACTTACATAATTTTAAATTGCCCAAATTGTATAGTTATATGATTCATATATACATTTGTGATATAATTATATACATTGGTACCATTATTATACACCGTTTCAGCATATGACATATATAAGGTGTATATGCTATGAAATTCATGCCTAATATTATAAAATCAAATTATTTTTAGATTTCAAACACCTTTAAGGACTGTCACTACCCACCAGCTTAGATTGTTACATAATGTATTGAGCCAATCTACTGTAATAGCTAGTTTATATTTTAGTATGGTTGAGGTGATTAAATCACTCAACCTTACCAAATTTATAGGATAAAATTGATTACATCATCCAACCTCACTGGTTTTATAGTGTGAGTTGACTTGGTTCACTCACAATCACTAGGTTATAAATATGAGCTAATCTCAACTATTGGGTGACGACTCATCTTTTCTCCAAGGTTGGGGGCACGTGTCCTCAAATATATATATCTCTTTAGATATGTGCACTTTTCATATTTATATTTTTCCTAATTTTAGTTTCAGTGATTCATAACCATACATCTTTCAAATCAAATTGCCAAAAGGCAAGACAATTGTATCGATATAAGGTGTACTCCTAAACCTTACTTTATTTGAATTTTAATTATTTAAATGATTTTAATTTTAGATTATATGCAGTAATTATATACTATAACATTATCTTGGTTATAGGTTAGTCACCAAAAAAACACTTAAGTTGGACTCAAGCAAAGACAAGGTGTGTTATACACACCCAAATATGCATTTCTTCTCCTTTAAACCAATAATTTCATTACTATATTTGTGGGGGGAGATGTAGACACTATTTATGAACTATATCACCTTGATATTATACAATTGAGAAATACACAACATGGATGTACCTTTGTTTGGTGTAAAATAGGGCTACCAAAATCATAGAGTATATTTGTTAGACATGTGTATGACTTGCACTATTTATCTTTTACATATTATTTTTGTATGTATTCGACCTTTGTAAGCATATTAATAGACTTTAGAATGTGAAAAGACCTTCTATTTGGGCATAACAAAAGGTTGAAATATGAATAGACAACACTTTTTAAAAGTCTATATATAGTGCTCAATTGTATTTGGATATGGTTTTGATGTGATAAATATTAATACATATTGTTCTAAACTAGTTTTCATATGTATATTTTATCATTATTTTGTGTGCAGTGAAAACTATGTTTGCTTTAATCTGCTAATCATATGAGTTTATATTGACTGTTTATATTCTATTAAGTTTGTGTTTATTTGCATAACTTTATATTTTATCTATTAATGAATATATTTAGTATGAAGTGCCATAAAGTATTTAATTTTTTTACTTCATGTACAAGCTATCCCTATATTAGCATGTTCTGAAGGGTTTTATAGGATCCTCTGCTAACAATGGTGTAGTGAGTGTGGAAATTTTTGTTGAAATATGTTGAGATGGTTGCCAGGGCAAAGAGATATATAAAGATGGATTGATGAAAGAGTTCAAAATTTTGTAGAAGAGGAAGTGAAAAGAATAGGGAAGACTACATACAAAGGAAATTATTTAAGAGCATATATATAGAAAAATTTATGAAATATTCTGATGTGAATTTCTTGAGCTATTCATTACATGGTTATCTAGATTAGATTATTATTATGTTCAGCCAAGAAGGAAGAAATTCATAGATTGGTTAAAAGAAAAGCTAAAAAAACCTATGAAATCTAGATATGGATTGGACCCATGTAGTGGACTATTGGAATAACACTACACATATACATCATCAAATTTGTTGTAAAAGGTTATTTGGATTTTGAAGTTGTAAAGGTCCTGTATGCACCTAAAAATTAGATGGTGTGACATTTTTGATATAAATTTGATGGTGATTTAATGACCTCTTATTTTTTATATACAGGGAACTCTCTAGCTATAATTCCCCCTATTCTTTCATATTCCTCTTTTGACCACCTGTGGTCTACTTGATCATGATATTCCTATATATTTACACATTATTTTAAAAAAATAACCATGAGTGATGAAACCATCATCCCAGGTGGCAAAACCACCCCTGAGTTATGAAACTACCTTTTATTTTCTATAACAATTGTGACAGTTTTGAAATAAAAGAGGTGGTTCTACTATAAAATGGAGGTTATAAATTAAATGGGTGGTGGTTATGTTATTTGAAAGGTTGGTTTTGTCAAGATAAGTGGTGGTTCTACAACTGCCCTTGGATAAAGTGGTGGTTCTATCATAGTTGAAATGACTTTCAAAATTAGCTCCCATAAATCTAGTTTTCATGAGTTTTTTACAACTAGCTTCACGTTTCTTATTATCATCACCTTATGATTGCTTCCAATCATGCCCAACTCACTCACTCTCATAATTTTATACTTATTTAGTTTATCTCAAGTTGAACTCACTATCACACTTAGTTTAACTCTAACATGCAAACTCCTTTCATCTCTTATAAGAAGGCCAATTTGGGTCTAATTTTAGATCCAAAAACTGCCATTAGAGATTGTTATTGAGAATATTTTTCAGCCACAAGCATGTTACAATTTATATGAGATTCAACCCCTAGTAATTTCAATTTGATTACATAGTTGTAAATGGAGAAGTTTTATTAGTCAAAGTAACACAAAACTTGAAATCCAAAGCATTAGCCAAGCTTATTTAAGATGCTCTTCTTTTTGTGGATTGTGTCTTCTCCATTTTCTATCTTGTTCTAGAGTTTGTGCATCCTTTATCTAGAAAGTTTCCTGAATCTACATAAGAGCATATGAAGTTAACATGCTGAGGATTCTACTAACAACACATTACTTAAACTTTAGCTGATTTATTCCAAATTTAGGTTGGAGTTATTTAAATTTCTAGTATTTTTTCTCTGTTAGATTATATTTAATATAGTTTTTTATTGTGATTAAATTAGTTTCCCATTTATATAGAATAAGCAAATTAGATAGTGAAGTAGATCTATCTCTTTCATTTATCTTTGTTAGAAAAACATAATTAGTTTTGATTTATGATTGCATTCAATAGATTAGTTTCCTTTCAAATTAAAAATATATATTTTCAACCATTAAAATTAATAAATATTTAATTAATTTCCATCTAAGGCAATTTTTATTTTAGTCAAGATCTAGACAAACTTCTTGCATCTTAAACAATCACCTAGGCAAACATAGAAACATAGGCAACCATAGGTGAATGTATGAAGGTAGTATATTGATGATATTATTGGTTTTAAATGGTTAATTTTTTTGTCATTTATCTCTTTCAAAGTAGAAAATCATAAATTATATCTTTTGATTTCATCCTATCAATTCATTAGAAAAATATTGTTTGTAGAAAGTTAGAAAGGTTGAAAAGCTAGCCTAGTTTGATTACAAGAAACAATCATAGAAAATGTTTCATTGTTACTATTTTGGATAAGATATATCCTCATATTAATTATACACAATAGATTCAATTCATGATTTTAGTTTATTTCATGTAAACCAATTAAAATAAATAAAAACATTACATTTAATTCGCATGCAAATAGATCTATGAAAAATCAATATCCTATGTAATAGTATAAGTTTATTCCCTCTCCAATTGAATGAATTCCAAACATTAAAAAGGATAAAAAAGAGTTTTGATTTAGTTTGATATTATTTAATTTCAACACTTTTTTTTCATCAAGTTAGTATTCATTGGTTAAAAACCTAGAAAAGCCCAAAAATAATCAACAAAAGCCTTGCCATCCGTGCAAGCAATTACATAACAACAAAAGCCTTACCATTCATGCAAGAAACCACATCATATCAAAATCCTTGAAAATCAATGAAAGAAAGAATATCCTACATAATCCTTATCCATCTAAACAAACAATATATATCAAAGCCTTGCTTCAACATTCCAATAAGCACACTTTGCAATCCATTGATTGAACAAGCTCATATGCTTTTCCTTGGCTTCCACCTAGTCTCTTTTGGATGACCCTTCCTAAGACATCAGGTCTTGTCCAACATGGTATATCCCATAGAGTTAGAGCATATGGTTTAACCATTGTCACATAGTCTAAAATTAGTGTTGATTTGAGATGTGAGGTCTTTTGATCCACTCTAATTCCCCACCTCATCTTAGAGTCCTTATCCAATTTATAATAACAAGAGCACATCCATGATATACTTATCATTGTTCTCACTTAGAACAATGGATGTCAATAAAATATTATCTAAAATTAGTCACATATTCATCCCATCTTCTTCTCCTTAGGTCTAGCCTCATCTTATACATATTTAGTAGATGACATTGGTCAAGAAAAATCAACTAGATAGAGTAGATATTCTCCCATGAGTCATTAAACCTAATATCCCTCATTTCCCTAAACCTAACATTGACCAGGAACTCTACCTTCTTGTGTTATCAGAGATCAAATGGCCTTGGATCTCTATATCCATGTATCTTGATGATTTAAATGAGAATGAGGATGTTATTAAGGTATTTTTGTTCCATCATAATAACCCATTTCCACCATCCATCCCAAATCCCATTCCACTAAAAAATGAGCCAAATCCTATCCCATCCATTAGTTAAGTACCTCAACCAGAAATCAAGGAGTCAAGTGTACATGTTAGTGTATGATAATTTGCATTCATGCAAATTGGTGAACTTAATTTGAAGGACTTCATCCTTTGCATATCTCTTTCTTCTTCTTATCCTTTCCTTTCTCCATCTTATCTCCTTACATTTATTTTGTAGGTACCAAATAAACCTAGAATATGTTTGGTCAGGACATCAACCCATCTCTTAGCCTAAAGGTCTATATGAGATGCTATTTTATGTCTAGTAAACCATTATTGATGAGTTAGAATAACCCAAACTTTGACACTAATGTAGAACACCAATCCTATGACTACTCCTTTCTTAACATCTAGGCAAGGAACTGTGTTGTCATTTAAGAGATATGTGATGTATTGAAAATTTCAAGTAGAAACCTTGACTCTAACACCATGAATCTTATGGGTGGAGGTCTGATTACTCTTCAATTGGCCATAAGGCCATCCATCAACTTACAAATCCTAAACATAGAAAGTGTTACCAAATATGATCACTATTTAGGAAGGATCTACCACTTAGAAGATGAGGTCAATCACATACAAGGTTATGCTAATCCACCCAGTAGGAATTAGGATGCCTCTAATCTAATGATGAACACTACTAATGATACTCTTATGGACCCCATACTAAATTAACCCCCTCATATAGCCTCATCTTAGGAATTTAACCTCCTTACATCAGAGACCTAAGGCCCAATACCAACATTAGTCTGAATTAAATCATTAACACCTTAGTGGGTCATATTTGTGACCTAGAAATCAATTAAAAATCTCTGAGCTAAGGGATAAGGAAAAAACCCCTTGTGACAACTAATCACTATTCTTACACCATTTTGGAAACAAGTTACCCCACATCACAATAATAGACCTACATGATCCCACCATTGCAAAAGAAAATACCACAATAAAACCATGTATCTCATCAACCTCTTAAAAACATTCTCACCCATGGATACCCAACGTTGATGTCTCAAAAACTTATTCATCTTACCAACTACACATCAAACTCTAGTAGGCAATGTATACCTGTATGCTCCATAACTACCAAATAATGTAGAAACAAATAATACATCATTCCGTATTCCTATAAGTCACATGACTCTCACATATAATCATCTTCTATAGATGGGATATATCCCACACAAAATCTCACTAGACTAAACATAGATGGACCATATACCACAACATCAAACCCTATACACTTTGCCACAACAAGCCATGATGCCTCCCACATCTCAAAGTGTCCCTTCATACTTATACATATATTCAAAGTCTTCTCAGTTAGATAATTATTCCTTGGCTTACTCTAGGTTACCCTATAAATTTTCATTCACACCCCCTAAAAGATATTAGGCTAACTCATACACTACCCTACCTCCTAATACCAACATCATCATAACAATAATAAATTTTAACAACATGGGTACCTACATTGAATATATTAAGGATCCCCTTGAAATTAGCATATAAAGAGTCCTCCCATGTCCTCTATTAGATATTCCTAAAGTAAAATGGGAATGGAATCCCAAAGAACACATGAAGGTCTATGCATCCACTATCGGGGAGCTTCTACCTTGGAATGGGTTTATAGAAAAGATATTACCTAAAGCCCTCAAAGGATGAGGTCATCTTCCTTTGATATTATTAGTCTCTCATCAACCTCTTAGAGACATTCTCATCCATGAGGTCCTCGACCTTGATGTCTCAAAAAATTATTCATCTTACTAACCCCATACCCAAACTCTAGTAGGGAGTATATAGAGATATGCTCCACCACTACCAAAAAATGTAATATCAAACAATTAATCATTCCTTATGCCTTTAGGTCACACACCTACCACATATAATCATCCTCCTAAATAGGATATGTCCTACCCCATATCTCACTAGGATACACACAAATAACTTATATACCACCAAAACAAACCCCATACACTATCACAATAAGTCATGATGCCTCCCATGTCTCATAGTGTCCCCTCATACTTTCACATGTATTTGAAGTCTACTCAGCTAGACAATTATTGTTTGGGATACTCCAGGCTGCCTACCAATTTTGATCCACACATCTTGGTAGCTATTAGGCTAACCTGTACACTACCCCACCTCCTCATAATAGCTTCACTGTAGTGGAAATATATTTTAAAAACATGATAACCTACACTAAATACCTTAAAGAGCCCCTTTATATTAGCATATGAGAATCCCTTATCCACATCCCCTACCAGATCTTATAAAATTCAAAGGGGGAGGGGATCTTAATGCACACATGAAGGTCTATGCCACCACTATGAGGGAGATATTGCCTTGGGATGGGGTTTTAGTGACTATATTACCTAAGACACTCAATGAGATAACCCTTGGGTACTATCACCTCCCTAAAGGGTTCATACACTACTTTCGCTAGCTTATGGCTGAGTTCATAAGATTTTTTGACATGAAAGAACTCTTAAAGATTGATATACAAGAGTTATTTCATATCAAATAAAAATAATATGGATAAACTTGTCATTTCATCATAAGATAGAGGCAGGTCCTATATTCCTCTATAAGCATGCCTAACATAGACCAAAGAGAGTTATGTGATCTTTTACTCCATTCCATTAACAAATAAATGAGGGAATACATCCCAAATTTCCCATATCAATCATATGAAGAGGCCCTTTAAAGAGCATTATGCATTGACCAAGCAACCATTAATAGTGGATGACAAACCTATAGAACCAACAAGTACATAATCACCCCTAGTCAAAATAATGGGGGATCTCAAAGTATGAACCAAAGCCCAAAAAACATGAAAAACCAAGGTCCTAAGATCCTAAACTATAATAATAATGCTACTAATGATGGTGTCACCTAAAAAACTAAGAAACAAAACCCCATAAATAATGGTCAATACCTACCTATGAATAACACCACCAACACCAATACCATAGGGCTAAGAGTCAAAGACATCCTCCTACCATTCATGCTATTGATTTTAACCAAACACTACCTCACAATTCACATTATTAAAACCACAACAAAAATTAGTATCAGTTAAATGAAAAATACCCCCATTTTAAAAAACAAAACTATTACCCATGCAATAACCAATAAGGGTTTGGGTAACAAGGATAGAACATGAGACCTAGGGACTATGATCCCAATGTCTACTATGTCCTCCATAGAGACATAGACCATGACACTCATGGCTACTAAGAATATAACAAGTTTATATAAAGGCTCCCAAAGGATCAAAGGCAAATGTTTGTGGATATGTTCCTAGGAGGTGTACATGCAAACACCCAAACCTTTCCAAAGAGTCCTATCGCTCCCTAAAACTAGAACCTACAACTTTACCAAAACCCTTTCCCTAACCACTAAATGCACCTTGCTCATGATCAAAAATAAAATAACCCATCAAGTCACCCTATTCAATAGAATCAATCTATGATAATAGGTAATCATGATGTTAAAGCATTCACTTATAAGGTGACAAACATTGATGTGGCTCCTAATTTAGGACTTCAAGGCAAAAATGAGATGATAGGTGTCATAAAATTAGAATTCAAGGAGGAAGAAAATGCCATTACTTGTACTAGGGAGTACCAACCCATGACTATATATCCCTCAAACATCTTAAAAACTAAATATATTCCTAAACTCATAAGTAATTACAACTTAATCTCTGACCTAAACAAAACATTCTATCATATCCATTTTTTTAATATACTCAAGAACTCACCTGCTCACTAGTCAACCTTGTTTGATTCCCTAATATTGGGTATCTAGTTTCACTCCCACTATATAAGACCAAATTAACCACATTAATCTAGATATGTTCCTACCTGGTCAGGTATCATGTGACCTTGGATACTTCTTTAAATTTCAAAGCCTCCCACCTGATTCTAAGTTAGTTAAGAGGGGAGATCTAGATTTTTTTCTACAATTATGGATCTAAAACACTATGTAAAAACAACCATGGTCAATGATGGAGCAATGATCAATATTGTCCCCTTATCCTTATAAAAACTTGGTTGTGGGGAAACCAATTGCTCTACTACATGTAATACCCTTCATGGCTATGACCTCAAGTACACTTCCATAGGAACCATTGTGCTCCTAATTAGTCTAGGCCCAAAGATAGTCATGATTGAATTCTATGTCATAAACAAGGACACCAATTACAGTATGATCTTGGGGCACCCTTGGATATACTGGATGAAGGCTATTCCTTCCACCATATTTTAAAAAATTTGATTCCTAAACCAAGGAAAGGTTTTTATTACCTAAGGGGATATTAAAACCTTTGATATGTTACAAGATACCATGCACAAAAAACTAGGTCTGCACATCGATTATCACTTACCTACCAATGGGGTTATGAAACCTTCAAAGTTGGTTGATGTCGCTTAAGCCTCAAAGCCTAAAGTGGTCATCCTAAAGATAGGAGAGGAGGTCCCCCAAGATATGTTAAAATATAAATTGGGTGAAAAAGACATAACAAAGATATAAAATATCCCTGACTCAGAGCTAACCACTATTGCAATGATTTCCTCCATATCTACCATAGAAATTATCAATCTCATAGAGAAAGACACTCCTTTAGTTCTTCATTTTGATCTACGAGGGGTGAGATACTATGAATTATCTAAACCTTAGGGCCAATGATCCTAAAGGGGGTTGGCTTGCCTATTTAATCTTTGCATAGTGGAGGTATCCAAACATAAAGAAACCCTTCCCCATAATGATGATCCTAGTAAATTTCAATGTAGCCTCTTAAATTTCAACCACATAAGGACCCAACCCGGTCCATATTATACCCACATCACTATCAAACAAATTTGGAGTATGATTGTTAAATACAATATGATAGAGTCCTACCAATTATTCAAAGTCCTTGACCCATCTAGGTTCCTCCCATAGATATGTCATCTATCTTATGTTTACCCACACCTAGTCCCATTTTTCATCCCACTCCAAGTCCATTGACAATAGGTCAAAATACACCCATCCCTCCAAGCATCCCTATACCTAAAGAGAGGGTCTAAAATTTGATAGTGGGTAGAGTATAAATCAACATAAAAAATGTCCTTAAATAAGGACCCTTCATCCCCATTTTCCATGAAAAAGGTCCTGGCAAATCACTCACCAAATTTTTGAAAACTTTCCCACACATAATGACGAGGAAAATGGTGTTGCCCATTCTAAATCCATAATATTATAAATTTCACAACTAAACCTCTTCTATTAAAATAAGACCCTAACTACATTGACATACTCCCCACACCTAAGTGGGACCCTAACTATATCGGTATTCTTCCAACTTTGAAAAGGAAGTCAAACAAATGATATTTTGAATTTTTGGAAGACTCAGTTGCCTTGATCTAGAGCTTATGAGACAACCTTTTAGATTCCTAAAAGTTATTCCCTTATCCCATTACATGAGCTTAAGACATCCATGCATCCATAAGCCCTCCTATTCACCCTATGTAATGGGTAGAATCATCAACTTCTTGATTCCTAAGGATATGAGCATTGAGGAGGGTTACTTGACATATTCAACATTCATATGGTAGATATATCAGAAAATGACAAAGCTTCCCTTAACTCCTTATGTCACTATTATTGAATAATTTGACCACAAGTCAAATTAGGTTAGCCTATATATATTAAAATTTATTATATGGGTCTTATAGGGTGTAAAATATGTCCCATGGTCTTTAATAAGGTCAAATATATGTTTCATCATCATATTTATATAGTTGGTCTTATGTCATCTAGGGGTAACATTTTGAGTCATGTAAGGAAATGGTATGGTTTCCATAGGAGGATGAGTGTTCAAAAATAATATTCAACATCCAAAATGTTATAATATGTTAGGGATACTATTTTGAGACTAATAAACTATAGGTGTAATATCTTTTTAAGAAGATCAGGTAGTTTCATGTGGTCTTAGGTAGTTATATGGACTATATAATAGTTTTAGCATGTGTGTCTACTCCAAAAGTGTCTATTGAGGTCACCTAAGTTAATTTACATGATTAGGTAGCTTTGATAGGTATGAAAATGAGAAAAACCATTTTATCTTTCCCATCACTCTTTTAGACAAGTAAAAAAGGTCAATCAGTTTCCACATAGCATAGTTAAGAGGAAGTGAGTTGAAGAAAATGATTTTGAGGGATGATAATAATATTTTTTTACTCTAAATTCATATAATTATTTATAGTATTGATTATTTGGGTTTTATGAACCATTTATAAGAGTGTTAGCTCCTCTTTTATGCCTGCACATCCCCATAGCCTCCAATTTTCTTCTTTGTTTGGATTATTTTGTGAAAATCAAGTGGTGTGCATGTCCTTGGAGAGTGTAAAAATATTTATCATATGATTCTTAGTATATTTTTCATGTGTGGAGGTCAAGGAATGAGCAATACTACCTCATTTTATTCATGGGAGACACCATTGAGGTCTGAAGGTAGTATTTCATCATTTACAGATTTCTACTCTCCTGTAAATGGTTTTAGAAAAAGGTGTTATGATATGTTTTAGTATTCCATTGAATATTTACCAATTCATACATTAGAGGTTGTATCAAAGAGTATCACTTGATGAAGTGAAAAGCCTAACACATGAACACCTTCAAATTTCCTGCAATAGTCACCTACAATTAGGTGAGATTAGGTCTTGATCAGTCATATTGAAGAAGCAAGAAGTTTTAAAGTTTCAGATAAATCTCCTAAGGAGGTAAAAATAATATTGAGCCTTTTTTTAGGTTTAATATTAGTTGTGAGAATTACTTACACATAGTCTTATATTACACAATAACACCTATAGGAAGTCTACAATGGTCTGAGTTTAATCCATAGAGGTCTGAGTAATATTGAAGTGTTGATGCTTGAACTCACTTGACACTTTTAAAAAAGTATTAGAACATAGATAAGAGCATTGTGACAATGGTGAGGTACTTATGTGTAGTCAAACTTTATTTAAATGTGTGTAAGTTAGGAAAGTTGAATTTGAGACACTTTACCTTAACTTTTCTGAATCACACTTTGCTCATATGATATGCCACTCCATGGTGAAATGTCTTGAGGTCTAGATAGGCCCAATTATTTCCATCATGTAGCCAAAGACTAGAGATAGTGTCTTGACATGAAGATAAGGTTTTTTGATCAAAAAAAGGTGATGGTTAAAGTGGTTTCAACCCAATCCAATTCACACTAAAAACCTTTAGTAAGCTATAGTGCTTTAAGCTCAAATGATCCTACAACATTAAAGTGACATATAGTGGAGCGGATAAATGGTTTATAGACATGTAATTAGCTCATTAAAGTGTGAAATTATCTCCAATGAATATAATAAAAACAAATATGCAAGGATACTCATGCATATGGCCACTTACAGGTCTCACATCCCCAAACAACACTTACAATTTGATTGTAGATGCACAATGTGTTGATAGTAGGAGGTAAGAGGCATGGTTTGCATGAATAGTGAGTATATTTGGGGTAGAGATGATCTAATGACCTCAATATCAATTAAATAATTTTAATAAAAATTATTTGACATAGGATATTACCTATAAGGGCCCTTTGAAATCTCCTTGATTATCACCTATATGTGATATAGTCTGATTGAGCAGACAAACTAGCTTAGGTTAGTAAATAGTAGTTTGAAGGTTAGTTAGGGTGTATGACAGATTGAATATGAATGAGATAACTATCAAAGTGGTGATTAACATATCACATTATTCTTAGAGATAAGAGGTAGAGCAAAGAGGGTTTCAAATCTCAACCCATAGTTAGCCCAAAAACCCTGCACAGTCACTTGTCCCATAAGTCTGTCTTGAAGATTCAAATTATTCAGGACTCTAAAAAGGTGATAAAACATTAAATTTTGGTGTATAATGTCCTTATGACCTATTATATCCATCAATAACCTTAGTTAATCCAAGTGAATAGGGGATATTCCCTTTATTTTATCTCAAATAGAGGGCACTCCCAATCAATACAAGACTAGAGGTAGTGTATGTGAATGAGAGATAAATGAGATGACAGTGTCTTAGGGTATTGTATAATGATGATTTAGGTTGGATTTAAGGTGAATGAGCATTGAAATTCAATCATAGTCCTGAGAAACCACTCAGAGGTGGTCTTAAGCCATCATACACAATCAGGCCTATTAGGCCTAGAACTAGGCCTAAATCCTCAAGGTTCCTAGTTACATTTATACGACCATATGAACTCTCTAATATAATTTATGACATTAAGGGGAGAGTATAAGTCTATTTATAACTATTATTTTGTAGGAGATTACACACAAGGGTCACTTTTAGACCAAAATCATGATAGGGGTACCCAAAATGCTAGTGAAAGCTTGATAGGCCATCTTCAAGCACTCACATATGTATAGATTGATTTCATGGTGCCCAAAAGAGATAGGGGTAGTTAAGTTTGTCCTAAAGTTTGTTTCAATGACATTTGGTCAAATATTGAGTGTCAAGCTTTTATGAATCATCCTTAAGAAGTCAAACCTTCTAAAACCCTCCTGAAACCCTATCTAGAACCTGATGGAGTAGAAATAGATGGAGATAAATTAAAAATTGGTAAAATAGCCTAGAAATTATTTTGGACTTGTTAAAAAATATCCCATACTCCTTCACACTTAGATTAGTCTGTATCCTACTTGTATATATAAGATAACTTGAGGGTTTTTTAAATTTTTTTGATTTTTTTATAGGTGTATAAGGGAATTGGTAGATGAGAACCATTAGAATATGTAAATATGGAATTATTATAACTCATTATATTAATTTATCACCATAGATATTCCTAGAAACACCTCTGCTACATAGTTCACTTTAGGCATTCTCAGACAGATAATGAAAAGAGTGACTACCTAGTGAGAAGATGAGAAGTTTGTTTTTGGATCTTTTTAAGGTATAATTCATGGAGTATAAGATAGAAATACATTGAATAAGTATCTTAACACCTCTTCTACGGATTGGGATAAGTAACTAAAGGTCACTATTGACCATTTTGACCACAAGTCAAAATGCGTAAACCCCTTATAATCTAAAACTTGATATATGGGTCTAGTATAATGTTATAGGGTGTGTAATAGTTCATTTTATGTTATTTAACATCTTATTATCCTTGGTAATAGCTTAAATTAGTCTTTGTGTCATTTGATGTCACTTAAGGGTCATTTTATGGGGCATCAATAAAGTGGTATGGTTTTATAAGATAGAAAAGTGTTCTAACCTTGTTCTCAACATCCATCATGTAATTACCTATCATATTCATTGTTAGGAATTCCAATACTAATAAAAAATTGTAGGTGTTAACTAAAAATCAAGAAAATAAGTGAAAAAGAGGGAGTTTTAAAGTTTGTATGACCTATGGGAGAGAGTGGAAAATGGGGGAATATTATGGGATGGATATTCAACTCATTAGACTCATTTACATGTTTTAAATGCTTTAGAATTTCCAAAATTAGGATAAAATCATTCTATCTCTCCATCGATCCATGATGCAAGCAAAACTAGTCAATAGGTCTTTAGATAGTATGGTCATTAAGAGGAATTCTAGGTCAAGATATCTTGGTGGTGAATAGTACACTTGGTCAGATTCATTTTCATGTTTAGAGTTTGAGGAATGGTGGTTTATACTTTATAAACCATCCTTAACAAGTTAACTATTCATTTCTACTTGTTATTTCCCACACCCAACAAGATTTTCTCCTATGTGAGCTATTACATATAATCCAATTGATGATTTTGAATCTATAGGATGTTGACTCCATTTTTTCATGTTTCCCATGCTTGGTTTCATCATTGAAAGTGATTTGATAGGTTAGATAACTTAGATTGTAATAAGGTGTTGCTAACAAGGTTGTAGTCAAGTTTCACTACTTATAGAATGTTTCCTTCTCTACAATGGTTTCATGTGAGTGAGATATGATATATTTAATTTTTTCCATGTCATGATAACTACCCTCCTTCCAAGTTTAGTCTCTCAAGATCAGGCATTGATCAAGAGCACATTAAGCCTTCTTCTTGTTTCTAACTATATTCATGGTGTGTTGAAGTGTGAAAAAGTCCATATAAGTTAATTAAGAGTTAAAGGAGTTTTTATACCTTATTATAAGCATGAATAAGTAAGTTATATCCTCTAAATACCATAAGGACTATGAGAATCAATGCTATATATACACAGTCATCCATGAATGTGCACCAACAAATGTTCTTAGGGAATTTTCACATTGAAATGGGATATGGAAACATGTTTCAAGACTTTAAAGTTTGTAAACTCTCATTTTAAAACTTGGAGAGAATATAAAACCGGTTATGAAGTCATATCATGTGCACATTTCTCAAGTTTTACATTCACTGCTTGGTCTATAATTGTTTTAACACCTACAAGAGGGTAAGAACATTGAAATGGTAGTTTTTAATCTTGTTTCAAATCCTTCAAGGTGAGGAAGATGAATTTGGAGACCTTTATAAGGTCTAAAAATCATTAAAGGTTAATATTCTATTCACTCTACCATATTCATACTCATTGCATGCACACATGAAAATGTTCACCTATAAGTGGCACCACATAGATTTGAGATGATTAATAGAGGATATTGGAACATTATATGAAACATTATTGAAGTATCAAGGTGTTGGAGAGACCATGGAAATTATGTTTGAAGCATTATACTAGTGGGAAATATTGAAAGGTCACCCCAAGTGAAGGAATTTGGACTCAAGAACAAGTTTCCTTAAAACACCAAAACAAAGTCCTCAATGCTTTGGATGTTAATATATACAAATGTTTCATAGAGTTTGACAAAGTTTTTATGCATATACCTTGTATGCATATCCTAGGTGAGGATTCATGAAAAAATTAATAGATGTATGACTAAAATGGCATGATGTTTAGGGGCCTCAAAGTTACAAATTTATTCACTAAAGTTTGGCAGTGATGTCTATAGGTTCTGAATTTCAAGTGACCTTTCACACCTAAAGTTTCAATGTAGAGGCATATGTTAATGATTGAGTGGTACTATTGGGTTGATATGAGACTAGTGTTTCAAATATCATCAAAATGTTGGAGCGTAGGGTATTAAACCCCATCAACACTTATAGGTGTGCTTCCCCTTGAGATAACTTGTCTACAGTTGACTATAGACTCCTATAGGTCCCTAAAGTGAGATTAGAAATAGAAACACAAAACCTTGATAGTATAAGCTACATATAAATGAACTTAAAGGGATCATAGACCATGTAACACTAATTGAAAGGATGATGTATACCTATAGGACCACATGTTGCTCCAAGATAGTCAACTGTAGCTAATTGTAATTGATAGTGAGATAGAACATGGTGTGATGAGTGTTGGCATAACATGGATATAACTTGAATAAGTCAAAATGGTTTTAAAAAGGCATCAAATACATTAATGTAATAGTGAGGAAATATCATAAGGCCTAAAACATGTAAAATCACCTATAGGTACCTCTTTCAAAATAAGAAAAACATAGTCAATCAACTTGCAGTTTAGACCAATCAAGGTAGGAGGCGAACAATACAAGGTTTGAGGAGGGTATGATGATCAACATGTTTTAAATAATCCAAAGTGATAATTCCAATTCCATGAAACCATCATAACATGGAAACAAAGGAAGGAGGGACTCCAATAATATAACCTATAGTCATATGTCAATACCCTACACACAATGAGCTTCCCTATGAGTCTATCTTGGTTTTTGAGGTAGTTAAAGGTGATAAACATATGATGAAGAGATAAAATTAAACACAAATCATCTTCAACACCTGATATAACCCCTAATATATTCACTTGTGATAAAATAATATAGGAAGTGCCCTCTATTTTATCTCAGATAGAGGGCACTCCCCAAAAATGCAAACTTGCAGGTTTTGAAGAAAGAGGATGATAAGTGAGCTAGGGGTCAGTGAGATATTTAAAATAGATGTGGAGAGTTTTTAAAATATATACCAACATGAAAATCCATGCACAAAATTGAGAAACATGTTAGAGTGTTCAAAACCTATAAGGATGTAAATAGACTTATTAGGTCTAGTTTAGGCCTAAAGTCCAATTGTGGGGCATTAGAGAAGAATTAAAAACCATTAGAACATGTTTTATGGGATTTTTAGGTATATTTTAACTATTTACATGCAAAATAATCCATAGGGAAGCCACTTTTGCCTCAAGACCAAATCAAGCCTATACAGAATGAAGGGCAAAGCCCAAGAGGCTCATTTGAGATGCTCACACCTACTTAGAGGTTATGCATGGGAGTCTAAGGAGTTGAGTAATGTTGAAGGAGGTTTTTAAAAATAACTTTTTATAAAATTTTTATATAATTTGACATTAGATCTGTATGAAACATCCTTAGAGGGCAAAAGTACTCTAAACCCTCTCAAACCCTTTCCAAAGACTTGATTGGGAAAATGAGGAAGGAAATTCAATTATATGGCATAGAATGCATTGGGAAATGGTTGGAATTTTTAGAGGAATCCCTAGGGATATTCCCTATCATACCGAGTTGTACCCTACTTGTACAAATAAGGTAGAAAAAGGCTTTTATTAATAGTTTTGTGTATTTTGTAGGTACAAAAGGGTTTAAAGAAATGAAATACAATTTTGAAGAGAGATTGGGATTTAAAATAACTCACCATGTGAATTTATTACCTCATATAAGTGCACAATTTCCTTCATCTCAGCTAATCAAAATTGGCATAATGGACAAGCTAGTGAGAGAGTGATAAATCTAAGTGAGAGGCCTTTTAAGGTCTAAATAAGGAATATAAGGCCATTAGGGGTCCTAAAAGGTGTCATAAACTCCATTTTATGAATCATATTATAAAATTGAAGACATATTTGGTGACAAATGTGAAAGGTGGATGAAATAGGAGTTATTTATATTATAGGTAGTTATAACTCATTTCCAAAAAAATTATAATGATTAAGGACACATAAAATTCATGTTTTATAATGTATACAACCCCTCCCTCTTATTTAAATCATCACATATATCCATAGTTAGCTATGGGAAATTCCAAAAAGGCTAAATGATGAAGGCAATTTTTTTAGCAAGCAATGAGGAATCCTATGCCACATTTTAGGAGTTTCATGTTTTGAGAGAAATTTATCCTATGATACCTTGCATGGTATATCTTATACTTCATTATACTACATGTGTAACCATTTTTATCATCATGAAACATGTCTTAGTGACTCTTGGATTTCATTCTCTTCTCCTCTCTCTCTAATTCTATAATTAGTAGTTATTTTGGCTCTTGTGGACTAATACAACACCATGTATGGTAAATAAATAATGGAGTGACATTGTATTTTGACTTTGAAAAATTAATAAAAGTTTTGTTTTGAGTTCATGAACATTTTTATAAGTGTGATAAGTGATGTATGGTGAAGTTACTGATGTTCTTCTATCCTTGCTTTCCTTATCCTTTCATATTTATGCAAGAGTTCCTATTCTAACAGGTAAAATAGAGTGTAGCTAGCATGTTAGGATCCTTTAAAGTATATGATTGTCATTATAGTGTGAAATATTCCCTCTAGTTCACTTTCATTGTGTTTCTTTATGCATATCACCTCTATGTTGAAACACTTATGTTAGAACCTTTTAGGACTTGGAAGCTAGTTTGTAGGTCTTATTTCATTGTGATATAAGTATGATGGTCTTGTGGAAATAATCCTAGTGTATCACCCCATTATATTAGTTTAATTTCATGAAAAACCCTAACTCTTTTCCCATAAACAACTAGTTAAATAGGTGATAAGCATTTCAAGGTATATTTAGGGAGTTAGCACGTAAACCTAGATATCTACTTCTACCTATAGGTAAACCTAACTACCTAGAAGTATTCCAATGTTTCCAAAATATAGAGGAGGATTAATCACCTTATCTAGGGTGAAATATTTTGTGACAATAGTTTTGGTACACCTATTGGGACCCATTTTCTTGAAGATAACCTATCATGGTGAATGTTGGTCTTGAAAACATCACTTGTAAATTAGTGTGTTACTTAGAATTTGGTAACTCCATTCAAGGTAAAAATATAGTTCAAGGCCATTATTTTGTCATAAATTTTCTCTCATGATTCATGGTTCTTACTAGGTCATCATATAGTAGATTTATCAATCCTATCAATCCACCTATTCAACTTGAACTTCCTCTTCAAGTTCAATTCCCTCATCATAATCTGACTTTTAAGGAGCAAGAAGATTTTGCTAGCCAAGAAAGTGAAGAGGTTAAAGAAATTAAATATCTTGAAGAAAACATGGCTCAAAAACATGCCTTTCCTATTTTTAATACTAAAAATCCAATTCACCTTCAAGCCTATGATGACATTCCTCCTAATGCCACAAAGAGTGTGCCTACATTCAATGGGCAGAATCATGTTACACCTAGTGAAAACATCAGGGATATATCAAATTTTTATAGTTTTCATAATGTCACTAAGGAGAATATTTAAATTAGACTCCTTTCCATGTACCTTAGAAGGAAATATCTTGATTTGTATATGAATTTTCCTATGGATGCATCCAATCATGGGATGACTTTGGAGTGTTGTTGAACTCAAGGTTTGAAGATGAAAGTGGCCATACCTCTCTTATACACCAAATAAATGCAATCAAGAGAGCTCTCAAGGAAAAAATGCATGAATTTAATAAGAGGTTTCAATAGACTTGGTATAGATTGCCTCCTCCCATGAGACCACCTACTAGTTTTATCTTCCCTACATACTTGAGAGACATTGGTACTGATATTGCTATCATGCTTTAATCCATGGGTGGTTTCACTCTTCCTAAAGCATATGAACTTTCCATTAGAGCCGAGAATGGTATAATTTAATATGTAAAGTTTAATCTTAAGGTGTTTATTCCATTGATTCCTAATACTTCTAATAATACTCCAAATATTTCTAAAATTCCTAATGTTAATGCAAAGTCAAAGACTACTCCTAGGAAGGTAGAAGATGATGTTAATTAGAGAGAAAAAATTTTAGCCTTAGAGGATCAAACTAGGAAAAATAATAGTAAAAAATGTCCCTATAAAAACCCTTACCCATAACAACATAAATATGGTAATATGGGCAAGGGAGAGGTCATGAGAAACCTAATTTCAATAGGGCTACCAATGTGTATAATCCCAATTTCACTATCAATAAAAGAGAGATGGTACTAGTGCATAGTAACTTGGTACAAGGGGAAGATTGGAAACAAGTCCAATTCATGGATGTGAATGAGGGTGTGTAATGATCTTGATATTCAATATATGCATAAATACCCTTAAGGTAGGAAAATACCATATAATACTCCTTCGGGAAGGAATAACTCCACAATGTCTCTTCGAGGGGACAACCTCCAATAACCTCTTACAATATAAGACTCAATCCTTACTTGATATCTTTACCATGATATTCATCCCCTATATATATACATCTATCTAACCCATGGATGGGTAACCTCCTAATCCAATGTAGGCCGACCATTACCCAATGTATTACTTCCATAAGTTACTCTATTATCCTAATATATTATACCCATATAGCTAACTAAAGGGATGTGTGCCACATGTTGGCATCTCAATCAACCCATATATCATATCCCCAGGTACATAGCAGGGTGGAAATTAATCTCTAGTTTCTCAAGGAGGACTCACTCCCCTCCTATCAGTTGAAGATGAAGTCATGATGCAAGTAAATGAGGGTTGGTAGCCTCATGGAGAAAGTTTCACTAACTTCTTAGTGGAAGATGGTTTTGTACTCAAACATAGAACCTATATTTTAGAAAACACAAGGGTAAATATGATGGCTATAGGAGGTGATAATAACATGTATACAATATCATATAATACTCCTACAAGTCATCAAGTCATGATTGCAATCATGGTAGCTCCAAACACTCATGCACTTCCTTCAAATCAAAATGTGGTAAGGTCTACTCAAGGTGTCTCAATTCATCAAGTTTCAAGAAATCCTATGACTCAAAAGATTAAATAAAATGTGATTACTACTACCATAAACATAGTGGATTCTTTGAAAAATTACAAAGCATCTATCTCTTTGTGGGATGTCCTTCATATGCCTAGCAAAAAAGAACTATTACAAAAACAATTGTCCACTATTCTAACTAGTTATTCACTTACAAGTCAAAGTAATGGGCATGTTGATCTTAAAAATTCCCATAAAACCATTGTTTAACCATATAATAAAGCTAAAAATCCTCCACCATTATACCTCACTCTCATAGTGGGTGACAAGTTGGTACACAATTGCATAGTTGATAGTGGAGCCTCTACTTGGGTCATGCCCAAAGTTGTAGCTGATAGGTTTGGCATAAAATATGAGCCTCATAGAAAAGGAGTGATATAATTAGATGGTACACCTAATAAAATAATAGGGCTAATAATTTTATTTATGGTTTTCTTGCATGATTATCCTAGTTTTCCCATCCTCCAAGACATTGTTATGGTAGACCTTCCCACTCATTTAGCAATTTGTCTTTCAAGAGACTTATAGCTAAGATATGTGGAAATATCTCAACTAATTAGTCCTTATTATACTTTAGGATAAGGTATAGAACCAAGGTGACCATAATAACTTAGCCTTTTACAAGGTTTCACATTGAACCCTATATTAAAATAATCTCTAACTTGAATTGTGTAATCAATGAGGAGGAGTCCAATGTGGATGATGGTGCTTCTAAACTTGAGAGAATTTATGACTTGTTCCTTGATGAATATGGTACTAGAACTTATGAGTATTATCCTTATGCATACTTTGAGAAAATTGACCTTGGTACTTATATCATGCATGAAGAGTCATTTGAAGGAACTGAGGTAAGTGTCAAACATTCCTTCTCATAAGCTACTAAAGGTAACTACATGATTTATGAGTATGATGATAATAGGTTGAAGAATACAATTGATCACAATAGTGGGAGGAATGATTTATTTCTAATTTCTATTGATGAATCTTCCCTTGATGATGATACTCATGAAGAAGAAGAGGATGACTTATGGCTAAGATTCAATACCATATATCAAGAGTTTGACCAGTTGAGTAAAGTTCCTTATAATCTAAAAAAATGTATATATGATGTGTTTTATAATGAGACTAATGAGTAGGAACTTGAGTGTTCTATCAAGCATGAAAGTGAGGGACATGTTGTGAAGGAAGATGGACATTAATGTGCTATTCAAAAGCTTGAACTCCTAGAAGGACCTAGTGGAGTCAAGGCATAAAATTTTGTTATGATTCAAGGATAGTCAAAAGATCTATCTGATATTGAGCCACATTAAAAGTTTTTGTAACATGGTGAAGAAAATTTTTATGTTCCCAAACATCAAGTACATCCTACTCGAGAGGAGATCAAAGTTGAGGTAGCTAGCATACATTCTAATCTATAGTTTAAGGAAGGCATATCAGATATGATAGTGATAAATCAACTTGTAGCCCCAATCAAGGATATTAGAGAGAAATAAATATAATTCATGAGGTATCTAAATATTTCACTTGTAGGCCTAAGAAGACACAAAGGTAGTAAACTTCTTGATCACTTACATATTCAAGTGGTTAACGATGAGCATGCTCCTCATGTTAAATTACTTTAATGGAGTGACAAAGATGTAAGGGGAACTATCTTTGACTCTAGTTGAGGTATGAAAAGATGATTTTCACCTCAAGAGTGAGGTTTATAAATAGTATATTAGGTGTGTGTGTGTGTGTCTTGTAGTTGTGTTGTGTTTCATAAGAATTTTAGTTGAACACATGTTTGTTTCCTTTGGTGTGTCTTGTTTTGTGTTATTTATTTATTATTTGGTGTGGTGTCAAAGGAAAATTTCATGTCAAACCAGTGTATAGGTGACTCCATGTCCCAATGGACATGATTAGGCAACTAGTCTTGGTATAACAAGCATTCCACCCTTGGGAAATCACCAAGGATGTTGACCATTTCAACCACAAGTCAAAATGGGTCAACCCCTTATAATATAAAACTTGATATAGGTGTATAGTATAATGTTATAGAGTGTGTCATAGTTCATTTGATGTGATTTCAGGTCTTATTAGCCTTGGTCATAGCTCAAATTAGTATTTGTGTCATTTGATGTCATTTAGGGGTCATTTTATGGGTCATAAATGAAGTCGTATAGTTTAATAAGATATTAAAGTGTTATAAACTCCTTCTCAATGCCCCTAATGTAATTACCTATTATATTCATTTTCAATAATGGTAGTACTAATAAAAACTTGTAGGTGTTAACTGAAAATCAAGAAAATAAGTGCAAAAGAGGGAGTTTCAAAGGTTGTATGGCCTATGAGAGATAGTGTCACATGGGAGAATATTTTGGGATGCATATTAAACTTACTTGGACTCATTTACATGATTGAAATTCTTTGTAAGTGCTAAAATTGGGCTAAAACTATTCTCTCCCTATCATTCCACTATGCAAGCAAAACTAGTCAACAAGTCTTTGGATAGTATGGTCAATAGGAGGAATTTTAGGTCAAGAGATACTGGTGGTGGATAGTACACTTTTTTAGATTATTTTTAATTTTTGAGTTAGAGTAATTGGTGGTCTATAAATTATAAACCATCCTTAACAAGTTGACTATTCATTTCTGCTTGTTGTTTCCCATACCCTACAACCTTTGCTCCTCTGTGAGCTATTAAATATAATAAAATTGATTATTTTTATTCCATATGATGTACAATCCCTTATCTCATGTTTCACATTCTTGGTTTCATCATTGAAAGTGATTTAATGGGTCAGATAGCTCAGATTGTATGAAGGTGTTACTAGTGAGGTTGCAGTCAAGTTACACTACTTGTATAATGTTTCCTTATCTAAAATGGTTTCATGTGAGTGAGATATGATTTAATTAATGTTTTACATGTCATGATAATTACCCTCCTTCCAAGTTTAGTTTCTCAAGATTAGGCATTGATCAAGAACAATCTCATCTGAAAACATAATCAGCCTTCTACTTGTTTCTAATTGAAATCATAGTGTCTTGAAGTGTGAAAAATTACATATAAGGTAATGAATAATTAAAAGAGTTTTTATACCTAATTATAAGCATTAAAAATAAAGTTATATCCTCTAAATAACACAAGAAGGACTGTGATAGTCAATGTTATATATATACACAGTCAACCATGAATGTGCACCTACAGGTATTCTCAAGGAAATTTCACATTGAAATGGGATATGGAAACTTGTTTCAAGCCTTTAAAGTTTTTAAAATATTATTTGAACACTTGGAGAGAATATAAAAATGATTATGAAGTCATATCATGTGCACATTGCTCAAGTTTTACATTCATTATCTAGTCTACAACTATTTTAACAGCTATAAGAGGGTAAGAATATTGAAATGGGAGTTTTAAATATTGATTAGAATAAATCAAGGTGAGAAATATGAATTTTTAGACCTTGATAATGTCTAAAAATCATTTAAGTCTCACATTCTATGCACTCTACCATATTCATACTCACTGCCTACACACATGGAAATGTCCACCTACAGGTGGAACCATAGAGATATGAGATGCTTAATAAAAGAGATTGAAACATGATTTTAAAACTTATTTAAGTATTAAGGTGTTTGATAGATGATGTTGGTTATGTTTGAATCATTATAATAGTGGGCAATCTTGAAAGGTCACCCTAAGTGAAAGAATTTAAACTCAGGAACAAGTTTCCCTAAAACACCAAAATAGAGTCCTCAGTTCTTTGGATGTTAGTATATAACAATGTTGCATACAGTTTGATCAAGTTTTTATCCATATAACTTGTATCCATATCCTAGGAGAGGATAAATATAAAAAGGAATGGATGTATGACTAAAATAACATGATGTTTAGGGGCCTCAAAGTTGTAAATTGATTCACTAAAGTTTGGCAGTGATGTCCATAGGTTTTGTGTTTCAAGTGACCTTTCACACATAAAGCTGACATGTAGAGGAATATATTCATGATTGAGTGGTCATATTGAGTTGAGAGGACACCAGTGCTTCAAAGATCATCAAATTTTGAATATCAGGGTATTAAGCCCCATTAACACGTACATGTGTGCTTCCTCTTAAGACAACTTGTCTACAGTTGACTGTAGACTCCTATATGTCCCTAAAGTGAGCTTAGAAATGGAAACACAAACCCTTAAAAGTATAATATACCTATAAAGGACATTAAAGGGATCATATACAATGTAACTATAATTTCAAGCATGATGTATACCTATAGGACCCCATGTTACTCCAAGACAGTCAATTATAGCTGACTATAATTGACAGTGAGATAGAACATGGTGTGATGACTGTTGGAATAGCATGGATATAGATTGAAAAAGTTAAAATGCCTATAAAAATTCATCATATACCTTAATTTCATATTGAGGCAATAACATAAGGCTTAAACCATGTAAAATCACCTACAAGTACTTTTTTCAAGATAAGAAAAACATAGTCAGTCAACCTACAGTCTGGACCAATCAAGGTGGGAGGTGAACAATGAAAGGTTTGAAGAGGGTATGATTATTAACATGTTTGAAATAATCCATAGTGAAAATTTCCATTCCATGACACTATCATAAAATGGAAAAAAATTAAGGAAGGATTCAAAAAATATAACCTACAATCACATGTCAAGACCTTGCACACAGTGAGCTTCCCTATGAGTTTATCTTGGTTTTTGAGATAGTTGGAGGTGCCAAACATGTGATAAAGAGATAAAATTAAACAAAAATAATATTAAACACCTAAGATAACCCATCATATATTCAATTGTGATGAAATAATAAGGTAATATCACTTTGTTTTGTCTTAGATAGAGGACACTCCCCAAAAATGCAAACTTGTAGGTTTTGAAGAAAGAGGATGATAAAGTGAGCTAGGGGTTGGTGAAAACTTTGAAATATATGTAGATATTTGTGTCACATTTATACTAACATGAAAATCCATGCACATAAGTGAGAAACATGTTAGGGTGTTTTAAACCTACAAGGATGCAGATAGACCTATTAGGTCTAGTTTAGGCCTAAAACCCATTTGGTGGGTCAGTATCATTTATATCATTAGCGAAGAATTAAAATCAATTATAAAATGTTTTTATGGTATTTTTAGTTATGTTTGAACTATTTTTAGGAATCCATAGGGAAGCCACTTTTGGCTTAAGACCAATTCAAGCCTATGTAGAATGAAGGATAAAGCTCAAGAGGCTCATATGAGATGCTCTCACTACTTTGAGGTTGTGCATGGGAGTAGGAGGAGTTGAGGAATGTTGAAGGAGGTCTTGAAAAATAAATTTGTAGAATTTATTGGAGTATTGGATGTTAGAATTGTATGGAACATTCTTAAAGATTAAAAGTATTCTAAACCCTCTCAAACCCTTGTGAAAGACCCAATTAGGAAAATGAAGAAGGATATGTATCTAAATGGCATAAAATGGCTTAGTAAATGGTATTATGTTGTATAAGACTCCATAGGGATCTTCCCTATCATACTAAGTTGTACCCTACTTATATGGATAGGGTAGAAAAGTGCTTTTCTTGATAGTTTTGTGTATTGTGTAGGTACAAAAGGGTTTCAAGATATGTGATCCAATTTGGAAGAGAGGTTGGGACTTAACATAAATCAAAATGTGTATTTATTACCTCAACTATGTGCACAAGTGCCTTCATCTCAACCAATCAAAATTGACACAGTGGAAAAGCTAATGAGAGAGTCAAAACTCTAAATGAGAGGACTTTTAAGGTATTTATAAGGAATATAATGACATGAGGGGTCTTAATAGGTGTCATAAACTCCCTTTCATAGATCATATTGGAAAACTAAAGACAAATTTGGTGATAAGTGTGAGAGGTAGATGAAAGAGGAGTTATTTGGATTACAGGTAGTGATAACTCATCTCTAAAAGAATATTGATGATTAAGGGCACATATAATGAATTTTGGATAATGTATACAACCCCTCCATATCATTAAAATCATCACATTTTTCTCTGTTCAATTGTGGGATGTTCCAAAAAGGCCAAATGATGAAGGAATTTTTCTAAGCAAGCAATGACGAATCCTATACCACATTTTAGGGGTTTCATGTTTTAAGGGACATTTGTCCTATGATAACTTGCATGGTATATATTATAATTCATTATCCTACATGTGTAACTAATTTTTTTATCATGGCACATGTGTTAGTGACTTTTGGACTTCATTATCTTTTCCTTTCTCTCTAATTCTATAAGTAGTAACCATTTTGGCTCTTTTGGACTAATACCACACCATGTATGGCAAAGCCCTACTAGAATGACATTGTATTTTTCCTTTGAAAAATTAATAAAAGTTTGGTTTTTAGTTCATGAACATTTGTATAAGTGTGTAAAGTGATGTATGGTGAAGTTAGTGATAATCTTCTATCTTTGCTTTCTTTATCCTTTCATGTTTATGCAAGAGTTCCTATTATAACAGGTCAAATAGAGTGTAGCTAGTGTGTTAGGATATTTTAAAGTGTATGATTATCCTTAGAGTGTTTAATCTACCCTCTAGTTAACTTGACTTGTGTTGCTTCATGCATATCATCTCTATGTTGAAACACTTATGTTAGAACCTTTTGGGACTTGTAAGCAAGTTTTTAGGTCTTGTTTCATTGTGATATAAGTATGATGGTCTTGTGGAAATCATTCTAGTGTATCACCCACTTAGAGTAGTTTTATTTCATGCAAACATCTAACTCTTTTCCCACAAACAATTAGATACATAGGTGATAAGCATTTAAAGGTATATTTAAGGAGCTAGATCTTAAACCTAGAGGTCTACTTCTACCTATAGGTAAACCCACATACCTAGAAGTATTCCCATGTTGTCAATTTTTTTATGAGGTATGAAAACCTTCCTCTAGGGTGAAATATTTGGTGACAATAGTCAACTTGATGACAAATGTGAGGAATGAGGCCTAGAAGACCAATGAATGATGATAGATGGTTAGAACAAGTGTCATGAAGAAGGATAATAGTTAGGAAAGCATTTGATGATTATCACACCTTTTTTATAAATTTCATAAGATAATGTATATGTTTCAAGCCTTCCTAGTTCAGTTTAAAGGGATCAAGAGATGCTCATTCATGAAGGTAATTGAAGGTTTCTATGCTAGTTTTAAGAGTTTGTCATGCTTCAGATAGACACTTGTCCAAGAAGACATTCATGGTATGTTATCCACTATATTCTCCTAAAATTTATCTATTTCTCATAACTTGACATTTTTTCTTGTGACATTTTAGCTTCACTTATTCTCTCTCCTCTCACATGCTTTATAAATGTAAGCCATTTTAGATTTTAAAAAGGAATCCACACCTGGTATGGTAAAGACCTAATAGTTTGATAATGTATTTTGAGTTTTAAATAAATATATTAAATTTGGTTTTGATCTCATAATATTTTTGTCTAAGTGTGTGAAGTGGTGCGTAGTGAAGTGTCAAGTGATTAGTATCTATCTTTGCCTTTTCTTTACTCTTCCATGTTTGATGTAAGTAGTTTCCACTCTAATAGATCACATGAAGTGTATTTATCTATATTTAAGTGTAAGGATTAGCCTTAGTTTCTTCAATATAACCTTTTGTTTACTCACCTTAAGTAGTGCAATGAATATCACCTCCATGTTTGAAATACTAATGTTAGAGCAATTCAAGATTTTGAGACTAGTGGAGTCATGTTTCTTAGAGAAACTATATGGTAGTATAGTGGAGATATTTTTGATATATTACCTTAGTACATTAATTTATTTTCATGTTACTTTTATTCCCTTTTCATCCAAGCAAATAAGTAGTGTAGGTGATAAGCAAGAAAAGATAAATCTAGGGAGCTAACCCTTAAACCTAGAGGTTTACCTCTGCTATAGGAAACCCATATGCCTAGAGATAATCCAATTTTGAAAAAATATTAGATTAGGATTTAAAAACCATTTAAAATGTGTAATATTTTGTGACAATATTTCTATCACCCCTTGTGGGACCAAGGTCCAAAAGAGTACAAGAATTATTGGCGTGTTCTTCCTAAATCAACATTTAGAAGCATTCAAGCAAGTACCAATGGTGACTCTGAATGCATCATATGGTTTTAATATATTGGAGCATTGTAAATTATGTCATGGTGATGTAATAGAGGTTTCCTAATGAGTGGATTAAATGCCTTGATAGTCTATGTGATAATGAGAAAGTGTGCAATATGCTTGTCTTAGTATGTTTGAAGTATGCTTGGTTGTTCTTCAGTTTTGGAATGGTTAGATATGTTTTGGGATGAGTATGGTGATTTAAGGATGTGAAATGGGTCATATAATAAGTCAATAATTATTTAATTTCTTGTTTTCATGAGTTATTTTCATCTAGTTGATCATTGTTTTCATTTAGACATTTTGGGTCTAGTGGTAGAAAATATGAGTAGGCAGTTTGATGACATCACCATTACCAAGTGTGGATGAGTTAGGGATATTTGGTAATATGGTTGTGATAAGGTTTATTATTATTTAATATGAATAAAAATTTATGTCATGCAACAAATTATAACATAAAATATGCAAGTGCAAATTTGGGGTCCCAAGCAATTTGCCAGTGTTTTTCCATAGCCAAATTTGCAATGTGGTAAGAAAATTTGAGTAGGTATTTTGATGATGGCATATATTGAACATGTGTATGTTTTATGAGAAGGTGATAATATTTTTTTTAAAATTTTTATTCGTAGTTTATTTTTTCTAACTTTTAGGTCAATCATTGAATCATGAAAAAAGCTATGCATGTGCAAAGTTGGGCTTTCCAGATAATTTTTGACATAGTTAGCTCTATGAACTGATAAATATGAGGAGGAATTTTAATGTAATTATATATAAAACATGTGAGGGTTATAGGATTATATTTTTATATGGTTATATTATTATATGTGATAAGATAATATGGTTCAAATTTGATAATTTTTGAGTGAACGAGGCAAAAGATATGACTATGCAAAGTTGGCCTTCTAGGTAGATAAGCAAGGTTCCCATAGTCAAATTTGCACAAGGTAAAGTTCAAGAAACATAGATGGAAATTTTTTAATATAAGATGTTATGATGACATGATATGAGTATACGTGTTTGATTCTTAACATTGATTAGAGATAAATATAGATTTTCTTCCAAGGATCAATGGTTCATAGGAGTTCGTACATCTAGATCTACGGTGTGCAGTAAGTTAAATAGATCAAAGTGTTTAATGCTTAAAATGAGTAAAAATAAAGTTACTTATAAAAATACCAATAGATAATTTTCATTCCAAGATGTATGGAATTAGTGATATGAGGACAAGTGTTTGATGTTTAACGTCAAACAGAGATAAAGATCAAGGTACGTACAGGTGGTCGACAGATCGCATTAAGTAAAATAGTCAAGATGAAGATCCAATGATGAGAAATAAAAGGTAAAGGTAGATTTAATTAAAATAATATTTATGGTGCATGATTAATATAATAATTAAGGACATGATATGTGAGAAAAGTGATTGAGGTTTAACAGTGAACATTTGCATTTGAATATTTGAATTTAATAAAGAAAAAACCAGTGATCTGTATTTTGGCTATATCTTTCGATCAATGCAGAATTTGTTCATGGTGTAAAAAGTGAACTTGTATAAGACTCCAAGGATAATTTTTAGATATAAAATTTAATATCTAAAAATATGTATAGTAAAATATATGAATGTTCAAATTTGACTGTGTGTTCAACTATGTTCTACAAGTAACCCAAGAAGGATAATTAAGCTTGTATTGATGGTGTTTCAATATCTCATAATGAATTAGATATTGGGGAGTGTTATATAATTAATGAGGATTAAAAATTTAAATTTTTAAGGTTTTAATAATCATATTTAGTATGAATAATGGTTTATAAGTTGAGAGTGTATTCATTCATGGTGACTATGTGCACAAAATGTTGTTTGAGCAAATTGTGCTTAAGTAGAAGGATACTATGTTGGTTGTTAGAAATTAAGGGGGACATATATATCATATGGAATAGGTAAATGATTTTTAAGTGGTATTTTGTTCTTTTTTTGTTTAATTAAGTGTTAAATAGGTGAATAGGTCTCTATGAGACCAATAAGAGCTACAAGGGCCTAATTGAAAGGTGTAGTTGCTTAAGGGTGACCCATAGATGCTATGAATGACATATAAAGATTGAATTGAGATATATATAAATTAAATATATGAATTAAGGGTAAATTTATTCTTAATTTATGACCAAGATTTTGATAATCATGATAGATCTATAAATGGTGAAACTAAATGTGTTAGTTTCTAGACTTTGAGAGAGACTTGTGAGAGATTTGAGAGAGGCCCGTGTGTGTGAATCCAAGTGAAGGAGATAAAATTAAAAAGAAAAGGTTTAGGTCATTAAGGAACATCAGATGGATTGAGGATTATTCATGCTTATGTATCAAGTTGGTGTAGGTGGATCACATGGGTCATTAGACCTAATAAGCCTAGAAAAGGTAGAATGAGTGAGTATGCTTAAGAGGTTGTTTGAGAGAGTACAGTGTTATGAAGTAAAGGAAAGGGTGGGTGACCATTGGATGAGTTGAAGGGTATTTTAGGTTGATGATGGTGTGTATTACCTATAGGTCATATTTTTTTATGTCATCAATGTTCTCTTATATATTTGAAGATTGAGTGTGAATGAAGGTGAAAAGTGATAAGCAGAGGTCCATTATCAGGGGTTGTAGACATTAGTCCAAAGGTAGATGTGTTATTAGGTGTTATTGTGTTAGATCAAAATATAAGGTGTTGTATCCTCCTTGGAAGGTGAAACTTGATAAAGGTCTATTTTTTATGGTAGCTCATCTAGATAGGTGTAGTAGCTTCTTATGGGATTGCAGTCTCACTAAAATAAGGGATGGTAGTTCGTTGATAAGTTATAACTAGTCTAAATTGGATCTTGTCATTAAAGGACTATAATCCATATTGTAGGGTTTAGTGGGTTTTATCTTGAAAGAGGGTTTCCCATGTAGATGTTATGTTGATGTGATGTATGCTCTTATTCATGCTTTAAATGTATGTGCATTCATGTTTATGTTTATAAATCAAGTTGATGAATGATGGAATGGTTTTAGAATTAAATATGAATTATTGTATACTGATTCACTCCCCCTTCTTAATAACTAATTTCAATAATTTTTATTAGAGCAGGTCATTTGGTGGAAGCTTAACAACTTGAAGTAGATCCTAAGTAGCACAAGATGGCTAAACAATTGAAGAAAGAGAATCAATAGTGGAATGATGTGATCAAGGCACTTGATGAGTAGATATGTAATTTGAATAAATATGCGAAAGAGGATGAGAATGTTATCAGTGATCTAAATATTTAGCTAGTAGGTGCTAAGACAAGTTTGTGTTCAAAAGAAAAGGACATCATGTTTGATAAAGAAGCTTTCCATAATAGTAGAGAAGATGACAACAAGGAAGAAGTAGTATATATAGAAATTGAGCTCATGAGTGTACTTTGTGAACTAAAGGAACAAAAGAAGAGGAATCATCAAATGAGGAATTTGATCAAAGGTCTTGAAGCATAGGTTAGCTCTTATGAGGGAAGTTTGTTAGGCACGCCCAAGAAAGAAGAAAAAAATATAAAGAACAAATCAAGTCTATTGAAGTGCAAGCATATAGATTGAAAGACATAGACAACAAGGCCAAAGAGGATGAAAAGAAGATCAATATTATTAAGGATCAATTAAGGAATGTAAATGCAAATATGAAGATAAGAGAAGAAGAATGCAGACATATTAAGACTTAGTTATAAGAATCAAATCTTAGAATTATTTTAAATCAAGGTGAGCTTAATGAGATGAAAATTGAGATGAATTTTTTAAATAATGAGCATGAACAAATCATAAACAAGTTGAACAAACCAAGAAAGAAGCATGATAAGTCTAAACAAGTCAAGGAGAATGCAAGCTTTGAAAGCAATATAAGGTCTATTAGACAACCAAATGCTTCAAAGCATGCTACTTTATTTCATGGTCATTGTTATATAGGTAATAAGTATGGTCATAGAGATAAGGAATGTAGAATGAAGTTAGATAAATATATGGAGATGTGAGAGTCTCTTGAGTTTTGGGACTTTTAGTCTCACTATGTCAAAGGGGTATCTCAAATAGGCTTTAAGGAGACACTTGTTAGTTAGAGGAAGCTTGGTGGCTATCAGATATTGTTTGATGAGAAGGTATGAAACAAGGTATGCTTGTACATTCTTTTTATATATATCTTTTGTTGGAGAAAAGAAGCTTGTGAAGAATCTCAGTGGTCCTATCTTGAGAAGGAGTTAGCTTATTGATCATGGTTTGGATGCTCTAGTATAAAAGTGAGTTTCATATATCTATCTACATATCAGTTTATGGTAGATGACAAGTGAGCCTATAAGTTGAAGGCATTTATTCTAGGCTTCTATTCTAGATCTTGCTAAGACTGTTAAAGGATTGTTGAATAGTTATGTATGCCATGGAAGTTCATAGTATTCTGAAGATGAGGTCTATTTATATGAGTATTGACTATGATTGAAAAGTATTTGAAGACTTGTTAAAGATGTCATGATCTAGGTGAAGTATAGAGGTAGGGGAGATTTATAATTGGTAAGGTCCTAGGATCAGAGGACTGAGTAGTTGAATTTAAGAAAGAAGGTATGGAGGTTTTTTATGTGTTCTTGGGTTTATCTATCTTGGAACGGGTCAAAATCCATGGCATAGGAAGTTAAGGTTACCAAATGTGTGGAAGATAAAATCTTGGTGCAAGAGTGTGTGATGGATATCTCCAAGTGTTTAAGAAGTTTTAGAGGTGGACATGACCAGAAGGAGGTTTGTTGACTCAGTCTATTTTGAGATTCTAGGGTTTTAGGCTATGTTAGAAAAGTGGTTTAACTTATGATTTGAGGTCTAAGGATTATTAATTGGTTAAATGGTCCAAATGTGTTATAAAATCTATCTTCATAGATATTTGAAGATTTATGGTTTTCAAATTATTCATGTTTTTGTCAAGTTGGAGGCCTAATTGGCTAGTATATTTGTGAAGGAAGTATGTTTCAAAGGATGAGATAAGTGATGAAAATTTATTTTATTGAGGGAGAATATGATAATTCTATATATATGAAGTTTTAGGTCTTGAATATGTGTCTAATAAAAATTATGGGCTCTACAAGTTCTAGGTAGGGCTACAAGGAGGCTAAATAGGCCTAGTGTGAAGAAGAGTGCCTTTTTGATCAAATTATAAAAAAGATAAAGGAATGATTATTTAAAGGTGATTTCTCAAGTTGGGTTAGTACAAATTTCCTATTTGGTGAGTGTAATGAAGTTGTATTTGTGGTCCTTATCGTAGCTTGAGAGAGAAGGCTAGTAAGCATGTGTGGTGGTTCGTGTGGAGATCTGAAGATGCTCAAAATGTGAAATGGCTCAAATATATTAGGAGGAGTTCTTCTCAAATTTTTATTGATTTTTTCCATCATTTTTCATTATTTTGTGTGTTCTTTCTTCATTGGTTGCAGTGCTTGGCTGAAGAGAGTATTGGCTTAGAGCAAGAGGAAGTTATCAAGGCAAAAAGAGGTAGGATCAAGGTAATGTGGAATTTGTATCATGGTTATAAGGTGGTAATATATTATTTTTTGTATTTTTATGTCCTTATGATCATTTGGTTCCCACTTTTTCATTGTGAAAAAGGGGAAAAGTTCCTATTGTGAGAGTGCTTGAAGAAAGAGAAAGAAGATGAGCTATATATTGCTATACTAATGGGTGTTGACATAGATGAAAAAGGGGGATATTGTTGAATATTTTTAAATAATGTAATTAAGGTTTATTTGTGAGTAGATTAAGTTCCTTGATAGTCTATGTGACAATGAACAAGTGTGGAATATGTTTGTCCTAGTATGCTTGAAGTATGCTTGGTTGATCTTCAATATTGGCACCATTAAAGATGTTTAGGGATGAGTATGGTGATTTAAGGATGTTCAAGGGGTAATATAATAGTTAAATAATTATTTTATTGATTGTGTACATGATTGGTTTTCATCTGGTTGATCATTATTTTCATCTAGGCATTTTGGGTCTAGTGGTTGAAAATCTGAGTGGGCAGTTTGCTGACATCACCATTACCATGTGTAGATGAGTCAAGGGGAGTTGGTCATATGGTTTTGATAAAATTTGTTCCTATTTTATATGAAACAAATTTTAAGTCATGACATGAAGTGAAAAATAAGATATGCAAGTGTAAATTTGGGGTCCTAGGCAGTTTGATAGTGTTTTCCCATACTTAGCCAAATTTGAAATGTGGCAAGAAAAGTTGAGTAGGAATTTTAATGATGAAATATATCACACATGTGGATGTTTCAGGAGAATGTGATCATATGGGTTTGTTTATTTTTTTTCCTAGTTTATTTTTTATAACTTTTATGTCAAGTGCTAAAGCACAACAAAATCTATGCATGTATAAAGTTGGTCTTTCTAGACAATTCTTGACATAGTTGGCTTTGTGAATTGATAAATTTGAGGAGGAATTTTAATTTCATTATATATAAATTTGTGAGGTTTATATGATAATATTTTTATATGGTTAAATTATCCTATGTGAGGAGATCATATGGTCCAAATTTTAGAACTTACGAGTGAGCAAAGCAAAAGATATGACTGTGCAAAATTGGCCTTATAGGTAGATAAGCAAGGTTCCCATAGTCAAATTTTCACAAGGTAAAGTTAGAGAAACATAAATGGAGTGAATTTAATCCAATATTTTAGGATGATATGAGATGAGGAATTTTTTTTGATGCTAAATGTTGAGCAGAGATAAAGATCAAGCTTCTTCCAAGGATTAATGGTTTGTGGGAGTTCGTATATCTAGATCTACGGTGCACAGTAAGTCAAATGGGTCAAAGTGTTTAATGATTAAAATGAGTAATGATAAAGTTATTAAAAAAGGATAGATTTAGTGTTTTAATTCTAATATTTCTATAATCAGTGAGATGAGGACAAGTGTTTGATTTTTAATGTCAAGCACAGATAAAGACTGAGCTACGTAGTGGAGATCGATGGAGCACGTTAAGTCAAACAGTCAAGATGAAGATCAAATGATGAGAGATAAAAGGTAAAGGTTAAGTTAATTACAATAATATAAATGATTTATTATTTATGTGATTATTAAGGACACAATATGCTAGCAAAGTGACTGAGGTTTAATAGTGACTGTTTGCATTTGAATATTTGAATTTAACAAAGAAAAAACTAGTTCTCTATATTTTATCTATATCTTTCAATCTATGAAAAATTTGCTGATGGTGTAAAAAGATAAATTTTATAGGAATAAAAGGAACATATGAAAATATAAATTTTAATATATAAAAGTGTGTATATTAAAATTTATTAAGGTTCAAATTTGACTTTGTGTTTGACTATGTTCTGCAAGTGACCCGAGAAGGATAATTGAGCTTGTATTGATTTGTTTCGATATCTCATGATTGATTATATATTGGGGAGTGTTTTATAATAAATTAGGATTATTTTTTTAAATTTTTAAGGTTTTAAAAATCATATTTAGTATGAATAAAGGTTTAGAATGCGACTGTGTATTCTTTCATGGTGACTACATGCACAAAATGTTGTTTGAGAAAATTGTGCTTAAGTAGAAGGGTACTATGTTGGATGTTAGAAATTAATGGGGATGTATAGATCATATTTAAAGGATACACGATTTTTTGAGTGGTCCTATGTTATTATTATTTTATTAAGTACTAAATTTGTGAATAGGTCTCCATGAGACCTATAATAGATATAAGGTCCTAATTGAAAGGTGTAGCTGCTTAAGGGTGACCCATAGATGCTATGACACACTTATGAATATTGTATTGAGATATGTATAAATTAATGGTTAATTCATGCCAAATGACTAACCAATATTTTGATAATCATGATAGCTCTATAAATGGTAAAACCAAATGTGTTGGTTTCTAGACTTTGAGAGAGACTTGTGAGAGATTTGAGAGAGGCCTATTGTGTGAAGCCAAGATAAGGAGATAAAATTAAAAATAGAAGGTAAAGCTAATTGAGGAACATCATATGGATTGAGGATAGATTATTATTATTTTATCAAGTTGGTGATGGTGGATCACAGAGGTCATTAGACCTAATAAGCCTAGAAAAGGCAAAATGAATGAGTATGCTCAAGAGGCTATTTGAGAGAGTATAGCGTTGTGAAGAGAAGGAAAGGGTGGGTGCACATTTGATGAGTTTAAGGGTATATCAAGTTGATGATGGTGTGTATGAATTTTAGGTCTTATTTATTATTTTATAATAGTGCTCTTACAGATTTGAAGATAGAGTGTGAGAAGCTGAAAAGTGATAAGCAAAGGTCCATCATAAGGTGTTGTAGAAATAAATCCAAAGGTTGATGTGTTCTTAGGTGTTTTTGTGGAATATAAAAATATAGGGGGTTTAAACCTCCTTACAAGGTGAAACTTGCTAAAAGTCTAGTTGTTGTGGTAGCTCAACTAAATAAGTGTATTAGCTCCTTGTGGAATTGCAGTCTCACTAAAATAAGGGATGGTAGTTCCTTGATCAATTGTAGCTAGTATAAATTAGATATTGTAATTATAGGACTATATTACATCTTAAAAGGGTCCATGGGTTTTATCCCCTAAGAGGGTTTCCCATGTAGATGTTATGTTGATGTGATGTATGCTCTTGTTCATGCTTTGGATGTATGTTATTTCATGTTTATGTTGCTAAATCAAGTTGATGAATGATGAAATGGTTTTGGAATTGAATGTGTATTTTTGTATATTGATTAAACCCCCATATTAGTAAATACTTTCAACATAATAATCCCATGTATATATTGTAAAATATTTTGATGAAGTCTTGTTTTTTATTTGACTCACGAAGTTGATATGGATGGTTATGTTGAGAACACCTACTATGTACCTCCATATCAGCCTTGTTATGACCCATGATATATCCCTCAACATACCTACCAAGTTTATTATCAGTATTATGAGCCATATATGTCATATGGTTACCCTATTCCTCCTCCATATGAACATGATGTTCTTGAACAACCCTATGTATAATCCTATCAAAAAGGCTATAAAGAAGTGACTTCCAATCAACCCCAATATAACTCCTACCAGACATATAATGATGAATATCAACCTAAAGTTGATTCTTATCATTATTTTCATGAGGAATCAAATGATCCCATTAATTATAAATCAAGATATTTGGAAACAAGATGTAAATTCCTACAAGTTTAGACTAGGCAACTAATTCAATAAATTGAAGCTCATCACAATACCCCATATCAATCTCCTCCTCCTAATCCACTCCCATGTCATGCCAAATCCTTATTGGCACTCATGGAAAGTATAATATATAATGAAGAAGATATGAGAACATGGGATGAAGAGTTTGATGTGCTCCCTAATCATCTCATAGAGTGGTTGAGAGATTTAGTTCAAAAGTTAATGGATGTGTGGAATGAATTTGTAGAGGAAACTCAATATGATATCAATGAATAGTTGTAATTGAAAAAATTTTGTATCAAATTATTAATAGATATAATAATAATGTGGGATAACCAAGAGCTTAAAAATGAGCCTATAGTTGTTGAAGAGCCTCAAGAAGGTTATGATCAAAGTAAAACTTTTGT
Organism: Torreya grandis; assembly: GCA_037957365.1. NCBI lineage: Eukaryota > Viridiplantae > Streptophyta > Pinopsida > Cupressales > Taxaceae > Torreya > Torreya grandis. Next base: position 475,155 of record JARHVA010001554.1, on the reverse strand, counting down.
TGAAGAAGGTGTATTTCTTATTGACCAACCTAAATTGTCATCTCCCCATGAGTTCATTAAATAATATTCCATTCCAAAGCCCATTCATTATACCTCCATCACATCTCATACTTCCCATCCATCCCTTAAAGGAAAATTTATCATTTGGGAGATTAGTGAAGAAGAGCAAGCTCAAGATACAACTAATCAAGAAGATAACATGAACATCTATGATGAAGAGATCACCATATAGAATCCCCTTGGTAAATACAAGTGAAATTAAATATTATTGAGTGAAGATAAAGATGTTTAAGGTCATGAATATCCACAAAGAGTGTAGTAAAGACATGAAAGAAGAGGTGTTTGAGAAGGACTCTACATTTGCTGAGTTGGTCGATGTTTATCAACATGATCAAGAACTTGAATATGAAAATACCTTTGAATAATAAGATGATATTCACTCCATGATACAATATGAAATGTAATAAAAGTTTAATGACATATGTGAAGGGCTTGAAGGCCTTAAAAATACTATACACCTTGCTAGTCAGTTAGAAGATACTCTTGAAGTTGCCTTACCTCTTGGTAGTGTGTTGTCAAAAGAAGAGCATCCCAAATTAATGAATTTACAATTAAATTTGAAGTTGATCAAGTTCTCAAGGACCAAGAACATGAAGTTTAAGAGGTGGTGGTTCTCAAAGAGAAAGAGATCAAGGGTGATTATCAATAATAGATGAGGCTTTTCCAGTAACTTGAATAAATTTGTAAAGTTGAAAGTCAAGTGCATAAAGAGATAGAATAATAGGTCCTCATGGAGGAAAAAGACCAAGAATGGATGGACTATACAAATCTTCTTGATAATCTTGAGGAACTTGAAGCTAGTGAACAATCTTATCTCTCTCAAAGTACCATGGAAATTAAGGAGGTATGTTTTGTTGAAGCACCATTAGAAATTGTAGCTAAAGATTCTCATGAGAAGGTTGAGATTGTTGAAGTGTATGAGGACTTCACATTCATAGGTGATTTTTTTCACCTATCACTATTGAATTAGGAATCATGCCAAGGAGATTAGTAAAGATCATAAAGGACTTAGAGACACAAGTGCCAAATCCCAAAAGGTAATATGCCTCATTCACTCTTTTACTTCATTAAGCAAAGAATGGTTCAAGATTTCCCTTTGATCTATGAGGAAGAGTTATATCTAGGTTATTTTGTGCATAGGTTAGTTTTGTTTGAGTTAGTTGGTGTTTTCCCTAAGTGTTCTTGAGAACACAAGTGTTGCTTTACTTTAGTATGTTGTCTTGTATGTTTGTTTCCTATTGTTTGGTGTGTTTTGGTATTATTTTAAAGGTAATTTAGTGTTAATGACTATGCATAAGTGACTCCATATCCCAATGAATAGGAGAAGGATACCAGTCTTTGGCATAACTATCTTATCACCCCTAATAAATCACCAAAATGTTGAATAATTTAACCACAAGTCAAATTAGGTCAACCTATATATAGTAAAATTTGTTAAAGGGGTCTTATAGGGTGTAAAATTTGTCCCATGGTCTTTAATAAGGTTAAATATATGTTTCATCTCTTTTCACCTTTATATAGTTAGTCTTATGTCATCTAAGGGTCACATTTTGAGTCATGTAAGGAAATAGTACAATTTACATAAGAGGAAAAGTGTTCCAAAATAATATTCAATGTCCCACATGTTATAATATGTTAGTGAAACTATTTTGAGACTGACAAACTATAGGTGTAACATCCTTTCAAAAATATTAGGTAGTTTCATGTGGTTTTAGGTAGTTGTATGACCTATACAATAATTTGGGCATGTGTGGATACTCTAAAATTGTGTCTTCAAGTCCCCTAAATTAATTTCCATGCTTGGGAAACATTTATAGGTCTAAAAATGAGAAAAACCATTATATATTTTCCATCGATCTCTTAGACCAAAAAAAAAGGTTAATCAATTTCCACATGGTATAGATATGAGGAGCTGAGTTAGAGAAACTAATTTTGAGGGATGATAATACTCTTTGCATACTAAAAATTGATGGTAATATTTAGAGGATTTATGATATATTCTCTATGAACCATTGCTAAGAGTGTTAGCTCTTCTTTTCTACCTACACATCAATATAGCCTTTAGTTTTCTTCTTTGTTTGGATAGTTCTATGAAAATAAAGTGGTGTACACGTACTTAGAGAGTGTGAACATGTTTATCATATGATTCTTAGTCTATTTTTCACATGTGGAGGTCAATAAATGAGCAAGACTACCTCATTTTATTCATGAGAGACACCATTGAGGTCTATTTGTAGTATTTCATGATTTGTAGAGTTTCACCCTCCTATAAATGGTTTTAAATTAAGGTTTTATTCTATGTTTAAATATCATATTACATGGTTACTATTTTATCCTTTGGAATTTGAATCTCAAAGAGTGGAAAATGATGAAGTGAAATTCCTAACACATGAACACACTTAGATTTCCTACAACAACCACCTATAGTTAGGTGAGATTAGGTCTTGATTAGTCATATTGAAGCAAGAAGGTTTAAAGTTTGAGATAAGTATCCTAAGGTGGAAACAAAAATATTGAGCCTTTCAAAAGGTTTAAGATTTTTTTTGAGAGCCAATTCCTTACACATAGTCCTATATTACATAGTAACACCTACATGCAGTCTATAATGGTCTGAGTTTAATCCACATAAGTTTGAGTAATGTTGAAGTGGAGATGATTGAACTCACTTGACACTTTAAAATAGGTCTTAGAACATAAAGAATAACAATGTGATAATTTTGAGGTCCTTATGTGCATTCAAACTTGAGTTCAATGTGTGCAAGTTAGGAAAGTTGAATTTGGGACACTTTACCTTAACTTCTTTGAATCACATTGTGCTCATATGCTAAGCCACTTGATGGTGAAATATCTTGATGTCTAGATAGGCCCAATTATTTCCATCATATAGCCTAGGAATAAAGATATTTTCTTGACATGAGGAAAAGGTTTTTTGATCAAAAAAATGTGATGGTTTAAGTGGTTTTAACCTAGTCCAATTCACAATAAAAACCTTCAGTAAGCTATAATGCTTTAAACTCAAATGATCCTACAACACAACCATGACCTATAGTACAATGGTTACATGGTTTATAGACATGGAATGAGCTTAGTCAAATGTGAAGTGATATAAAATGAATAGAAGAGAAATAAACACACAAGGAAACTCATGCATATGACCACCTAAAAGTTTCATATCCCTAAACAACACATATAATTTGACTATAGATCCACACTATGTTGATAGTGGGAATTAAGAGGCATGGCCTGCATGCATAATGAATCTATTTGGGGTAAATATGATATAATAAACTCAATATCAATTAAATAAGTTATATAATAGTTATTGGACATAGGTTATTACATATAGGGGCCCTTTAAAATCTCCCTAATTGTTGGGAGAGGGTACACCGGAAGCATGCAATTTGATTACTAATACCAAGCAACTTAATATGCGGAAATTAACCAGATTCACCAAGTAACTAGAATTCAGAATAACACATGATATGAGAGACAATACCAAATTGTATTAACACTTTATACAGAAAAGAATACAATAAAGAAGATGCCACTTCTTCTCCACCACCTTACAGAGGTTTCCCACGCCTCAAGTGAACAGTAATTCTTCTCCCCAAAGCTCTCCCTCTCACAGGTCCCAACACCCAACTCAAATACAGAGTTGGTGTTCACCTCCTATGCTCCACGCACACCACAAGTGCTCCACACACTCCACAAGCACTCCACGTGCTCCACAAGTACTCAAGGTACTTCAAGTAGATCTCCCATGAATCTGCAACAACCTGCAATTCAACAGACCATACTTATGGAAGGAACTCCCTTGCCTTCCTCTTGCTCTATCCGAGTACACACCTGTACTCCAAGTAGATCCTGCCTGATACTGCTCCCTGTAGTGTTGCTGTCTGTATGACCTTGCACACCTGCAAGTCAAGCAATGGTTCCAATCACCTGTGAACCTCGACCTTGCACACACATACACCTGCAGATCAACGATCTTACTTATTGAAGAACCCAGCTGGCTCTCCAATCCAGCACCAACACACCTGGTACTGTGGCACTAGGAGGAACGCACCATAGCTCTACCTCACACACAGAAGGAGCTTATAATTATGCTCTCTTACTCCCTAGCACACTTTTCCAATACAACCATGAGTCTATTATATAGATCTCATCCAAACAATGATTAGACATCTAATTACAATAATTAGATCCGCAGCTATGAGTCTAAAATTAGCACTCATCATGCAAACTCTTGGTTCGTTAGCTAACTGCCCGTAAATAGCTCGCAGTCGAACCACACAGGCGATCGACGCCGGTCCCTGTCCGCCTGGAGGTGACCGACGTCGGCCGATATATGACCGACGTCGGTTGCTTCACTGTGCTGTCCCGCCGACGTCGGCTGATCAGACCGACCCCAACTTCTTCTGCAACTCAGCAACCTTCAGCAACCTCCTCCCCTGTTTGCATCAGTGAAGCTTTTAGCTCCACAATCCTAACACTAATTATCACCTATAGGTGATACAGTCTAACTGAGTAGACAAACTAGCTTAGGCTAATAAAGAGAGAAGTTTAAAGGGTAGCTGGGATATATGATGGATTGATGATGATTAATAACACTCTCATAGTGGTGATGACCATATATCATGATTCTTAGAGATAAGAGGCATAAAAAAGAGGTTTTCAAATCTCAACCCATAGTCAGCCCAAAAACCCTGCACAATCACTTATCCCATAAGTCTATCTTGAAAATTTGAAGTATTAAGGACTCTGTAAAGGTGATTATATGTTGAATTTTTATGTATAAGGTCTTTATTACATATTTTATTGATATATAACCTCAATAAATCCAAGTGAATAGGGGATATTCCCTCTATTTTATCTCAGATATAGGGCACTCCCAGTCAAGACAAGACTGCATGCAGGGTATGTGAATGAGAGATAAATGAGATGGTAGTGTATTTAAGAACCATATAATTATTATTGAGGTTAGTTTAAAGGTGAATTAGAATTTAAAGTTACTCATAGTCCTAAGAAACCACTTATAGGTGGTCTTAATCCATCATACATAGTCAGGCCTATTAGGCCTAAAACTAGGCCTAAATCATCAGGTTGCTTAGTTATATTTATATGATCATTGAAATCTCCAATATATTTGATGAAATTAAGGGGAGAGTATAAGACTATTTGGAACTATCAGTTTGTAGGAGACTACATAAAGGGGTCACTTTTGGCCTAAAATCATGATAGGGGTACCCAAAATGCTAGTGAAAGTTTGATAGGCCATCTTCAAGCACTCACATATAAATGGATTAATTACATGGTATCCAAAGGATATAGGGGTATTTTAGTAGTGTCCTAAATTTGGTTTCATTAGAATTTGTTTAGATATTGAGTGTCAAGATTTTATGAATCATCCCTAAGAAGCAAAACCTTCTAAAACCCCATCTAGAACCAGATGGAGAAGAAATATATGGATATGAATAAAAAAATGGTAAAATGGCTTGGAAATTATTTTGGAATTGTTGAAAACTCTCCAATTCTCCTTCCCACTTAGATTGGTTTATACCTCACTTATACAGATAAGCTAAATTTAAATTTTTTAACAAGTTTTTGATTGGTTTGTAGGTGTAGAATGGAATTGGTAGATGAGAACCATTGGAGGAGTTAAATAGGGACTTATTATAACTCCCTATATTCATTTATTAGCATGGATAATCCTATAAACACCTCTGCTACATAGTTCACTATAGGCAGTGTTAGCAGATAATGAAAAGAGTAAGTGACTGCCTAGTGAGAAGATGAGAAGTTTGTTTTTTTATATTTTAAAGGTTTAATTCATGGAGTAGAAGATAGAGGGACCTATAAAAATTTTCATAACACATCTTCCATGGATTTGGTTGAGAAACTGAAGGTTACCTTGATGACAAATGTGAATAATGAGGCCTAGAAGACCAATGAATGACTATAGATGGTGATAACAAGTGTCATGAAGAAGGATAGTAGTTAGGGAAGCATCTAATGAATGTCACACCTTTTTTCCAAACCCCTTAATATAGTGAATATGTGTCAATCCTTCCTATTTTTTTCAAGTGGTCAAGAGATACTCATTCATGAATGTTTAATTCATGGAGTAGAAGATAGAGGGACCTATAAAAATTTTCATAACACATCTTCCATGGATTTGGTTGAGCAACTGAAGGTTACCTTGATGACAAATGTGAAGAATGAGGCCTAGAAGACCAATGAATGACTATAGATGGTGATAACAAGTGTCATGAATAAGGATAGTAGATAGGGAAGTAATGAATGTCACACCTTTTTTCCAAACCCCTTAATATAGTGAATATGTGTCAATCCTTCCTATTTTTTTCAAGTGGTCAAGAGATACTCATTCATGAAGGCAGTTGAAGGTCTTTATGCCTGTTTTGAAGAGTTTGTCATGCTTAAGATGGAAGCTTATCCAAGAAGACCTTCATGGTATATTATAAACTATATTAGCCTAAAATTTAAATATTTATCATATATTGAAAATTTTTCTTGTGACCTTTTAACTTCACTTCTTCTCTCTCCTCTCACATGTTCTATAAATGCAAGCCATTTTAGATTTTGTAAAGGAATCCACACCTAGTATGGAGAAACCCTATTGGTTTGATACTATATTTTGAATTTTAAATAAATATTTTAAATATATTTTTGATATCATAATATTATTTTCTAAGTGTGTGAAGTGGTACATAGTGAAGTGTCAAGTGATTAGTATATATCCTTGCCTTGTCTTTACTCTTCCATGTTTGATGTAAGTAGTTTACACTCTAACAGGTCACATGAAGTGTATTAAAGTTAATTTGTCTACATTTAAGTGTAATGAGTAGAATTATTGTCTTTAATTTTACCTATATTTTACTCACCTTGATTAGTGCAATGCATATTGCCTCCATGTTTGAAATACTAATGTTAGAGAAATTTCAGATTTTGAGACTAGTGTTATGAGCAATGTTTCTTAGTGAAATTTTATGGTAATATAGTGGATATATTTATGGTGTATCACCTTATTATAGTAGTTTAATTTCATCTTAATTCTATCCCCTTTTCATCCAAGAAAATAAGTAGTGTAGGTGATAAGTAAGCAAAGAGAAATCTAGGGAGCTAGCCCTTAAACCTAGAGGTTTACCTTTGTTATAAGCAACCCACAAGCCTAAAGGTAATCCAATATTTCCCAAATATTAGAGTAGGATTCAATAACCATATCTAGGGTGCAATATTTGGTGACAAAAACTACCATGAGAGCCACCTAATACTTCATCATATGGATTCAAATGATTGCTTGAGTTAGCCTATTGATCTTTGATCACCTATATGAAACCCTTATCTTCCCTCATGTATGACCATGCAAAAGGAAAGGGTTCATACATTAATTATAGGAACCATAAAATCCAACATAAATCCTCATGATTTGTCAAACACTTTGAAAATTAGACACCATTCCCCACCACAAGAGTGACCAATCCAAGAACATGTCTCTATAAGCCATCATAAGCATGATTTAACCTAGTATTAGAAGATGTGAAATTAGTCATGTCCTATCAATAGGTCTATAGGATAAAAGATTGTCTTAGGATGATTCTTGCAACAAAAAGGGGTCATGATGAATGGGTGTTTGAATTTATAAAGGAACCTATCTGTGCACAACCAAATGTTAGGGTTAGGTAACTAAAATTGGTTGTGCCTTACCAGAAGTATTATGAATTTCATAAATATTCCCATGAGTTTACAATTTACACTAGAGACCTTGTACTTATATTTGATAGTCTGATTAAAAAAATAAGGGAGAGGGTCAATAATTTAGACCCAATTGGCTAAGCCCCTACCTAGTAATAAAAGATTTCAATAATAGAGCCTATCAGCTATGCACTTTAGAGGGTGAAGAGTTTGGTATATCCATAAAATATTTTCATCTAAAATGTTTCTATATCTAGTTCTCACGTACCACCACATTTTTCACATGCATTGTATTTTTATGTCACATGTCCATAAGCATGGTAGAAGTATTATTTTATGGTTATTTAGTTGGTCAGTTTGCACGATACAAAGATTTATAAAATGTAGCACATAACATTCACCTTATTCTCCCATTTATTCACCACCTAAAAATAAACACATTACATTGGTCTTTGTCCTAGTTCTTACAAGCATAGTACACGTCTTTCCATACATCTTCTTGAACAACTTAGAAAAATGTTGGCCCACAATGGGGTCTACAAAATTACTTATGATAAAGTCTACCTTTATGATGAATTTGAAAAAAAGAAACATTAGCATGATCAAACATAAGTGACTTTGATTTCCTACCTTAGCCTTTGGTGATGAGCACTTAAATCCTATTAGTTTCATAGGACCAAGGTTTGGAGGTAAGAGCCTTACAAAAAAAAAAGAGATAAAAATTGAAAGTTAAAATCTTATACAAATACAAAAGTCAAAATCATTGAGCTCTCACCCTTTATTGACCTTTGGTGTTAATCCATTGCATCTTATTAGTTAAGTGGGGTTGACATTAGGGGAAAATGACCTTACCGACCTACATCTAGCCTTTGGTGATGAGTTGTTGTGTCTTCTTGGTCACATGAGAATAGGTCTAGGGGGTCACACAAAGGAGTAGAAGATAAATACAAAAGCAATGTTAAAAATTAAATAAGAGTGTCTAAAAATAAATTTCTTTAAAAAGCCTTGTCTACATGTTTATGTTCAAATAAGGTAACCTTTTCCCACTCACCAGCTCCATTAAAGCAAGTTCCCTCTAGATCAAGACCATAAGTCAATATTCTATAAGTTTTTCAATAAGAACACATCCCCCTCTGCTCATAAGGATGTGGTCATATTCCTTTGTCTTATGATATTTTGAGTCATGATTCACATGCCATCTATTTTGTTTCCCCTTTACATCCCTTGCTACAAATTGGAAGTAACGTATTGTGTGAATAAAGTAATTAATTAAATGCCTACAAAAACAAATATTAACATATTTATAGTCACATATGAACATATATCACAATTAAAATGTCTACATACATTTTTTTCCACATATATATAAGCATTTTCCCATAGAAAAATATCAAAACTAAAATAAAATACACATATCCATACATCATCACATGTATAGTCCTCTAAAGTACATAACTTGAAAAGATAATATAAAAATAAAGAGTCATACCACATAATAATCAACAAGAGATACACCAAAAACTTCCATATATATGTTCCATGTAGGCTATTGAGATTATACAATAAAAATGTCTAATACAAACACCTCTACAAAGGGCCAATGTGCCTCAAGGCATCTCAAAAGGAATTAAATATACATTGATATGGACAAAAACATATAGAAAATTAATGTTATAAGTCCATTCTCCTCCTCTAAGAGAGTGCTAAGGCAAACTAATGTCTAGTACTCAAGATCCAATAGTGTCACCTACTCATACCTCCCTCTGATGCTACCTCACTATCTATAAGTCAATATTTGATGACCCCTATCCATACCACCTTCTGATATAGTCCTCCTAGTCTTGTGACTAAAGGCTTTTCTACCTCCTCCCCTCACAATGGTATCCACCAACACCTCCACCCTCCTTAATCTCACTAATAAAATGTTATTCTCCATCCTCAATGTTATCATCATGGCTAAGGTAATGCTAGGGTAAATACATATGTGTGGTGTCCAATCCTTATGAGGAACACATGATCTACTAGTAACTGTTCCCATATCCAGTTAGTTCTTAAATAAAATATATTGATAAGGGTATCCTTGATCATCCTCATCCATGTGCACACAATATATAACAATCATAAATCATATAATAAATAAATTAGATCTAGCTAACATAAAAAAAATTATCATATGGAAGAACAACTAAAATAAATCAAAATACTAGTTGAAATCATAACAAGCAAAATTAATATCTTGAATATCTCTCCTACCACTTAGGATCATAATCATAATATGTATCCTTCTTTTCATCCATGTCCATGTCCTTCTCTAAATAAACATACTAATGGGGTTACCCTCTCCCTATTGCTATTGTGCATGGCCTAATGGTGGTGGTGGTGGACCCATATACTACTATCCCACTCCAATCTATACTCCTACTCTAACTTTCTATTGGGATGAGATGGGGAGGTTTCCTGTGTAGAGCATACTAAACTATTGAGGCCCTCATTCTACCAAGTACACCTCAACCTCTAACAATCTATCCCAAACCTACATAGCCCCTATGACTACTATCAGATAAGCTTCCTTATTAGCCTAGTGCCCAACCATGTCTTGGTAGGGTAGGGAAATTAAATCCACCATAGTTAGAGACCCCTAAGTCTAAGGCAAATCATGGAAGGGCATAATATCTACCCACTTGATGGTGTTAATGTCTCTTGGTTCCCCAATGAACACTCCCTTATGATAGGGAATCATCCTCTCATATACCCAACCCATAATGATAGTTATGTGGTTAATGGAGAGAGCTCCTAGGTGAGCCATTTGGTATAAGTACCTATAGGTCTACCCCAACATCTCTTGGCTCCAATCATAGCAAGCCCATCTATCCTCTATATGCCAAATGATCAGCAACTAACTATATAAAAGCCTATCATTACCCTTGTCCCACACTAACTAGGAGGAAAGGATACCAATGATGGCCTTCCTTAGGTTAAGGATCACTGATCCCGACACTTGAGAAAGTCTCACACCACACTTCACACCCAAGTTAGGTATGTGGTCATCTCCAAAATATTCTACCTAGTCATACGCCTCACACTGATTATCAATGTCATGTATGAACACTAAACACCCAATTGTGGGAAGACAAGTAATCATGTATATGTCCATGAAAGTGATCATCCACTCTCTTAAGGTTTGAGAAAAAAAATGTGTTTCGATCAGGATGCCAATATGTCAATAGGTTACATAATAACTGAATGGAATAAGGGGTGATCCTTACCTATGGAATACAAAGTATCCCTTCTTAGCTGAGTAAGGCTAACTCATCAACTATGATAAGTGATAAGAATAAAAGGATCCAATCCTACTCTTAGGCTCTAATCCATTGAATATATGCCCCATGTAATAATAAAATAGACCCTATATCAGTTAGTCAATCAAGAAAATGAATCTCATGATCTAAATAAGTAAAAAATACCCACTTTCTTCTACACCCATAAAATCACCCCTATTTACAGGTGGTAATTACAAAATTTCCATGTGGAGGTTTTGCGACCACCCTAGAATGGAAACATAATTACTTCAAGTAGTTATGTAACTGACTAATTATGGAAACATCATAATTATTCTAAGGTGATTCTAAACCCACCATGGTGGTTATGAAACTGCCACTTGTAAAAGGTAGTAATTCTATAACCTGAGTAGCAGTTCTGCTAGCCATCCATAGGTTACCAAAAAATACACCTAAAACCACCAAAAATTCTATAATTTATGATTAAAAACAAAATCCTAATCTACATTCCCCCATGGTGATCACAATTTTTTTTCACATTTAACTAGATTTTAGCTACATTTTGAATAAATTTCCCAAATTAGGGCAAAAATGAAAAGTGAACAAAAACCAACCTGATGTGCCTCAACCATGCATCTTACTGGAACATTTACCATCATCACATCATCCTCTTTATGATGATTGATTTTTCACTTAAAATGGTCCCTGATAAACTAGATCTCAAAAATCTCTTCCAATGCAAATGACACAAATGAATTGTTTTTGGTAAGTTTTTGAATATATTGGGCCCAATCTAGCCATTTTATTTCAAAATTTTTCTATTTTTGGCATAATATTCTACATTTTCATATATTCTTGTGTGTATGTGTTATTTTTTGAGTATTTCAAATCAATGCTTTATCATTGATATTTTAATGACATTTCTATCTTTTGTAGCACATTTTTATGGTTTTATAGGTACGTATGGATCCACATTAGATTTGATCCCCCCTGACAAGATGGTATAGGTATTATGACATTCCCCACATGTATCATACATATTATTTTCTTGTTCCAATTATAAATTCTAAATTTGTGTTTATTTAAAATTGCACTTGAATCTTGTCCTTTTTTAAAGATTGTACAGAGTCCTGATAGGATTTATTCCTCTATATAGGTAAGTATCTTCAACCTCCCATTTTATTTCAATTTGCCTTAATCAGGACTACACCATGGAAATTCATGACAATGTGCCATCCTAAGGGGGCAATATGTATGCACATAAAAATTACATAGTGTGACATTTATGATACAAATATGATGATGATGTAATGGCCTATTATTTTGTGCTCCATAGGGAACTCTCTAGCTCCAATCCCTCCCTATTCTTACACATTCCTCTTTTGACCCCTTTTAGTCCCCTTGATCATGACCTTCCTATCCATTTCCACACTATTTTAAAAACTAACCATGAGTGGTGAAATCATCATCTTAGGTGACAAAACTGCCCCCCTAAGTTATGAAACTACCTCATATTTTTCACAACCACCATTATGGATTTGAAATAAAGGAGGTGGTTCTACTATAAAAGTGAAGGTATGCATTAAATTGGTAGTGGTTTTTTATTTGAAAGGTTGGTTTTGTAAATATAAGAAATGGTTCTACAACTACCTATACATATGTGGTGGTTTTATCACAGCAGAAATGCCTTCCAAAATTAACTCCCATGATTCCCATTTTCATTCATTTTTCACAATTAACTTTAGGTTTATTATTCTTATTACTTATGCTCACTTCTAGTCATGCAAAACTCACTAAATCTCCTAATGTTATCCTTCTTCAATTCATCTCAAGTTGAACTCACCATCACACTTAGTTGAACTCTCCCATGCAAATCATTCTCTTCATACAAGAAGGCCAATTTGGGCCTGATTTTAGATTTGAAAATTTTCATTAGAGATTATTATCAATAATATTTTTTAGATAGATTCAACCCCTAGTATTTTTGAATTGACTACATAGTTACAAATGAAGAATTATCATTGGTGAGAGAAACACAAACCTTTCAAGCCAAGACATTATCCAACCTCAATTCAAATGCTCTTCTCTTTGTGGATTGTGCCTTCTCCCCTTTTCTATATTGTTCTAGTGTTTGTGTATCCTCTAGATATAAATTTTCCTAAATATACATTAGAGAATAAAAAGCTAGCATGCTGAAAATTCTTCTATCAACACACTACTTTCACTTCAACTGATTTATTCCAAAATTAGGTTGGAGTTATTTTGATTTCTAGTATTTAATATTTGATAGATTATATTTAATTATAGTTTATTATTGTGATTAAATTATTTTCCCATTTAGAATAGAAAATAAGAAAATTTGATGGTGAAGTATATCTATCTCTTTCCTTTGTCTTTACTATAAAAACATAATTAGTTTTGATTTATGATTGCATTCAATAGATTAGTTTCCTTTAAAGCTAATAATACATATATTAACCATTATAAATTAATAAATATTAGAAACTATTCAATTCATTTCCAACCAAGTCAAATTTTATTTTAGTTAAAATCTACACAAACTCTTACATATTAAACAATCACCTAGGCAAACATAGAAACATAGGTAACTGTAGGTGAATGTATGAAGGTAGTATATTGTTGATATTATTAGTTTTAAAGAGATAAAAACATTTTTATTTATCTCTTTAAAAATATATAATCAAAACTTATATGTTTTTCTTTCATCCTATCAATTCATTAGAAAAACATTGTTTGTAGCAAGTTAGAAAGGTTAAAAAGCTAGCCTAATTTGATTACAAGAAAAATTAATAGAAAGTGTTTCATTGATTCTATTTAGGATTATATATATTCTCATATAACTTATTCATGATATATTCAATTCATACATTTAGTTCATTTCACATAAGCCAATTAAAAAAACAAAAACATTACATCTAGTTCGCATGCAAATAGATCTAGGAAAAATCAACATATTTCATAGTAATATAAGTTTCTTCCCTCCCATTGCATTCATTACACACATTGAAAAGGATATAAAAGAGTTTTTTTTTTTTTTTTTCAATTTTTCTATTCTTTACTTTCAAGACTTTAGTTTTAGTAAGCAGGTATTCATGGGTTAAAAACCTAGAAAATCCCCAAAAAAATCAATAATAAAAGCCTTGTCATCTATATAGGCAACCAAATAACAACAAAATGCTTGCCATTCATGAAAGCAACCAAATCATATCAAAAGCATTGCCTATTAATGCAAGAAATCATATCATACATAATATTTGTCCATCCAAATGATTAATACATATCAAAGCCTTACTTCAACATTCCAACAAGTAGACTTTGAAAGCCTTTGATTGAACAAGCTCATATGCTTTGCCCTAGCTTCTACCTAGTCTCTTTTGGATGACCCTTCCCAAGACACTAGGTATTATTTGTCATGGTCTATTCCCTAGAGTTAGAGCACCTGGTCTCACCATTGTCACTTAGTCTGACATTAGTTCTTAGTTGAGACATGAAGTCTTTCAATCCACTCTAAGTCCCTACCTCATTGTAGAGTCTTTAGCCATTTTATAAGAATAAAAGTGCATCCCTGATCTACCTATAATTATTCTCACATAGAACAAGGGATGTTAGTATAATTTTATCCAATCTTAGTCACCCATTCATCCCATTTTCTTCTCCTTAGGTCTAGACTCATATTATATCATTCACACTTAGTAGATGACATTGGTCAGACAAAGTCAACTTTATAGAGTATATCTTCTCTTGAAAGTAATTCAACCCAATCTCCCTCATTTACCTGAGCCTAGTATTGACCAAGAACTTCACCTTCTTGTGATATCAAAGACTGAAGGGCCTTGAAGATATATCTCCATGCATGTCAATTTTGTTAATGAACATTGGGATGTTGTTGAGGTATTTTGGTTCCATCATGAAAACCCATTTCCACCACCCATCCCAAATCCCATTCCACTCAACAACCAACCAACCCCTAGCCCATCTATTATGTAAGTTGGCTTGGCTATATCTTGATAAGTCAAGTACATAAGTTAGTGTATGTTAATTTGCATGAATATAAATCATTTTTGTCATAGTGGCAATGCCTTCTAAAATTAACTCCTGTGACTCTCATTTTCATGTATTTTTCAAAATAGCTTAACATTTATTATTATAATCACTTGTGTTTACTTCCAATCATGCCCAACTCACTCAATCTCCTAATTTTATCTTTCTTCAGTTCATACCAAGTTGAAATCACTATCACACTTAATTGAACTTTCCCATGCAAACTCCATTATCTTCATATAAGAATTCTAATTTGGGCCTAATTTCAGATCTAAAAATTTCCATTAGAGATTTTTATCGAGAAGCTTATGCAATCACAACCTTGTTATAATTTATAGAAGATTCAATCCCTAGTATTTTCAAGTTGACTACACAATTGTAAGTGAATAACTGTCATTGGTGAGATCAACACAAGCCAAGACATTATCCAACCTTAGTTTAACTCCTCTTCTTTTTGTGAATTGTGTTTTATCCTCTTTTCTATCTTGTTCTAGAATTTTTACATCTTCTAGCTAAACATTTTACTGAATATACATAAGAGCATATGGAGCTAACATGCTGAGGATTCTTCTATCAACACAGTACTTGCACTTTAGCTATTTTATTCAAAAATCAGGTTAGAGTTATTTTGATTTTTATTATTTGTTAGATTATATTTAATATAGTTTGTTATTGTGATTAAATTAGTTTCCCATTTAAAAGAGGAAATAATCAAATTTGATAGTGAATTAGTTCTATCTCTTTCATTTGTATTTTTTGTAAAAACATAATTAATTTTGATTTATATTTGCATTAAATACATTAGTTTCCTTTCAATTAAAAAAATCTTGTCAACCATTCTAAAAAATGAGATCTTATAAAATATTAAATTCACTTTGAGCCAAGACAAATTTTATTTTAGTCAAGATCTAGACAAACTTCTTGCATCTTAAATAATCACTTAGGCAAATATAGAAACTTAAATAAACATAGGTGAATGTATGAAGGTAGTAGATTAATGATCTTATTGGTTTTAAAGGGTTAAAAGTATTGTAATTTCTCTCTTTCAAACTATAAAATTATAACTTATATCTTTTTCTTTCATCCTATTGATCCATTACAAAAATATTGTTTGTAGCAAGTTAGAAAGGTTGAAAAGCTAACCTAGTTTATGTACAAGAAAAAAACATAAAAAGTGTTTCATTGAAACTATTTTTGATTAGACCTCTTCTCATATTAATTTTGAATAATATATTCAATTCATTCATTTATTTCATTTCATTCAAACCAATTAATACAAACAAAAAAATTACATCTAGTTCACATGCAAATAGATCTATAAAAAATCAACATCTTGCATAGATTTATTCCCTTTCCCATTGCATGCATTATAAAAGTTCTAAAGAATAATTTTTTTAATTTATTTTAGTTTTTTTTAATTTTTATATTCTTTAATTTTAACACTTTATTTTCATCAAGCAATTATTCATTGGTTAAAAAATTAGAAAAGCTAAAAAATAATCAACAACAAAAGCCTTGTCATCCATACAAGCAACCACATAACAACAAAAGCCTTGCCATTCATGGAAGAAACTACATCATATGAAAATACTTGCCCATCCGTGTAAGCAAGCATATTCTACATAAGCCTTGTCCATCCACATAAGGAATACATATCAAAGCCTTGATTCTACATTCCAATAAGCCTAATTTGCAAGCCATTAGTTGAACAATCTCATATTCTTTTCCCTCAATTTTACATAGTCTCTTTTGGATGAACCTTCTTGAGACAATAGGTTTTGTCCAACATAGTCTATTCCTTAGAGTTAGATCACCTATTCTCACCATTGTCATAGAGTCCAACATTAGTGCTGAGTTGAGACATGAAATCTTTCGATCCAGTCCAATTCTCCACCTCATCATAGAGTCCTTAGCCACTTTAAAAGAACAAGAGTGCATCCCCAATCTACCTATCATTGTTCTCCCATAAAACATGGGTTGTCAATTCAAAATTATCTAAGCTTAGTCACCCATTCATCCCATATTCTTCTCCTTGGGTCTAGCCTCATCTTATATCATTCAAACTTAGTGGATGATATTAGCTAGGCAAATTCAACTTGATAAAGAAGATATTATTCCATGAGTCATTTATCCCAATCTCCCTCATTTACCTGAGCCTAGTATTGACCAAGAATTTTACCTTCTTGTGATTTCAAAATTTGAAGGTCCTTAGAGCTCTATCTCTATGAAGTTATATTCTCTCAATGAGTATTAGGATTCTACTGAGCTCTTTTGATTCCATCACAAGAACCCATTGCCACCACCCATTCCACTCAAAAACTAGCTAAACCCCTAACCCATCCATTACATTAGTTACCTTGGCTAGACCTTGGGGAATCAAATGCATAGGTTAGCATATATTAATTTGTGTGCATACAAATTAGTGAACCTGATGTGAAGGACTTCATCCTTTGTGTACCCCTTTTTTATTCTTATCCTTTCCTTTCTCCTTATCTCCTTTCATTTATTTTTTAGGTATCCATATACCCAAATAATATGTCTAGATAAGACATTAGTGTATCTCTTGGCCTCAAGGGATATAAGAGATGCCAATTTATCTTTAGTGAACCATCATTAATAAGTTGGAAGAACCCAAACTTTGACACTAAGATAGAACACCAATCCTATGACTACTCCCTTCCTGACATTTAGATAAGGAATAGGGTTATCATTCAAGAGATACATGACATATTAGAAACTAAAAGTAAAAACCCTAACTCTAATACCATGAATCTTTAGGTAGAGTCCTGGTCACTCCTCACACGGTATTAAAGCCATCCATAAAATTAAAAATCCTAGACATAAAAAGCATTTATAGATATGATCACTATTTAGGAAGGATTCATCACTTAGAAGATGAAGCCAATTGTATACAAAATGCTAATGATCCTCCTAGTAAGAATTGGGATGCCTCTAACCCACTTACAACCACTATAAATGTTACTTCTAGGGCTTCCACATCAAAATAACTCCCTCATATAACCTCATCTTAGGTATCTACCCTCCTTACATTGAGACCTAGGGCCCCAATACCAATACTGATCTGAATCAACTCATTAACACCTTAGTGGGTCTTATTTATGAACCAAAAAACCATAAAAAAGCTTTGAGCTAAGGGATAAGCCAAAATACCCTTACACTAACTCACCCCTCTTCTTCCCTCATTATGGAAACAACTTAACCCACATCACAATAATAAACCTATAAGCTCCCACCATTACAAGAACACATACCACAATAGAACCAAATAGATCATCAACCTCTTGGATACATTCTCACCCATGGGGTCTCTAAAATTTATGTATCAAAAACTTATTCATCGTACCAACCCCATATGTAAAATTTAGTATGGAGTGTATACACATGCTTCACCACTAACAAATAATATAGTAACAAATAATCCATCATTCCCTACAACTCTAGGTCACATGCCTTACACATATAGTTATCCTCCATAGATGTGATATGTCCAACCCCCATATCTCTCTAGGATACACACATACAACCCATGTACCACCATAATAAACCCCATACACTTTTACATAACAATTAATGATGCCTCTCATGTCTCATAGTGTCCCCTCATACTCCCATAAATATTCAAATTTTACTCAACTAGATAATTATTTCTTAGCCTACTCTAGATTTACCTATCAATTTTCATCCACACCTCATGGTAGCTATTAGGATAACATGTACATTACATCTCTTCCTCATACTTGCACCACCACAATGTGATAAATGTTAACAAAATGGGAACCTATGCCAAAAATCTTAAATATCCCCTTAACATTAGCATATGGGGAGTCCTTCTCCCACATCCCCTACCAAATATTCCTAAATTCAAAGGGGAAGGGGATCCAAATACACATGTGAAGGCCTATGCCACCTTTTTTTAGGAGCTCCTACCTTGGGGTGGAGTTATATCAAAGATATTCCCTAAGACACTCGAAGGTATAGCCATCAAATGGTACTATTAAATCCCTAAAGGGTTCATACATTCCTTATTCCATATTTTGGATAAGTTCATCAAAGATTTTGACATGAAAAAATCTTAGAGACTTTCATATGAGAGTTATTGTATATCAAACAAGAACACAATGAATCAACTACCCATTTCATCATAAGATGGTAGTAGGTCTTGTATTCCTCTATCAATATGCCTAATATGGACCAAAGAGAGTTATGTAATATTTTCCTCCATTCCATTAACAAAGAAATGAGGTAAAATGTCTAAAATTTCCCATACTTGTCATACAAGGATGCCCTCAAAATTACACTACACATTAACCAAGTAGCTGTTGATAATGCAAAAAAAACCTATGCAACCAATGGGTGCATCGTCACCCCCAATTAAGATAATGGGGGATCTCAAAGTATGAACAAAAGCCCAAACAACATGAACAACCAAGGTCTCAATATATTAAACTGTAATATGAATGATACTACCAATGGTTTCACCAATCAAACCAAGAAATGGTTAATACCCACCTACAAATAACACCACCAACACCAATAACATAGGAGGTAAGAATTAAAGTCCTCTTCCTACCATTCATGTGGTTTATTTTAACTAAATATCACCTCAAATGCACAATATCAAAACCATAACCAAAATTAGTATAATTCAAATGAACAATACCCCCATTTCTAAAACCAAATTTAGTACCCACATAAAAAACAATAAGGGTTTGAGCAATAAGGATAAAACATGATACCTAGGGATTATGATCCCAACATGTACTATCTATTCCATAGAGTTACAAGCTATGACACTCGAAGCTATAAAGAATATAACAAGTTTATAGAAAGGCTCCCAAAGGATAAAAGATAAACATTTGTGAATATGTTTTAGGAGGTGCACATATATAAATCCAAACCCTTATAAATGGTCCTATTGCTCCCCTAAACTATAACCTAAAAGTTTACCAAAACCCTTTCCCTAACCACCAAATGAACCTTGCTCAAGGTCAACAATAAAATAACCCATCAGGTCACCATAATCAACAAAATGAATCCATGAAAATGGGAAATCATGATGCTAAAGCGTCCACTTCTAGGGTGTCAAACATTGATGTGGCTCCTAATTTAGGACTTTAAGGCAAAACTTATATGATAGGAGTAATAAAACTAGAGGTGTAAAATGAAGTAGACATTATAGTTCTTTCTAGAGTGGATAAAACTATCATTGGACCCAACATCCACATGGTTAAAATATTAAAAAAAAGTGATGCTCTACCTAATGACCCCACTCTTATGCATGATCAGTGGGCACTACATTATGGTAGAGCCAAGTGACACCTAGGTATCGATGCAAAGATCATTCTCATTTTCACTTATGGGTGATATACACCCTTTATATTTAAACTAGATTTTGAGTACATAAATAATGGAGATAAATATGAAATAATACTACTTAGTATGCTCATCGTAAAGCACCTAAGTATCTAAAACATAAAGATACCAAGGGATTCGCATCTAGTGACAAGCCAAGTTTTTGAAGTCTACCAAATCAAGGTAGAACACCTTGAGTTGTATAAGACCATTATTTATGAGGTCACCAAGGAATTTTATTTTGTCTCCATCGAAGTAGTCCTTAAAGAAAGTAACTAGAATACTGACTCTATGGCTGCCTCATTTTCATGATTCATCCCCCATCCAAAAATCCCATAATTAGATTTTATAGTCTCAATTAGGATGAATCCACTCATAATTAAGGCCCCTAATGACCAAAAAACCACCCATATTAGGTAAGATGAGGACCCTCTTGTCCTTGATTTAGCTGACAAAGATGAGGCCATCCTTAAATTATTACAAACTTATGATGACATCCCCTCTTTTCATTATAAAAGGGGCTTCTCATTTACCTATTATCCCAAATCAGCCCTCAAAATTGAGATTGATGAATCCTAATATTGCATAGAGGATTATTTATCCTCCTCTAATGAGCATAATTTATTTAACACTAAAGATGAAGACCTTGACCTTCCACTAATTCCCCACATATTAGAGGAGGGAAATACATTCCTCATTAAGGAAACTATTGAAATTAATATTGGGATATAGGAGAACCCTAAACTAAGTTCTTCCCTTTATGAAAAAGATGTGGATTACGACAAGTGACTCCTCATGGAGCTTTTTTGGGCCTTTTATTTTTGTTAAATTAACATGATAGGCATCAATCCCATTATATTCATCCACAACCTAGTTACAACATCTGATGAGAAACCCATTAAACAAAAGCTTAGACCCATCAATCCTAAGGTCAAATTAATGGTAAAGGAGGAGGTCATTAAGCTCCTAAAGGTAAATTTTATTAACCCTATCGACTATTCCAAATGTATGTCTAACATCATCCCTATTCTCAAAAAGAATAGTAGGATTCAAATATGCATTGATTTTTAAGACATCAACAAGGCATGCCCAAAATATGACTTCCCCCTCCCATCTATTGATTTCATTATCGATGTCACCCCATGATATGATCCTCTATCACTCATAGATGGATTTTTGGTATATAAATAGATCTACATCTCTGATGAAGATCAAAGAAAGACTTTGTTCACCACATCTTGGGGAAAATTTTACTATATTGTAATTCCCTTTGGCTTGAATGACATTGGGGAAAAATATCAAAGGGCCATGATCACATATTCCATGACCTCATTCACAAAATAATGGATATATATATATATATATATATATATATATATATATATATATATATATATATATATATATAACCTACTTTAAAAAGTAAGGTAGAATTAAAACCACCTAGGAATATTACATATTATCCTTACCTGATTGATCGAATATGGAGTTACCCTCAATCCAGAGAAATTTGTGTTTGGAATCACTAGCAGTAAAATATTGGCATGCATCATCTCTAAATAGAGGATAGACATTGATCCCACAAAATTTTAGTTATTTTTAAAAATGAACCCTCACAAAAAAAAATCTTACATTAGGACATTTTTAGAAAAACTAGCAGCTATGCAATGAATTGTCCCTAAACTTGCCTAAATTATCCATCCCATTAATAATTTTCTTAAAAATACAAGTGGTTTAACTTTGATGAATTATTCTCAAGAAACATTCTAAGTAGTAAAACACTTTCTTATGTCCCCTTTGACACTCATGACACTTAATCCAGAAAAGTCTCTGATACTCTACATAAGGGTGACCAAGGTGTCTCTCATGGGTATGTTGGCTCAAGAAGATGACACTAGTAAGGAATGAGTGATTTATTTCACTATCCAAACCCTTGTCAATTATGAGACATGATACACTTAGGTAGGGAAAGAATACGTAACAATAGTGTTCACAACCAAGTGACTATGACACATATGCTTAATGAATAAATCAGAGTTATAAGATCCCAAGCCTTATAGATTTTTCTAACCCAAAAAACCCTCTCTCATAAGGATAAGTGTTTCATCATGATTTTGAATAAGTTTAAATTAACTTATGTCAATCAAAAGTACATTAAGGGGTAAATCATCATAGATTGGTTGGCCCATTCCCCTATAGAGGTTAACAACCTCATGTATACTGATTTTATTGATAGAGAAATATACCATATAGAAAAACCCACAATCTATTCCTCTCCTTGGTACATAGACATAATCAAGTTCCTTATTAACCGAACCTACCCCAAATATGCCAATTCATAACAAAAGAGATACCTTCATGTTATTACAATTAAATACATCATCTTAGAAGTGATACTTTACCATAAGGCCTCTGATGGCATCTTAATTTGGTGTGTTGATAAAGAGGACTCAAAAAAGGCCCTATTTCATTATAAAAATAGTGTGTGTGATGGAATGGCCACAAGACTACTCACAAATTCCACATGATGGGATATTTTTGGCCCACCCTATAACACAACTCGAGTATGTACAAAAATGTGAGAAGTGCCAACATTTTTCACACAAGATATATATTCCCCATAGGAAATTAAATCCCATCATTGCTACATGGTATTTTTATACTTGGGGCCTAGACTTAGTAGGTAAACTCTTTCCCACTTATTTAGATAGACACTATTTCATCATCATAACAATTGAATATTTCATGAAATGGGCAAAGGTGATTCCCCTAACAACTGTGACTAGATCTATTATTGTAAAGTTCATCCTAAACCTAATCCTTTATTGATTTGGGATCCTATAGGTCCTCATTATTAACAATTGATCCCCCTTTAATAACACTAAGGTTCATGAACTATGTGATAAATTCAATATATCACATCACATGGCTTAATTTTATTATACACAAGCTAACAACCAAGTTGAGGCTACTAACAAGACCCTAAATTCAATCTTATTCAAAACCATAAAGGACCCTAAATAGGATTGTCATCTACAACTCTATATAGCACATTGGGCCTATAGATTAACTACTAAACACCCATAAAATCAACCCTTTATTCATTATTATTTGGGTATGAAACTAGTCAACCCTTAGAAGTATAAATATATAGCCTTCACATCTCCCTTCAGAGCCTCTTTGATGAAGAAGAATATAGTAATCTGGCTATGTTATAACTTTTAGATGAGCATCAGATCACTTATACCAGTAATAAAATCACCTACACCAACCACATATAGAGGCAATTCAACAAAAATATCCATGAGCATCCAATCCATGTTGGAGACCTTGTCCTTAGACTTGACAGTTGGATTGACAAATAGAAAGGAGATGGTAAAAAAATTAGATCAAATTGGCTAGGCCCCTATGTAGTGACAAAATATTCCAATAACGGATCCTATCAATTATGCACTTTAGAGGGTGAAGAGTTTGGTGTGTCTATAAACTCTCTAAATCTAAAACCGTTCTATATCTAGTTCTCACATACCAACCCATTTTTCACCTACATTGCATTTCCATATGTCACATGTCCACTAGCATGTTAGAAGTATTATTTTTGTGGTTATTTATTTGATCACTTTGTACAATACAAATATTCTTGAAATGTAGCACATAAAATTCACCCTATTCTCACATTTATTCACCACCTCAAAATTAACATGTTACACTAGTCTTTGTTCTAGTTATTTTGAGTAGAGTACACCTATGTACCTACATATTATTACATAGCTTATAAAAATGATGGCCGATAATGGATTATAGAAACTTACTTATGATAGAGTCCCCCTTTATGGTTCCTTTAAAAAATAAAACATTAGCATGCTCAAACATAAGTGAATTTGCTTGCCTACCTTGGCTCTCGGTGATGAGCCTTACATCCTAATAGTATCATAAGCCCAACAATTGGGGGTAAGAGCCCTAAAAAAAAGAAAGAGATAAAAAATGAAAGTTAAAAGCTTATGCAAATATGAAATTCAAAATCATGCATCTCTTTCCCTTTGTTAACCTTTGATTTTGATCCCTCTCATATTACTAGTTGCATGGGGTTAGCATTGGGGGGAGATGCCCTTACTTGCCTAAATCTAGACTTTGGTGTTGATCTCGTATGTATTCCTAGTCACACGAGACTATGTCTAGGGGGTCTCATAGAGGATTAGAAGATAAATGCAAAATCAATGTTAAAAATTAGAAAAGAGTGTCCAAAAAGAAAGTTCTTCAAAAAGACTTATCTATATGTTTGTGTTCAAATAAGATAACCTTTTCCCACTCACCAAATTTGTAAAATTAGGTTCCCTCTAGATGAATCCCATAAAGTCAGTATTCTATACATTTTACATTAAGTACACATCCCACTTTACTCATAAGGATGAAGTCATCTTCCTTTGTCCTATAAAATTTTGAGCCATGATTCACCTCCCATCTATTTTGTTTCCCCCTTTACATCCCTTGCCATAAATTGAAAGTGACCTATTGTATGAATAAATAAATTAAGTAATCACCTAAAAAAATAAATATGAGCATAGTCTTAGTCACATATGAACATCTATCAGAGTTAAAATATCTACATACATTCTATTTCCACATGTACATAAGCATTTTCCCCATAAAAACATATAAAAAGTGAAAGAAAATACACATATCCATACATCATCACATGCCTATTCCTATAAAGTGCATAATCAAATAGGTTTTTGAGTTTATACAATAAAAATTTCTAATCAAAACACCTCTATATAGGGACAACATGCTTCAAGACACCTAAAAAATAATCAAATATACATCGATATGGCCAAAAACATCTACAAAATAAACCTCACAAGTTTGTTCTCCCTTCTAGGAGGGTGTTGAGGTAAAAAAATGTTTGAGGCTCAAGCTTTGATATCATCTCTTAATTGTACCTTCCATTGATACTACCTCAATATCTACAAGCTGGTATTTGGGAAGATGGCCCCTATTTATACCGACCTCTGATACTATCCTCCTAGTCATGTGACTAGAGGTTCCACTGCCTCCTCCCATCACCATGGTATATACCAAAGACTCCACCCTCTTTAATCTCACCAATAGAGTATTATTCTCCATCCTCAGTGATGTTATGGAAAATACATATGCTAGGGAAAATACATGTGTGGTGTCCAATCCCTATAAGGAGCCCAAGATCTACCAGTAATTAGTCTAACATCCAACCAATGCCTAACTAAAATAGATTGATAAGGATATCCCTGATCATTTTCTTCCATGTGTCTATAATATGTGCAATCACAAAACAAATGAAATAAATTAGACCCAATTTAATAATAAAGTATATCATATGCAAGAACAACTTAAAGAAATCAAAATACTTGTTGAAATCATAACAAGTAAAATTAACATCTTATCTAGATCTCCCTCCTACCACTCAGGATCAGAGTCATAATATGTATCCTCCTCCTCATCCATTTCCATGTACTTCTATAACTAAACATATTTCTTGGGATTATCCTCTCCCTACTATAGTTGTGCATGGCCTAGTGGTGGTGGTGTTTGACCCATATATTATTCTCCCACTCTAATGTGTCCTCCTCCTACTCTAACTACCTATCAGGCTAGTTGGATGATAGGTACCCCCAATCACCAGTGGATACCATACTAGTCATCCTAGACTCATATCTCTTTCCTTGTGAGTCCCTCTATATAAAACTCTCTAAGGATGGTGAGGTTTCTTGAATAGGGCATACCAAACTACTGAGGCACTTGATCCATTAGGTGTACCTCAACCTACAAAAATCTATCCTAAACCTACATAGCCCTTAGGACTACCACAATATAAGCTCCCTCATTATACAAGTTCCCAACTAGTTACTGATAGGGTAGGTAAATCAAATCCACTATTGTCTGAGACCCAAAATTTTGGGGCAAAACATGAAAGGGTGCCACATCTACCCATCTAATGTCCCTAATGTCTCTTGTGCCCCAATCGACACTCCCTTTGATAAGGAATCATCCTCTCATAAACCCAACCCATAATGATAGTCAAATGACTAATGGAGAGAGTTACTAGGTAAGCCATTTGATATAAGTCCCTATAGGTCTATGCTATCATCTCCTATCTCCAAACATAATGAGTCTGTCTCTCTTCTATATGTCAAATGATTGATGACCAACTATATAGAAGCCTAATAGTACCCTTGTCCTTCACTAACCAAGAGGTAAGGATACTAATGATGGACTTATTTAGGTTTGGGATCATTTATCCCTACACTTTAAAAATCTTCATGCCATACTTTGCACCCAATTTAGGTACATTAGTGTCTCTAAAATGCTCTACCTAGCTATGGGCCTCATGGTGACTGTGAGCATCATGAATAGACACTAAATGCCCAATCATGGGAAGACCAATAATATTGTATAAATAAATGAGAGTGATCATTTAATCTCTTAGGGCCTAAGGAAACACAAAGGTGTTTTAGTTAGAATCCAAATATTTAAATAAGTCACATAACAACTGACTAGAAGAAGGGGTGATCCATCACTTGCACACTATAAAATATCCCTGCTTAATTGAGTAAGGCCAACTCATTAGCTGTTAGATATGATAATCAAGGAATACACTCCTCCTAGGCTCTACTCCATTAAATATAGGCCCCATAAAATAAGTAAAGATACCCTACATCAATTAGTCAAGAAAACCAATCTCATGATCTAAACAAGTCAAGGATATCTACTTTCTTCTACACTCTCAAAACTACCTCTTTTTGTAGGTGGTGGTTGTAAAACCACCCTATGATGGCTATAAAACTAACCTAAGGTGGAAACATAACCAAATCATGTGGATATGTAACCACCCAATGGTGGAAAAACCATAACCACCCTATAGTGGTTGCAAACCTCTTAAAGTGGTTATGAAACTACCCCTCCAATAGGTGATAGTTCTATAGCCTGAGTGATCATTTTTATTACTATTCATGGGTTACACCAAAACCCCTAAAAACCACCAAAAATACTCTAATTTATAACAAACATGATGAAATCCTAATATAGCCTCCCCCATGGTGATCATAAAGTAAATCTTTTTAAATTTGGCTAGATTTTAGAACATTTTGAGAATTTTTTTAAAATTGGCACAAAAATGAAAATTTAGAAAAAACCTACTTGACATGGCCTGACTGCACCTCTTGTTAGAACATTTTCCATCCTCATATTTTCCTCTTTCCAATGATTGCTTCCATGCTCAAAATGGTCACTAGAAATCTAGATCTCAAGAATTTCCAACAATGTAAATGACACAAACAAATTGTTTGTGGTATGTTTTTGAATATATTGGGCCCAAAACTAGCCATTTTATTTCAAAAGTTTTCCATTTTTGGCAATATATTTTGTATTTTAATTTATATTTATGTATGTGTGTTATTTTTTTGGGTATTCAAAATCAAATGTTTATCACTGGCATATTAATGACATTTCTATCTTTTATAGCATTTTTTTATGGTTTTATATGTATGCATGGCTCTGCACTAGATTCAATCCCCACCTAACAGGATGATCTAGGTATTATGATATTCCCTGCACATATGATATGTATTCTTTCTTGTTCTAATTACATAGTTTACTTCTGTTCTTATTTAAAATCATACTAAAATCTTGTCTTTTGTATGTAGGTTGCACAGAGTCCCAACAGGCTTCATTCCTCCATATAGGTAAGTAAGGTAAGTATCTCTAACCTCTCATTTCCTTTAATTATGCCTTGCTTGGGACTACACCTTGCCAATTCATGACAAGGCACCCTCCTAAAGGGGAAATATGTATGCACTTAAAAATTACATGGTGTAACATTTTTGATAAAAATCTAATGATGATGTAATGACCTCTTATTTTGAGCTCCATAAGGAAATATATAGCTATAAAACTCCACTATGCCTTCACATTCCTCTTTTTACCCATTTTAATCCCCTTGATAATGACCTTCCTAATTGTTTCCACACTATTTTAAAAACTAACCATGAGTGACAAAACTACCACCCTAGGTGATAAAAATACCCCTTAAGTTATGAAAATTCCTCTTATTTTCCACAACCATCATGATGGTTTTCAAATAAAGGAGGTAGTTATACTATAAAAGGGTAGTTATGAATTAAATGGGTGGTTATTATGTTATTTGAAAGGGTAGTTTTTCCAATATAAGTAGTGGTTCTACAACTACCCCTGCATAAAGAAATGGTTTCATCATAGTTGAAATGCCTTCTAAAATTAGCTCCCATAACTCCAATTTTCATGCATTTTTCACAAATAACTTTGTGTTTCTTGTTCTCATCATCTTATGTTCACTTCCAATCATGCCAATCTCACTCAATCTCCTAATTTTAGCCTTCTTCAATTCAACTTAAGTTGAACTCATTGTCACACTCAATTGAACCCTCACATGTAAACTTCATTCATCTCCTATAATAAGGCTAATTTGGGCCTAATTTTAGATCCAAAAGTTACCATTAGATATTGTTATTGAGAAGATTTTTCAGCCACAACATTACTACAATTTATAGGATATTCATCCTCTAGTATTTTCAAGTTGACTACATAGTTGTGAATGAATAAGTGTCATTTAAAAAAGAAAAAAAAAACCTTGTTAGCCAAGACATTATCCAACCTCAGTGTAACTACTCTTCTTTTTATGGATTGTGTCTTCTCCCATTTTATATATTTTTCTAGAGTTTGTGCATCCTCTAGCTAGAGATTTTATTGAATTTACATAAGAGCATACAGAGCTAGCATGCTTAGGATTCTTCTATTAACACACTACTTGTACTTTAGCTAATTTATTTTAGAATCAGGTTAAAATTATTTTAATTTCCAGTATTAGTTATTTTTTATATTAGATTTAATATAGTTTGTTATTTTTAATAAACTAGTTTCTTATTTAAAAGAGAAAATAATCAAATTTGATAGTGAAATATATCTATCTCTTTCAATTATCTTTGATACAAAAACATAATTAGTTTTGATTTATGCTTACATTCAATAGATTAATTTCCTTTCAAGTTAACAATACATGTTATCAACCATTCCAAAAAAAGAGATATTAGAAAATATTTAATTCATTTCTAGTCAATATAACTTTTATTTTAGTCAAGATCTAGACAAACTGCTTGCATCTTAAATAATTACCTAGGCAAACATAGAATCATAGGCAATCATAGGTGAATGTATGAAGGTAGTAGATTGCTAATCTTATTAGTTTTTGAGGGTTAAAAACATTGTCATTTATCTTTTTCAAAATATAAAATCAGAACTTATATCTTTTACTTTCATCCTGTCAATTCATTAGAAAAATATTGTTTGTAACAAGTTAGAAAGGTTGAAATGTGAACCTTGTTTGTTTACAAAAAAAATCATAGAAAGTGTTTCATTTCTGCTATTTTGAATAAAATCTATTCACATATTACTTGTGTATAATATATTCAATTCATGCATTTAGTTTATTTCACATAAATCAATTAAAAATAACAAAAACATTGCATCTAGTTTGCATGAAAATATGTATAAGAAAAAATAACATCTTTAATATTAGTATAAGTATCTTCTCTCTCCCATTGCATGCATTAAAACCATTAAAAATGATAAAAAAAGAGTTTTACTTTTAGTTGTTTTTAGGTTTGCTATTCTTAACATTCAACACTTTGTTTTTAGCAAGAAAGTATTCATTTGTTAAAAACCTTAAAAATCCCAAAAATAATCAACAATAAAAGCCTTGACATCCATGCAAGCAACCACATAACAATAAAAGCCTTGCCATTCATGCAAGTAACCACATCATATAATAATCCTTGCCCATCTATTCAAGCAAGCATATCCTACATAATCCTTTTACATATACACAATAAATACATATTAAAGCCTTTTGCAACATTCTATTAAGTACACTTTGCAAGCCATTAACTAAAAAATATCATATTATTTTCCCTGGCTTCTACCTAGTCTCTTTTGAATGACCCTTCCCAAGACACCAGGTCTTGTCTAGTATAGTATATTCCATATATTTAGAGCACCCAGTCTCACAATTATCATATATTATAACATTAATGATGATTTGAGACATGAGGTATTTATATCCACTCCAATTACACACCTCATTATAGAGTTCTAAGCTTCTTTGTAAGAATAAGAGTGCATCCCCAATCCACCTATTATTGTACTCCTATAGAATAAGGGACATTAATATAATGTTATAAAATTTTAGTCACCCATTCATCCCATCTTATTTTCCTCATGTTTAGATTTATCTTATATAATTCAAACTTAGTGGATGACATTATCAAGATAACATCTACCCAACATAGTAGAACATCTTCCATGAGTCATTCAACCCAATCTCCCTCATTTCCCTAAGCCTAGTATTGACCAATGACTCTACCTTATTATGATATTAGATGATGAAGGGCCTTGGATCTATATATCCATGT
Organism: Torreya grandis; assembly: GCA_037957365.1. Classification (NCBI taxonomy): domain Eukaryota; kingdom Viridiplantae; phylum Streptophyta; class Pinopsida; order Cupressales; family Taxaceae; genus Torreya; species Torreya grandis. The sequence goes on along the minus strand of JARHVA010001554.1, from coordinate 444,191 downwards.
ATATTGATGATCTTAATTATATTTAGGATGTTATTAAGGTCATTTGGTTCTATCAGGAGAACCCATTACCACCACCCATCCCAAATCCCATTCCACTCAACAACCAACCAAACCCCTAGCCCATATATTATGTCAAATACATTAGTTAAACCTTAGGGAGTTGAGTGAAAATGTTAAAACATGATAATTTACATGAATACATGACCTATTTATCATAGGAATCTAAAAAAAATTCCTTCAGTGACTACCTATTCTAATTAAGATGTTGGTTGTGAAAAGGCCATGGTGTCTGCTCTTGCCAACATGGAGTAGTCTATTTGAGCATTATGGGGATGCATGTAATATGTTGAGAGGTATTTTGACATGCCAAATTAGGTAGGTGTTGTTATTACATATTTATCCTAAAAGGATATTTGTGTGAACAAATCTATCCAAGGTCTTGGTTACTAGGTTTTGGTATGCAAGGTAGCTCAGTTGGCTCGTTGTGACCATTCTATTCAAGGGGCCTTGTTTAGAGTATTTCACACTAACCATATGCATTAAATTGAAAACTAATTCTTAGATAACCAACATAAATATTAATCATGAACTAAAATTGATTCAAACATGTTTATTACACACATATACATAATTTTGCAACATTAATAATAAATAAACATTTAGCAATCAGGAAAAACATTAACAAAAGATTACATTCATTGATACCTGAGATCTAAACTAAAATAATTATTAAAAAATAAAAAATAAATAGAGAGAGAGAGAGAGAGAGAGAGAGAGAGAGAGAGAGAGAGAGAGAGAGAGAGAGAGAGAGAGAGAGAGAGAGAGAGAGAGAGAGAATAAAGCTTTCTACCATAGAGATGGAACTAAAGTGTCTGATTGAAAAAATCTGATATAAACCAATCCTTAGCTGAGCCAGATCTAACACAACTCTAGTGAAAGAATGGTGCAAGAGTCTAAGGAGGAATTACTAAGATGAAATTAGACCATAACCATCATAAAAATGTGCAATAAATATATTTATGAATACACAACACTCAAAATATCAAGATGAAGCTTTTTTATTAATCAATAATGGGATTTGAAACGATCTTTGAGCTACATATTTTAGTTGCATAGCAGTAAAGAAAAGACTACTCTAAAAAGCATAAAAATGTCTAACTAGATAACTATGGAGAACTAGATAGTCTAGTCCACTACTCTATTAGTAAAACTAGAAAGATCCATCCCTTTCTAAGTCTTTGGGTGGTCCTTAAATATAATATAGTCCATTGACCCAATTAAATTCTCCCTATAAATATATCAATCCACCTTCACACATGATTGATTGTTGGGGATCTCCTTGCCTTAAATACTATGCTACTTTTGTCCAAATCCTACCAAAATATCAAATCAAACATGTTATTTCCTTGGAAAAGGTGAAAGATATGAAATAAAATTATAAATATGAAGCATTCAAAAGTATTAGAGTTTGTGATTAAAATGTTAACAAGTTTTTTTTATCTTAAATTTATCTTATTTAATACTAAAAATAGTAGAAATATCTTTAAAATTCAATAAACTACATAGAAAAAGATTTGTCGATCAAAAAATATGACTTAAAAATCAAAACGTAGTTGTGCATAGCCACATCAACACCTTTCGAACATGGTAAAAGAGAAATTCATAAAATAAAACATAAGAAAATCCCATCGTATCTTATATTTAAAAAAATATATTGAAAAGACACTCAAAAGTTTATTTTTATATTTTTTAAATAATCAATCTAACACCTACACACTATACTTTAAGTGTATTCTGGTCAAAAGTTGGCTGTGTCAAATCTTCATGGGAGGGTCACTTCACACCTTAATATCTTTTCATTGGATAATAAAATAAATGAAAAACAAAATGGGTTGTATTTTCATGTCATCAAGATATTACTATAAATTTTTAAATTAATTTTCACCTCATTTAATTATTCAAAAATAGGTTTGAAAAGTGCACACAACTTTGATTTGAAAATTGGAAACACAAAGCACAAAAGCTAGTTTTGATGGCCACATATTTCATACTTAGGAAAGATATTTTATATGAATTTATTAAAAATTTAAATCTTCTCAATATGGTCATAATCATGAAAATTTTAAATATTATTGGATATCACTTAGTTTTATTAAATTGGGTTTGAATAATGCACACTGGTTAGATTTTGTCATTACGAAGACAAAAATCTACATACTGGTTAATTTTCATGACTGCACATTTTAAAAATTAAGAGAAATTTCATGTAACTTCCTTCAATACTATATTATAATTAAATTTACCCATATCCACAAAATATTTTTAGTAAATTGGATAAAATTTGGCATTATGAAATGAGGATTAGAAAGTACACACTGGGTAGATTTGGTAACTAGGAAGGCACACAAAATGACTAAGTAAAAATTAGTGTAGAAATCTATTTTAATTCTATGAATTTATCATGTGGAAATTAATTTTATGTGAAATTTTACACCTTAATTTTTTTTTCACATTTGACTACCATCCCATAAAATTTCATGTGAAATAGACATGATTTGACTATTCAAAATGCCTCCTAAAAAGTGACTTTTGGTAAGATTTGAAAACTGGAAGAACAAAAAAATCAACATAAAAGCATGTTTTTATGGATGTGTATTTATCACATGGGAGGTATTTTTATATGATCAATTTACTAATGCATTATAATGACATTTTACTATCATCATGAAAAATTATTGTAGAAATGGACTTTATTAAATGGTGTGAAACTATGCTTGAAAAGTGCCAAGTGGTAATAAATGGAAGCTATAATGTGCACCTATAACACTTAAAAACACTACAAATTAAAGTAGAGCCAAGTTTCAAAGGGAAAAAAAATAAAAAAGCATCCCCATTTTTAGTTTTAAAATGGGGTGTGTTGTGAAAACAACAACAAATGGTGACTCTTGTTGGTAGATATAAATAATAAATTGAGACAAAATCAAAACAAAAACTACTAAATTATGCCTCAATGTGTGACATACTTAGTTGTAGTATTTATAAAGACCATGTATGTGTAATTTGAGTGATTAATCTATTTAAACTTTGCATATACACAATGCTTTATATTTACATAAATGATAATAACTTTTAAAAAGGATATATTTAGCTATTTGGCTTGGGAGGGAATGACGTGGGAATTACTATGATACTAGACAAATGTTTATAGCCCTAATAGAGATGCTTATGGTCCCTTACTAAGGCCTTGCTCCATTATCAACCAGGTCAAAAATCTTGTGATAGAGGATACCAAGATCACCCTTTTAAGGATTTTTTAAAATTTTACATTTTACATGCTTCTTTCAAAAGGATATTTTTTTTATATCTATGGAGGGTTGGGGACCAATCCATGGGTTTGAGGAAAATCATAAAGTTCATGATCAGTTAAAATAAACCTAAAAATGATAATGCTGCACTTTATTTAAATGTTTCAATTAAGTACATATATGGCTTTAAGAAAGAAAAAAGCATTTCTAAATCCACACAGCCTATTTCAAATCATTGGCCTTAACAAATTTGAACATGCGCAAGAGAATCATAGCAATTCATGCAAGTGTTTAAGCAAGGTTTTCTCATGTTCTTGAGTGCCATTGATACTACTTATGCAACCTACTTTTTGTTTAATTTATTTGATTAATAGGGGAACCTCAAGGCAAAAAAATAAGGATCAAACAAAACAAAATAGGAAAGGGAAACTATACTAACAACAAGGAACAAGAAGGAAAAATAAACAAATAAACAAACAAACAATAAAGAGAAAAAGTATTTACAAGAAATGTTCAAGAAAATACATACGCAAAACTAGTTAGACACTTAATTTTTTAGGATTTTGATAAGGGTAAAGGAAAATATTTGTTTCTTCTATGTTTTCATCTACTATAGAATACACTATCCCATAATGATTTATCACGACTCAGTTTGTGTAATTCAAGAAGAATAAGCTTGTAAAATTTAGTGAAGTGTTTGCATCTAGCTTTCTAAAATCATGAGGGATAGGGGTGATAAATACCTCTACACAAACATGTAATTATGATGAGGAATAGGGATGAACATCAATACATACCAAAATTAATTGATCACTCAACCTAACATAGATTTATCCTTTATTATAGCCAATAGGCGAGTCACTTACTAGTTGCGCTTTGGTTAAAATAGATGATCAAACCACTTCATCTTCAATTTTTTTCCAAGGGGTTATAGGAGTGGTTTTTATCATGTCAAATATCTCTTGGACTTATCATCAGTGGCTAAAGTGTGTGGAGATATGGGTTGAATTAAAATAATTTTATCTTACATCTCCATTGACATGACTTCTTCACTCAGGTTACCATGTTGCTACTCTTCCCCTTTGACTACCTCTTCTACTGAGAGGATAACATGACTTATGTAAATTTATTTAAGGGTAATGTTAAATTAAGGAGAGATTTCATTCAATTCTATCTCTTTAAACTCATTCTCACTATATGGATAACCACCTTTATCTTGGTTTTCTTCTTCCTTGTGTAAGTAGTTCATCCCATTATTCAATTCATCCAATTTAGTCACCTTATTTGATGAAAAGAGGTCCAAAATATCATAATAGATTTGCCAGTCACCTTAGGTCAACCTTTCAAATGTAGGGATGAAAAAACATAGGAAAAATATGCTTCAAATGCATATCTCACATCTTCCTCATCTAATAGATCCCACTCCTACAATTATTCTCTTGGATGATCATAAAATATCTCTAAATTTACATCTTGTATGGGTAGATTTTCATCAATTATCTTATGAGCCACTAGGTTATCCATATCAACTATGGCTTCTTCATCATCAAAATCATCACCATCGGTGATGATCTCAAATAATGGACCACACTTATAAGATGGAATATAATCAATATGCATGATCATTTTAGTATTAAGCCCAATTCTATCTTGGCATTTTCCATACTGCAAAGTTAGGAATATGGTCTCATAGCCTAGATTGCACATTATCTATTGATCTTACTTTAACAAATGGTATGTAATTAATATAAGTATCAAAATAAAATTGACTACCACCATAAAGAAAGGTTACCTACTAATTATACACTGAGTTAATAGGATCATATGCATTAAAAAAACAAGCATGGCCCTCATCCATTATTGGGAAGCTTGTCTAATTGTAAACTTGAGGTAATGCTTCATTGTAAGGGACATATTGGTCCATAGAGTGACTTATGGGCAAACCAATTAAAGTGTTTTGGGTGTAAACACCTTACTATTCTAAATAATAGGAAGGGTCAAGATCAAAGCCTTGAGACATTGCTTGTTTCTAAATGGTGAAAGCCTCTTGACATGTCAAAGCCAAGAATGAAAGAGTATTTAATTTCCTCAAAATAAACATAACAATCAAGGGGTACAACATTATAAGATAGACTTATACGATAACTACTTTTTTTTTTAGGAAAGGGTCTTTCATTCTTTTGTACAACATATGACAATTATGGTTGAACACATTAATGGGTACGTTGGGCTCTCTATGGGCTATATAAAATTGATAGTAAAGGGCAATAGAGTCTATGGGCACACTACATTAAATAAGGAATAGATTTTAAAATATGGTCCATGAGGTCATATAGTTTTTTGGTAAGCCAAGATACTAAGAATATACAGTTTCATTCAGAGAGAAAGGGAATAGGTGACAAACCACACCCTCATGCTAGATTTTAGGTCTGACTATGGAAAATTTAAATTCTTGAAGGCGTTCCTTTGTAGTTTGAATTCTACTAGGTATATACTTTCAATAGAAGTCATATAGATCTTTAGGAAGATCATGGGAAGCCCCTAGGATATTAAAAGGGAAGGAATATCCACATAACCAAGCAAAGGCCATTTGTGGAATAGGAAATTAAGCAAAATATCTTAAAAATATTAGATAAGTCTAAAAATCTAGCTCATCCCTCATTTTAGCACCAATATGATGAGAGGTATTTCAACACACCAACTTAGGTAGTGGTTATTAGGCCCTATCTCTCTTAAAAATATATTTTTGTGAACAAATATCCCTAAGGTATTGGTAATATTATCTTGGTATACATGGTAATTTAGTTATCTCATTATGGTCATTCCATTCAAGGGGCCTTGTTTGGAGTATTTCAGACTAAACATACACATTAAACTGATAATCAATACTTAAGGAACTAACATAAATATTAAATATAAACTATAATTGATTAAAACATGTTTATTACACACATAGATACAATAATATGACATCCAAAATAAATAATGATTGGTCAATTAGGATAAGCATTAATAACATATTACATTCATTTATACCCATGATCTATACTAAAATAACTATAAAATAAAATGCAAAAGAAAGGGAGAGAAAGAGAGAAATGAAAATTTATTGCCGTATAAATGAAGCTAAAGTGTTTGATTGAATAAATCTCATAGAAACTATTCCTTAGCTAAGCTAGACCTAGCACAATTCTAGATAAAGGATGGTCAAAGAGTCTGGGGAGGAGTTACTAACAGGAAAGTAGACCATAACCACCATAAAATGCATAAGAAATAAATGTAAGACTCCACAACACTCATAATACCAAGATGAAGCTTTTTGAAAAATAAGTAATGGGATATGACACAATATTTTAGTTACATACTTCAATTTTATAGTAGAAAAGAAAATACTACTATAAAAAATCATAAAAATGTTTGGCCAACTAATTATGGAGAACTAGATAGTTTGGTCCACTACTCTATCATTAAAACTAAAAGGAGCCAACCCTTTATAAGTCTTTAGGTAGTCCTTAAATAGATTAAAATACATTGAACCAATGAAATTATCCATCTAAAAATAGTTTCAATTTTTTAATTGAATCTACCCACCAAGACTCAGATTCAATGAACAAAACCATTTTTTTTGGAAGCACTAAATCACAAAACACTCTTCCCATAGGTGCTAGATGAAAAACACTCAAGAGCATCCCACCTCTGTACATGCTTGGTTTTTTGGGGATCTATTTGATTTGAATAATTCACTCCTGTTATCTAATCCTACCAAAATATGAAATAAAACATGCTAATTCCTTGGTAAATGTGAAATATATAAAATAAAATTATAAATATGAAGCATTTAAAAATAATAGAGTCCCATGATTAAAATGTTAATAGATTTTGCATCTTACATTTATCATATTTAATACTAAAACCATTAAAAATATGGAAAATCCATATTTAGAATGAAATAAATGACATAAAAAATGAATCTTCTAATCACAATATATAGCTTAAAAAGCAACATGTAGTCATGCACAATGACATCAACACTTTCAGAACACGGTAAAATAAAAATTCATAGAATAAAACATGATAAAATCCCATCATCTATTATATTTTAAAAATATGTTCAAAATGGTATTTTTATTTTTTTGAAGTAATCAATTTAAAACCTGTGCACTACCATTTAAGTGTATTGTGGTCAGAAGTTGGCTGTGTCAAATCTTCCTGGGGGGTCACTTCTCACACTTTCATATCTTTTCATTAGAAAATACAATAGATTCAAAATAAAAGGGTTGTATTTTCATGTCAATAAGATATTAAAATAATTTTTTTTTAATATATTTTTACTTCATTTAATTATTCAAACTTAAGTTTGAAAAATGTGCACAACTCAGATTTGAAAATTGAAAACACAGAAAATGAGTGCACAACTCAGACTTCATACTTAGGAAAGGAATTTTATATGTATTAATTCAAATTTTCAATACTATCACATATGTATATCAATAATGTAGAAAATTAACATTATTGTATTTCATTTAGTTAAGCAAAATTGGGTTTGAATAGTCCGCATTGGCTAGATTTGGTTGTTAAGAATACAAAAAACTGTGCACTTATCAGTTTTCATGATTGTATATTTTTAAAATTAAGAATAATTTCATGAAAATTTATTTAAAAATATATTATAATTAAATTTGGTTATATCTATGAAAAATTTAAATAAAATTTAATATAATTTGGTATTTATAAATGGGGATTAAAGAGTGCACACTGGGAAGTTTTAGTGACTGGGAAGGCACATAAAATAGTAAAAATTAGTGTAGAAGCATGTTTTTAAAGATATGCATTTAGCATGTGGAAATTAATTTCGTGTGACATTTCATACCTTAAAATTATTCCCATATTGACTACCATAATATAAAATTTTGTGTGAAATAGACATGATTTGACCATGTGAAATGCCTCCCAAAAAGTGAATTTTGGTAAGATTTGAAAACTAGAAGAACACAAAAATTAGCAAAGAATCCTATTTTGATGGTTGTGAATTAACACATGGGAGGTATTTTTATACTAATTAATTTACCAATTTATTCTAATGACATTTGACTATCATCATTAAATAGTGTGAAACTATGCTTGAAAAGTGCTAAGTGGTAACAAATGGAAGTTGTATTGTGCACCCAGAATAGTTAAAAAGATTAAAATTGAAAGTAGAGATAGGTTTCAAAGCACACAAAAATAAAGAATTTTTCTATTTTCAATTTGAAGATGGGGCATGTTGTGTAAGCAACAACATGATGTAGGGGTGAATGATATAGAGCTAAGCAAAAGAACTTGAACCTAGAATATGTAGGAGGAAAAGAGCCAAAGTGAGAAGAAAATTATGTAATTGGAAAGATAAATAAGAAAACAAATAATATGGAAAAAATTAAGTAATCTAGATTTAACTATGAATATGAATAAGAATAAATTAGAGGATGCTGAAGAGAGAGGAGCCCAGGGAGAGGCTACACAAGATGCTAGAAGTAAGAAGGTAGATAATATATAGAGTAGGAAAGAGAAGGGATCAAGAAGGAAGAAGAAAGAGTTAAGGGTAGCGATGATATGGAGTAGAGGAAAGTAGAATAATTATAGAGTATTTAAAAGATAGGAATAAATAAAAATTAAGATGAAAGATATTGTTTAGTCTAGGGAAAGAATATTCCTGGTAGAATATTATGCAGGAGCATATAAACATCACTAGCTCAAGATCACAAACCTAATAAGTTGAGTATATAAATCATTTATTTATTGAGTACACATCCCCCAACCCAATATTTCATTATTAAAAACACCAAGTGCAAAGGAAGGGATAGATAGAAGCTAGTTTGAATCATTTACAAATAAATTTGGAGTAATTAGTGCAAAGACTAAGAAATTAATAGATAAGAATAATATAGAAGAGATTGGATTCAATTTCGAGACTAGTTTTAAAATACTTATAAAAAATGGTGTGTAGAATCCTGTAGTCATAATTACTAGTACACAAAAGCCTATAATTGTAGTCACTAATGTGAAGACGCTGATAGTAGTATTTACAAATACACTAAATATGGCATTGAATCTAGACATGTTTATTGCTTTGACATAATATGATGGTTCTACTGACCTTTAATAGTATTTATTAACCTATGACATGAAATAGTAGGTTAAGGGAATAACCTATGATGATATAAAGAAGTGAAAACTCTTAGGAGCTTTAGCAAGTAAAGCTTTGGAATTCATTTGTAAAAGGAATGTTAATTCCCTAGATATTCATCAAGTTAAAGATTAGCTAATTTCATAATTTAAGGTGAAGAAGTGCTCAAGTCAGACTATTCAAGATCTGAAGGAGATTCGACAACATAGTGGAGAATCTATATAGGACCATGATTTCATATTTTTAGATGTGATGATTAAGATTGATTTTATCATGGAGGATAAAGACAAAGCTACCTGGTTTATTGTTGACACAGGAAAATGCACCCAGTGGCAGGGAGTCGAGCTCCTACCTTCTCCTTGCAACATGGAAACTCCCCTCTCACCTGTGGGACTAACGAAGCTAGAGGGGAGAGTCTCTAGATAAGGGATAGCTCCCTTTGATGCATTGTGTTTATTTTAGCAAGTGCTAATACACACACACACACACACACACACACACACACACACACACACACACACACACACACACACACACACACACACACACACATAATGGGAGGGATGAAAAGGGAGAAAGATTATAGGAAAAAAAACTACTCTAAAGAGGTGATGCACCAAAATAAATTCAACCTTCACACATCCACTCTCGAAATTAGACAAATGCATACATACACTTCACACTTGGCAGAAGGACCAGGCTGCTAGAAACTGGCAGGGAGGCTTTCATGAAGACACAAGAAATAAAAAAATCACTAAGGCACTATGAAATGCACACTGTAAGTAACTTCCTCTATTCTGGTCTTCCAAATGTCAGCTCTTCTCCTTTCAACTGTAGAAATGGCACCTTGTAGACAACATGTATGTTGGTGTTGGACCTGTGAGAGCATCAAGAGACAATGACTAAACACAAACAACACTCAACACATACTTTGAAATATCTATCCAAAATGGAGGTAAAAAACTACATTTATTGATTTAGGTGGAAATTTCGCCAGGGCTATGCCTTAGCAAAATGTGGAAGATCCTTACAAAATGACAAGTTTGCAATATATAAAAGAAGAGAGAAAGGAATTTGGCACTTATTTTTTACAAGTGGACTATCGCATTCCATCATTGGGAAGAGGAAAACACTATTGTCAATGTCATCTTTCTAGAAGAAGCCTACTGGAACCATGCAGCATAATCACCAAATTTGACTTTGGCATTCGAGATTTAAAGTGGAAACATGGGTCACCTCTTTTCTACTAACAGACTAAAATTTTTCCCCCTTTTTTAAAATCATGGGCCATGTTGCTTTCTATTTTTGTCATTGAGGATTAACAGGTAATAAATCACCTCTTTTCTACCACTTGGACTGCCTTGTCACTTCTACACCATGTCATTTCTCCTTATCTATCACTTTTGGCTTTTCTCAATTTGTCTCATCTAGCTCTTGATTATCACTCTTTGCTTGAAATGAAATGGCTATTCTGCTTCACTAATTTTGACGTCCATACGGCCATCATCACTTGAACACCAATGGATATAACATTTTGCTAATTTTTCATCCTTCGAGACGTCCTTAGGTCCTTTGCTATGTCAGTTAGATCCATGTTACGTGGCTTCTCCTCGGGCACTTATCTACCTTTGTTAATTTTCCTAGCACCTTCCGTGCCCCTCCATGGATTGTTCCCATGGGTTGTGGCTTTGCTTTGGTCTTAGCACCCTCTCGAGTAGATCCTCTACCTTGTATACTTTGGTGGGTCCTTTGGATGGTCTCTCAGGTCTCGCAAACTTTTGTCTGCATACATTTCCCCACGTACAAAAAGTCTATGGAAATTCTCCCAAGCAGTTCACTTTGTGTTATCTGTGGGCTTTTGTCCACAAACATTTCCCATAGACAAAAAGTCCATGGAAATTCTGTCTACCCTTTACCTTTGTTAAAAGCCAATCCTTTACTTGAAGTGCCTGCCTTATGCAACCATGTGCACCAATGAACTAGGCCGATGAGCCAATGAACCAGGCCCGTCTGAAGTTGAGGAAGAATGAACCAAGTGCCGATAAATCAAGGGGCTAAACAAATGACTGAACCAGATGAAGAACCACTGGCATTTAATTGTATAACCTGGAAATGATTTTTTTCAAATAGCAAGGGGAGGAGGTAACCACGATTTTTCCTATGGGAAAAATTGGTCAACAGATTGGTGACTCACAGGGGAAGCATGCCTGCTATGCTTAGAAGCCCAGTTGCCATGAAAATCCATTGGGCACAGAGTTAGATGCAACTTTGATGAAAGTTAACAACAACCCCAAAAGATTCGAGAATCAAACATGAAGCTTTACCCCACATGCAAAGGGAAACACACAAGGCTAAAAAAAAAAAACACTACCTGTGCAAACTGCACTTAGGGAAAGCAAGAAAAGAAACTAAAAAAAAACTACTATATACAGCTAACCAGGTAAGTTCACCTCCCTCTCGGATCAAAGGGAAAGCTTCTCAAGTCTCATTCCTGGTGAGAAGACTTATGGTGCTAAGCCAATAGCTAAATGAAAAAGAGAGTTGGTGACCTGCTCCTCTTGCCTATCACCTAAGTTGGCTAGTATCTGAGTGGATCAAAATCAAACATGCTTCTGATGTATATGTATTCTGCTTGTCCTTGGAAGCCTGTTGAATGCTGGTCCCTCATATAGGTGCTATTCACCAAGAAATCAATGGTTGCTGACTCATCACCATAAGCCCCTTGATCTGCACAATTCCTCTGCAATGTATCATGGTCTGATTTGTTTCCTTCTACCTCACTAAAAACTCTGTCAGACTCGTCCTCTACTTCCTCTTGGCCTTCTTAAAGAAGGGTGATTGTGGTGATGTCTGAAATGGACTCACAAAAAGATTGCTCATCCCACAGAACATCACCTCTTTGTTTAAAGCTCTCTTCTTCCTTGCATTCCTCCAAGAAGACAAACCTCTCCTTTTCCTTCGTAAAAATCAGGACCTCTAGATGTTCAAAAGTATCCTCCTGATCTTCCTCCAACTTAGGTTCTTCAATGTAGTCGACCTCATCATCAAAACAACAAGGAAGTTCATCAAATAGAGGGGAAGAGAGCTTACCATGTATTTGTTCCTCTTAAAATTGTTGGAACATCTGCATATATGTAATACCTGCATCTTTTCCATTACTGATAAGGTCTTCACAAGGAGCATCAATGATGATTTCTTCTTCATTGTCGCTCATGATAGCTTCTTGAAGGACTATAGATTAGATCTTTTGCTCCTCACTTGCTTCCTATAGAACATGTTCTTCCTTGATAAGGGGTGAAGTGGAGAGAACATGTGGAAGAGGAGGCAGTCCTTGAGCTAGAATCGAATGATTCTCCTCTCTCCACTTGATCAAGACTTCATCAATACTAGGTACAGCCTGATAACTCTCTTGGGAATGTGTAGGTGGGGTGTGTTTAGACATAGAATGTGCTATTTGGTCTGTGTTATCCACCACACATTGGCTAAGGAATTTATCTCTAGATTCCAACTCTATAATTCTCTTGGCCAGATCTTCTTGGAAAAGCTTTTCCTAGAGGTAACCAACATCATCATGAGCAGGAGCAGCTTTAGCTTCTTCAAGGTTTTGAAAAAAACCTTGCTTTTCTTCTTCCATTCTATTCCGTGATTCTACTATTTTCCCCCAGTTCAAGATCTCTGAATTAGAATTTTGCTCCTGTGAATAGGTAGCAACTTTATTTTCTCCAAGGTCCTGGGGCCCCTCCACAAGGTCTAGAAATTTTATCTCTCTTTCAAGAAGCAGCCTCATCCTAGCCTCTAAATCTTCAATTTGTTTGGCTAGGTTGATCTGGAAGAGTCTTTCTTAGAGATTACCAGCATTATCCTCTTCAAAGTTCTGAGCTGGTTCCTGGCAATCCATCCTCCAACTCAGAATCTGCATATCATGCTAAAAAGCTTGGGGAGGCTGAGGAATGCAAGGAAGAGACTGTTGATGCATTGGAAGAGTCTCTAGAAGAGGGACATGCTACATGGTGGTATTTCCCTCAACGGAAAACTCACAATCTAAGGAGTTGAAAAGATTCATCTCCTTGGGAGGTTGTTTTGATGCCATTTGGTGTTGGAAAGCTAGGCGCACTGGATTGGGAGTAGGTACATTTGATAAGTTGGAGTGAGAAAGTGCAATATGATAGAAAGGATTTAGTGCAAAAGAGGGGGTTTTCTTTAGGATAGGAAGGAGTGCGCAAGGCTAGCTTCCTTGAATAAATGGATTTCTTCATTTTGTTACCTCCTCCTCCATGTAATGTACTCCTCTTTATACATCAGCTCATGCTGATATCTGTACTACTCTTCTAGCCTATTAATCTCCAATTCCAAGGCCACTTCCCTTATCATTGCGGGGCAAATTGGAGAGATTCTTAAGGAGATTGCATAAATATCTAGAGCCTGATTATATTCACATGAAGGAAAACAAGACCCATGATTTTGTGTAAAAGAAGTATACATACAAGAAAATGATTTCTGATGCCACCAGGCTGCTTAACCAGTAGATTTAACTTGGAGTCATCAGATGCTAATTTTTTTTGATTTGCTATAACAGGACCAACATCAATCTTGAAACCTTACTACGTTGAAAACTTGGGTCCCACCAGGCATGCCAAAACTATTGACATAGGAAAATGCACTCAGTGGCAGGGAATTGAGCTCCTGCCTTCTCCTTGCAACATGGAAACTCCCCTCTCGCCTATGGGATTGGCGAAGCTGGAGGGGAGAGTCTTTAGATAAGGGCTAGCTCCCTTTGATGCATCATGTTTATTTTAACAAGTGCTAATACACACACACACACACACACACACACACACACACACACACACATAATGGGGGGATGAAAAGGGAGAAAGATTACAGGAAAGCAAACTACTCTAAAGAGGTGATGCACCAAAATAAGGCTGACCTTCACACATCCACTCTTGAAATCAGACAAATGCATACATACACTTCACACTTGGAAGAAGGACCAAGCTGCTAGAAACTGGTAGAGAGGCTTTCATCAAGACACAATAAATAAAAAATCACTGAGGTGTTGTGAAATGCACACTAGAAGTAACTTCCTCTATTTTGGTCTTCCAAATGTCAGCTCTTCTCCTTTGAGCTATAGAAATGGCACCTTGTAGACAACATGTACATTGGTGTTGGACCTGTGAGAGCATCAAGAGACAATGACTGAACACAAACAACACTCAGCACATACTCTAAAATATCTATCCAAAATGGAGGTAAAAAACTACGTTTATTGATTCAGGTGGAAATTTTGCCAGGGCTATGCCTTAGTAAAATGTGGAAGATCCTTACAAAATGACAAGTTTGCAATATATAGAAGAAGAGAGAAAGGAGCTTGGCACTTATTTTTTACAAGTGGACTATCGCGTTCCCTCATTGGGAAGAAGAAAACACTGTTGTTGATGTCATCTTTTTAAAAGAACCCTGCTGGAACCATGCTGCATAATCGCCAAATTTGACTTTGGCATTCAAGCTTTAATGTGGAAACATGGGTCGCCTCTTTTCTACTAACAGACTAAAATTTGTCCCCCTTTTTTAAAAGCATGGGCCATGATACTTGCTATTTGTGTCATTAGGGATTAACATGTAATAAATCACCTCTTTTCTACCACTTAGACTGCCTTGTCACTTGTTCACCGTGTCATTTCTCCTTGTCTGTCACTTTTGGCTTTTCTTAGTTTGTCTCATCTAGCTCCTGATTAACACTCTTCACTTGAAATGAAATGGCTATTCTACTTCACTAATTTTGACATCCATATGGCTTTCATCACTTGAACACCAATGGATATACCATTATACTAATTTTGATGTCCTCTGGGACGTCCTCGGGTCCTTCGCTACATCAGTCAGATCCATGCTACGTGACTTCTCCTCGATCACTTCTCTACCTTTGTTAATTTTCTTAGCACCTTCTGTGCCCCTCTGTGGACTATTCCCATGGTCTGTGGCTTTGCTTTGGTCTTAGCACCCTCCTGAGTAGCTCCTCTGAATTGTATACTTCGGTGGGTCCTTTGGATGGTCTCTCGGGTCTTGCAGACTTTTGTCTGCGGACATTTCCCCACAGACAAAAAGTCTACAGAAATTCTCCTGAGTAGTTCACTTTGTGTTATCCATGGGATTTTGTCCATGGACATTTCCCATGGACAAAAAGTCCGTGGAAATTCTGTCTACCCTTTGCCTTTGTTAAAAGCCGATCCTTTGCTTGAAGCACCTGCCTTATGCAATCATGTGTGCCAATGAACTAGGTTGATGAGCCAATGAACCAGGCCCGTCTGAAGTTAAGGAATAATGAACCAAGTGCTGATAAATCAAGGGGCTAAATAAATGACTAAACTAAATGAAGAACCATTGACATTGAATTGTATAACCTGGAAATGATTGTTTTCTAATAGCAAGGGGAGGAGGTGACCACAATTTTGCCTGTGGGCAAAATTGGTCAACATTTATATAAAGGATGCAATCTATAATTAGATTTACCATTGTGTAGTCTTAATTCTTGACTAATGTTGATGCTCAAGTAACTGCCTTGTGATTAAAACAATTTGAGGATTATGGAAATGCTCCAGTAGCTGTCTCCAAAGTTAAGGTGAAAATATATGCTTTCCTCAAAAGGGTGGATGTAATGCATGAAAGTAATAGACCTAAACTGGGCTTATGGTGTATTTCATGGTCAATAAGTTAATCATAGGAATTATTGTCCTAAAATCAAGACAAAGTTTTATAAACTATGTAGAATATGTCACACAACCTAAAAGTGTCATCTATTACAATAATACATTAAGAATACTAGAGTTTTTATTGTAATTTTTTTAATTCAACCAATCATAATGAGAAAATCTATTGATATTTTTAAGAAATGAAGGAATATATCACCAAAAATGTCTTCACATTTCCAACAAAATAGTTTCCCACTACAAAGTAAATAATTCTAGGCCTAGAGGTGGAAATGACTAGCGCAACAAGAGGTAGTCTTAGATGGATGCCTTCAATGACTCAATATCAATATAAACCCCAAGGTCTGGCTGATAAATGCCATCATTTCTATAATATCAATATCAATCCTTATGGAATAATGTGAGTCCTCAACATCAACAATCAAATTAGGCTCCAAAATCACCTCAACAAACACAACAAGGAAGATTCATTAGGCAATATTCACATTGTTGGGGATTTCAATATAATAGAAGAGGATATCAAGGAAGATATCAAGGAGATTACAACAATGATAACCAACTACGTTGCCAACTAATTCAATGTTATTTATGTGGTGAGTATAATCATTTTTCATGAAATTACCCCACTAATTCTTAGAGGTAAACATACTACATTTATTGTAGAGTTGAAGGATAACATTAGACTAAAGATTTCATATTATTAGTGAATAAAAGGAAATAAAATCTAATGTGTAATGTGAATATAATAAATGCACAATTTAAGTGAAATTCATTCATGCAAGTAGTTACTAAACAACATGCTCCATTAGAAATGCTATAGAACCATGGAATCAGGAAAGTGCAATGAGATAAATATCATGATGCTACTATAGGGAAGAGATTGATGTATCAAAATTCATATGTCCTCTAGAATATACAACAATAGAGTATGTAATAAGGAGACACCAGAACCATTGAAGCATAAATGTATGGGAAACTTGTGTGGACTATGAGGTAGGAAGATGTTGTGATTGCACTAATATATTTGTTGAAACTAATCAACACTCTATGTAATAAATACATCTCATATAGCATTACAAATCTCATGCATAATCTTCTAGAGTGTAAACAATGAGGACAATAACATATCGACAAGGTGGTATGGTATGTCAAAACTAAGAAACCATAGGATGTTGACTCATGAATGGATATTGAGCTCATAAGATATGAAACTACTAATTTAGTATTTAATTTTTGAAGCAATATAAACATGATTCCTAGATCTACTTTGAAATATATTAGTATTCCAAACTTGAGCTACAATCCTATCACTCTCAATCTTATAGACTATGGGAGGGTAGAACCAATTGGTTGCCTTGAAGATGTGGAGATTAGAGTTGTTGAGCTGAGGTTGCAAGAATATTTTGAGGTCATTGATATGAAAAAAATGAGACCCATTATCCTACCTTGATTAGTAGTAAATGGGATTATGATGGAAAAATGACTATCAATATAATGTGCAATAATCTAGAGGGTCATCAATGGGATAATATAGTTTCTATACCTTTGAATAAATTAACGTAGAAGCCCTACTTATTAAAAAATAACTAGAGTCACTTTATGCTTTTGGTGATAACATTTAGCTCAAAGTTAGTATAAACACAAATAAAGATGATCTACAAGCTATAGAATGTCAAAATTTTAAACCATAACTTGATTAAAACATACCAACATAGATAATAAAACAACTAGTTTATAATCTAATGATAACTAAATCTCTAGATCTTTAGTTTCAAATTGAAGGATGTACCTCTCCATCTATGTTATCTCCAACTAAGTTAGAGGCATATTTAATATAAAATACAAGTGCAAATATAATGGATTATACATAATCTACTCTAGAAGGTGTCTTACCTTAGGAAATAATGCCATCAATAAGTGGCGACTCAGACACACATGTTGAATTAGGATAGGGGAGATCATGAGGTATGGCCTCTGTGTATGGTGTTTACCATATAATTCAAATCACCATAATATTTTATGACATCATATCTTAATTTATTTGTATTTAGGTTGAAACATAATGTACTAGATGTAGATCAAAGAGTCAATGCACTTAGTTATGTCTTAGAGGGAATTATATTGACAATGGGTGATGCATATAGAACAATAGCTATAATGGGATGAAGTGTGTGGATTTATGTGAGCACTATTTTAATGAACACTAACTATTATAACATAGTGTCCTTTATTTTAATAAGGCTAATGTCCTAAGCTACACATTCATAAATGTGTAGATATATGGTTTGTGTAAGGTGTTGAGCCAAGATATTGGGTGCATATTTTCATCCACACACTAGCACCACTTTCAACTACATGATATATGCATTAGGAGTTCAAGTGTGATACTAAACATTGGGAACATATATAAAAATACTTTATTCAAACTTTTATATTTGAATATGACAATCTAGTAGTTCACAATGCATTGAAAAAATTGAAAACTTTTCTATGTTATGACCAAGTAGAATATTTGAGAGCTATGATAGATTTGTCATTATAAAAATAAGTAGTTCAAGATTTGAATATAGTGATTCATGATTAAAATTATAATAAAAAAGAACATTCTATTCTTAAACCCTATAATATAATTACAAATGAGTTGATAGAATCTAGTGATAGTGATGCAGATATGGATTTAGAAGGCTTCTTCAAACCAGAGTGAGAAGTAGATCCAATAAATGTCCAAAGCACATAAAAAGCTGAAGAAGAAAGACTACATAACATAAACATTCCAGAGTGAGAAGGAGAATTAAATCTGTGAGAGGCACTACCTTATGGATATAAAAAAATATATTAAGAACCACTGAATCAGATGGAAGAAAAGATCAGAATAGACTTTGTGCCCAAACTTGTGATTATAGGAGATTATTGGCCACAAAATGAGTTTTCAAAGGCATTACAACTGCTAAGAGATTATCAAGATGTCTTTTCAATTAAATTTTTAGAAGTTAAAGGTATATATCCATTATTGGGGTAGATTCACATTAAATTTAAATAATGTAATAATCCCATTAACAAGTGATCATACATATTGAAACCCAACATGAAGATGAAAGTAAAGGCTGAGTTGGATCACATGAAAGAAGTAGGGATCATTTACCTAGTATAATGTTGGTGTAGGATATTACTTTCCTAATCTTTATATTACTTAGGTGCTATTTAATTGGAGATGTTTATCCCACATTTATGAGGATGATGGGTTTATGCCTTACTTCCACCTATATTAGAAAAGTTAGTTCCACATGCATGGGATTGTCAGAAGTCTCCTATCTTCTACCTATTTGTACATCTATATTGTAAATTGTTTGACATAAAATGGATAATAAATAGTTTATTTTTTGTAAGAAATGCATTAAATTCATGGATATGATAAAGGATTCATGGAGATATATTGGTTTAAGAGTCTTCTTAAATCTATCATGGTGTCAGAGTAGTCTCCAACTACCATTTTTTATATTATTTATCTACTCCTTAGGTAAGCTGTATGGTTTCTTTTTAGATCTATGTTTTTTTATTCATATTCAAAACACCTCTATTATGGAGAGTTTATAATTTTGAGTATGATTATATCTATTATGTTTAGATCTAATCAACCATAATGATTTGCATTTGAGTTGCTTAGATCTATTGTGCTAGCCATACACTTTTTTTGAAGAAATTAAAAAGTTTTTTCTTCAAAAAATTAAGACTATCTTGTAGATCAATTTTCTCTTTACATAAGTGTCTGATTCAAAAAATTCTTTCACTATTGGAAAGAGGACTTCGAGATATTTCCAGAAAGTGGTCATACTAATGATTCTGATCAATATCCAATGAGATATGAGGCTCTAAATTTGACCCTACAATTCTATTTTTATATGATTTTTTATGCATGATAAAGGAACAAATTATATCTTGTATTTAAAGTAAAAAATTAGTGTGGAAAATTGATCTATGTGGAAGATTGTTCTTTTAATTTACTGTAAATTTCTTTCAAATCCACTATTTCTAGATCTGGTAGAAATAATATAATTTAGTCCAAGCATTTAATATTTTTTTATGCAATGTTTTATTTTTGACCTATTTATGATGGGATAACGTTGTAAAAATTATATATTTTGATCAGTAACTCAAAATTGAGTGTCATTTTTTAAAAAAGTATACATTTTTTATAATTGTTCTATTAGTATCATTTATTTTGTAAATATATACTAAAATATAAAGTGCTAAATTTGAGGGGGTGGGGTTTGGATAATACAATAGCCATTAAGGGTTTTCTATTTCAGCCTTGTCTACCTTCATGTGTCTATGGGGATTTGCTTCTTCATCCAATATTGCACATTTTAGTATCTCAGATACATTTTTGGCTAAGTCCAATGCCCCTTTACATGTACTTTATAGATTGTCATTTTTTGTTAGCTAAGACTTTGACACACTAGTATTTTGTCATGTCTCCATCAAGGCCCCTTTTTTAGCATCTTGCCTTATTATATAGAGACACTTTTATACTCTTTTATTTTTGGATAAAATCTCATAATTGGGGATGACTTCTTTGATAGGTCAATAATCTCCTTGTTTGGAACTATTCTGGTGAAGCCCAATTTCTTCCTTATTTTTATTTAGTGTTTAATAGGATATATTATACTTGCACTAAGGTATACAGTGACATGGGTGGGGTGGGGGTTCATTGATTTAAACTTGTCTACCTTCATGCATTTGTGTGCTCTATTTTGGACACCTTTTCACTTTTTCAGCTGCTTATCTCTCCTATCACCACCAGGGCTATCCTCTTTGACAGATCTTATCTATATTTTTGACACCAATTTTTTGATAATTAATAGTCTCACATGGCTTGAAGTGTAGCTGTTATGGTGAATCCTAATGTCATATTGTCTTATTTTATAGTTTGATAGTCTTTTCTAGTGTGATTTGGAACTATTCTAATGTATACAATGTCAAATTGTTCAGTGTTAAAGTAGTGGATTTAAACCACTCATGCAAACATTTTTCATTTCACTCCACCCATTATGGAAGGGAGTGTATAAATAATTTTTTATTATCATTCCACCCAATCAACAATATAGGGGGTGTAGTGTACATTTTGCTTCTTAAGTGTTTAGAATTCCTTACACATGTAGTACTCTTTTGTACTTTCATCACCACTAACATTATTATTGATTGAAGCTATTATAGTGAAGTCTAGTGTCAATTTTTATGATGGAGTAGTGGATTCAAACCACTCATGTAGATTGAGTTCCTTCATGAATTGTGAGTATTGGGAGTATGGACTAATTCAACATCATCTTTTGGGGGATTTATATATCTCTCTCCTTATTTTCTCTCTTTTGTGTGGGAGTTTTTTCTATAAATTTTATCATTTTTCTCCACTTTATGAGGGTTAAAATGTATATGTTGTAATTTTTTGAGCATTTTTTGGATTCCTTCTTTGTACATAGGTATCTTATTCAGGCATTTTATTTGTTGAAACCCATATGAATATTTTTTACTTGAATTTATGGAATTTTTAGTGATCATTATAGTAACAATAGTGTGGTATCCACACTAATAACACCAAATTGGTAGCCCAACCAGTCTTTATGATCACTTTTCACCATCTTGTTGGAGGGTGTTCAAACAATGCTTCTTTAGGTTTATCACTCTAGTCGGTATTTTAGAGTGGAATGTTCATGTTCAATGATCCTCATATTCAAAACCATTTTTAATTTCACTTGGTGGTTACAGTGACTCAACATCCATGTACTATGGCAAGATGGATTAGTGTATATAAGACACATGGATTCAAGCTGTATCATTTATTATACCCACTTAAGCTACGCTTGAGTGGGGGGGGGGTGTTAGTGTAGGATATTACTTTCCTAATCTTTAGATTACTTAGGTTTTATTTCATTGGAGATGTTTATCCCATATTCATGAGGATGATGGGTTTATGCCTTAATTATATATATATATTGGGGAAATTAGTCCTACATGTACGGGATGGTAAGAATTCTCCTATCTTCTACCTATTTTTACATGTCTATTGTAAACTATTTGACATAGAGTGGATAATAGATAGTTTATTCTTTATGTGTAATGCATTAACTTCAAGGCTATGATAATGGATTCATGGAGAGATCTTGGTTGAAGATTCTTCTTAACTCTATCATAGAAAAGGTAGATTATGTTAGTACCATGGTAGTGAAGTAATATAATTCTTATGAGATTCAGGTATGTGAGTATTACCACACATTGAATGATGCTTGAATTAATGATCCATTTCCCATACCATTCACATATGAGGTTCTTGAATTAGCTTTAGGCCATGAGGCATACTCTTTCATAGATGGCTTCAATAGATACCATCAAATTACTATCACAAAGGAAGACCAAGCTAAAATAAATTTCACAATAGAATGTGGTTCATTCACATATAAGGTAATGCTCTTTGGTCTTAAGAATGCTCTAGTAGTTTTTTCTAGGGCCGTGGTAATGAAATTAAAAGATTCCATTCATGATTTTGTGGAAGTTTATTTGGATGATTAGTTGTATTCTCTTTATTTAAATATCATTTGTCTAAGATGTGTTTAATGCTATAATGGTGTTGATCTTTGCACATTGCATTGAATCTAAAAAATCACTTGTTTTTCACACCTTTCAATGTTATACTAGGTCACATCATACGCAATGATGGAATCCTAGTTGACTAGGCTAAAATTTTAGAAATAGTGGGGTTACATGATATTATAGATAATTCATAAAGGAATATGCAACCATCACTACACCATTGATAAATACATTGTGCAAAGGTAGAATGTTTGAATGGACACTAGAATGCCAAATAATATTTATTGATATTAATCAAAGGTTAGTAATAAATCATATCTTAGTTTTTCTTGATTAGAAGAATTTATTCCATATACATGTGGATGTTTCTGGTATTTTAGTAGGAGTTGTTTTAGTATAGCTAGGGGATGGTGGGTTAGATCATCCTATACACTTCATAAGTAGAGAAATATCATCTATAGAAAACATTATAATACTATAAAGAGAAGCCTTAGAAATGGTGTTTGCTTTACATAAATTTAGGCATTATCTTTTGGCCACATCATTTGATTTTTTCATAGATCACCATGCCTTGAAATACCTAGTTAACAAGCCTATGCTGGGTGAATAGATTTCTAGGTGGCTGATGCTATTTCAAGAATTATAATTCAAAATAAATGTGAAGCTAAGTTGAGAGAATGTGAGACTAGATCATTTTATTAGGATATATAATAGAGAATAATTAGATGAAATAAAGGATGAATCTCTAGATGTGCACTTATTTAGAGCGTCTACAATCCTTGAAAATATGGAGGACATCACTAAATTCCTAGAAAATGTAATGTTTCTTATGCACTATGTTGAAAGGGATAAGAATCAAATGGTTACATGAGCCATTCCTTGTAGCCTCATTAATAGATTTTTGTATAAAACTGGGAAGGATGATGTGCTACAAATAATAGCCTTAGAACATGAGTGACCATAACTTCTTAAGGAAGCATATCAAGGAATCATAAGAGGCCATTTATCAAGAGAAGCTAATGTTCGGAAGATATTACAGAGTAATATTTTATGGCCAAAATTATTTCAAGATACACATAGGGTGTGAAAACACTATGATGTTTGCCAAAGAATGGGAAAATTGAATCACCATGATGAGATACCCTTGGTTCCAATGATAGCAAAAAAACCTTTTGAACAATGGGGCATTGATTTTTTAGGGCCTATAACTCCTCCAAGAAAACAAAATCATGTAAGATATATCATTGTTGTGACTAACTATTCATTAAATGGGTAGAAGCTGCTACAACTCCAAGCTACGTTATGAATAATGCTACTACATGTTTTGTATGAAAATATCATAACAAGGTTTGAATGTCTGATAAAATTAGTTGGGAATAGAGGTACTCACTTATTAAAAAATACAATGAAGACTCTTATTGAATATTCATGATATCACACCACAAAAGCAAAACCTATCATCTATAAGTAAATGGGCAAGCTAAGGCTTCAAATAAAATATTGGGTAAAATGATGATGGAGATATGAAATGTTTAAAAGGATGATTGGGAGGATCACATTCTTATGATTCTTTGGTAATATAGGGTAAATTATAAACATACAATAGGTTTCACTCCATTTCATTTAGTTTATGGTCTTAAGGTAGTTATGCCTATAGAATACATTATTCCTAGTCTGGTCATTGCAATGATTATGAGGTTGGGTAATTAGGACTAACTAAAAGAAAGACTGATGGATTTGGTCAAGATGGAGGAAAATAGACAAAGAGCATAGTGGATGTATGAGATTAACAAGTTGAGAAAAAAAGTATGGCATGATCGCAACTTGAGATATAAGGAAATATATATCAAGCAAGAGATATTACTCTATGGTAATAAATTTAAAGCATTTCTAAGAGCAAAAAAAGGAGGACTAGAACTTCAACATTTACTATGAGGCTCTGATACTAAGTGACTAATTAAATTTCCTACTTTTAGGTAATTAGATGAAGTGATTCTTACTTTTCTTAGTTGATATAATGAAGATGCTCTTCATTTACCTCAAGATGTTACCATATTCATCAAACTTGTAACTATGGTAAGAGAAACAAGGCCTCTAGTTTGATGGAAGTCTATTATACCATAAAAATCTATAGCTCCACCTATCTACTCCAACACCAGATAAAAATATAAAATGTTAGGTAGAGGAATCCCCATTGAGTATGTATAGTATGCTTCAGTGTGCATCTTATCTGAATGAATCACCAAATGATTTTGGAAGATAACAAAGCATGCAAAGCAAATAACCAAAGGAGTGGTGGACATTGCATATCACATGATACATATATAAGAGGATTTTAACTATCTTGGTTTCCTAGCCTTATAACTCATAATAAAAATTGAAAATATTCTCATCAGCACTTCTTAGGCATTCCAATACCACTTTTTGGTCTTACTCTTCTATTTCACATAATGAAAATCACTAAAAGTACCAATCAACATTGTTGAAGAGTTGTGGCCTATTATTGTATTTGTTGACATTGCATGGACTAAAACAAGGCAATATTGTAAACAATTAGAGATATTCAATGCATGGAAGTTAGACATCCAAGCCATGATTATTTTTCACCCTTGGGTACCTCAAGATGTGATGTAATATATTGGACAACATGAATTGGTTACCATGTTTCACAATGGCATCCAAATCAAATTTATTAAGTTTCCCAAAGTAACCATAAATCCACTACCATTTTTCATCACCATGTTGGATGTGTAGGCATAAGTTTTGAGATAAAAATACCTTATGGATAGATTAGTTCAACCTTTGCACTCCATACCCCCAGGTGCAGAATAACCTATTCAACCTCAAGCACAAGCTTAACTATAGGCACTAATGTAACCAATAGTAGCTTTATCATAGATTGATAATGGAAAGAGGAAGGCAGTAGAATGATGTGCCTCACTGTTGCTATCTAAAAAGAGGACATGCCATAAAAAGAGCTAGCTTGATAAAAATATGTTCTAAAGATAATGATTGAATGTGACTTGGTAGAGTAAGGAGTTAAAGAAGATGAAGTTTTATACTCCATGATTTTAGACATTGGCAATGATGTTTATGATTAAGAAGAGGAGAAATAATTCTTTTTGTAGAAAGTGGTTCATACTTACTAGGTGTAGAATCAAGTAAGACAATATATGTGGGTTGATATCACCCAACCTCATCATTTCATTGTATTTGACACTATAGGTCAAGAATTATCTTGTCAAAGGTTATATGTGAAATTTTTCTAGATAGACCTAACTACAAGATCCTTTATTACAGATAGAGTAGACTTGGTGACACAAGAAATCCCACCTCTGATAATACTACACAAACCAAGGAGACATGATACAACTTGACCATCTCTAAAAATCAATGACATGATGGTGCATTTTATAGACCTATTAGAGGAGAGCACAACTCAACAAGCACAAGAGTCTCATCAATAACTATAAGTCTAGACTATGAAGAGGACAAAGAAGAGGCTCACTCTATCACCAACTTCTAGAAAGAATATGATTTCTTGAAGGGGTACTATTTTAGGGTCATCCTCTTTGAAATATTTAGAGTTAGTTGTAGTGTTGGATTCATCTACCCCCATAGAAGATCTTGAAGAGACCAGTTTTCCACAACCATATCCACAACATGAAGATGCATAGGAATAAAAGGATCTAATAGAGGTGAAAAAGGAGGCTAAGAAAAATAAGAAGGAAGAAAATAAGAGAAATAAATAAGAAGCAAATTGAAAATAAATAGAGGAAGAGGATCATTATAAATAATAGGCCATATAAGAGGAATGCAAATAAAAATTTGAAGAAGTAGAGGCTCAAAAAAAAGAGTGGAAGAAGTAAAGGTGAATAAGAAAGAATAAGAAGTAATAAATAAACAACAAGAAGCATAGGTTGTGCAACAAAATAAAGAGGATGTTGAGGATAAGGAAGCTAGAGATAAAGACAAGGTTGTAGCTAAAGCCAAAGACAAGGTAGATAAATAAACCAAGACCAAGGATGATGAGGATGCTCAAGCCAAAGATAACACAAGGGCTAAGGCTAAGGATAAAGTGAAATATAAAGCTAAAGTTGAGGCAAAAGCTAAGGCTAAGGTTGAAGCAAAAGCCAAAGCTAAAGCTAAGGAAAAATACAAGGCTAAGGCAAAATATAAGGCTAAGGCTAAAGATGAAGTTAAAGCTAGAGCTAAAATAAAGGAAAAAGATAAGGAAAAAGTAGAAGGCACAATGAAACAAGCATTTACAACACAAAGAGGTGCATAAGAGGAGGCTTCTCAGCTTACACCCCAAATAACTATCCAATGGATATGGTATGCTCCCACATTATCCATTTGATGTACCACCTTTTCTCTTCCCTTGGTGTAGTTTAAAATGTCCCCTCTAATGACTATGATAACATCTATGGCTCTAGCTAAAACTATGTAAGAAACATCTTTGGATGTTTTTTAGCTAATTATAAACAAAAAAATTGAATGTGCAACTACTTTCCAAGAGTCAATATCACATAAGGATTCAACTTTGGAGTAGGAAGTCTTACAACTATGAGAGGAGAATATAGATTTGAGCCTTTAACTCACAAATGTGGGCTAACTCATTGAGACCAACTAACTTACACTAGTTACCTGAGTCTTAGGTGACTAGGTTTTGTTTCAAGAAAAATAGTTCTTAGTTATATTGGCATAACTAACAAAAGATTAGTTGGCTACACATAAGTTAAAAATAGTGTGAGATCAAGGGCAAAACATCAAAGTATAAATAGAGGCAATCTATGAGATCTTAGAGGAGTATGAATATGTTTTGGATATAAATGCACTCCAAGCCAAATAAATAGTGTAGGGCATGTTGAATTGGAAGCATTAACATAATCATTATTTATTCGTAGCTAAGCCAAAATTTGACAAGGTAAATAAAGCCAAAGTTGTGATTGAGTATCATATGGCTACCCATATAATAATG
Source organism: Torreya grandis (assembly GCA_037957365.1). Taxonomy (NCBI): domain Eukaryota; kingdom Viridiplantae; phylum Streptophyta; class Pinopsida; order Cupressales; family Taxaceae; genus Torreya; species Torreya grandis. Next base: position 416,447 of record JARHVA010001554.1, on the reverse strand, counting down.
AATAATGCACTCAAGTAGTTACTTTATTCAAGGGATAATGCCATGTAAAAATTATAGACATGGAAAAATGAGATTTTGTGTGGTTCATTTGCTAGCATCTAGGCACAGAGGTATGTAGACCAATTAGATTAGTTATCCCAGGACATCCATATCAAAGCATAAAATCCTAGGGTACTCATCACCAACACAAAAGATGAAGATATTCAAAACTTAATGGTGACTCAAGTCCCACTATGCTCACTATGGTGTAAAAAGTGATGACTGACTGAAAATTGCTAAATCAAGATATGTCTCAGTTTGATCCATGCATTGCATAACTTGTTGATGAGAAATAATTAATTCCCATAAAATAAATACAATAAATTCTTCAACATAATAATATTTCCACAATCTTGAATATAAAAATCCAACAACCACAATAACCTCCACTAGTAGATTCTACAAAACCAAATGTTTTATCCATTGCTCCAATAGATACATCATCATAATAACTTGTTGTGTAGCCAACCTAAAACATACCACCACCTACACAGTAAGTACTACACATTTCCAATTTTGTAGTTTTCATAATATTTTAGCACAATTTTGTAGGATGCCATTAAGAATTAAGAGTGGGGCCAGATTGGTTGAAAACCCATAAAGGGTGGTCACTTAATTAAGTTAGCCTATTGAAAACCCAAAAGTGTGGTAGGCTAGTATGATACTTAGTTAAAAACGTGAAAGGGCATATAATTAGTATGAAAAAGGGTGAAAATTTGTAAATAACAAACACCTAGAGTGATAACCATAACTCTTGTTTTTGGTTCAATTCCTCAGTTCGAGATTCAAAGCAAGATCCTTCACATTGACTTTGTCTTGGGATGAGATAATTGTTGAAGTCTAGGAAAGATTTGGGTGTAGAATAGGGCTACCAAAATTGTAAGGTATATTTGTTAGACACATGTGTGACTTACACTATTTTGTCTTTTGCATAATCTTTTTATATGTATTCAACCTTTTTAAGCATAGTAATAGAATTCAAAATGCGAAGAGTCCTTTGATTTGGGCATAATGAAATGTTGGAATATAAAGAGACAATACTTTGTAAAAATCTATATATAGTACTCAATTGTATCTACATAAGGTTATGATGTGATAGAGAGATTAATGCATATTATTTTGAAATGGTTTTCCTATGTATCTTTTATCATTGTTCTGTGTATAGTGAATAATCTATTTGCTTTAATATGTTAATCATATGAGTTTATACCAACTAATCATATTATATTAAGTCTATGTTTCTTTATGTAACTATCTATTTTTCCTGTTAATGAATATATTAAGTCTAAATTTCCATCAAATGTTTAATTTTATTACTTCATGCACAAGCTATCCTTGTATTAAAGAACCTTTGCTAGCAACCTTTAATTTCTAAACCTTTCTTGATGCCAAAAGGCTCACATACACTATATATCTATACCTAATTACTTATATCTTAGTCTGATCAATATTATTTTGATGACCTAAGACTTCTATCTTGACTATGATGTCATAAACTCACTTACATTCTGTATCTACTAGTTCTGGGCTTGCACCTATTTTCCAACTACTCTAATGCTTACATCCTAGGCAAACACCTACATTGATGTAAGTATCCTATTCCAACACAAGTGGCCAGTGCTTAGAAGTCATAAAATTTTCAAATGAAATGTATTCTTATGGTTATCCTAAGTGATTTAATGTGAGATATTCTCCAAAGGGATTTTTATAATATAATATCAACCGTCATTCATTTCTCACTAGAAAAGACCAAACACAGACCAAAATGCATTCAATCAAGTACTAAAGTGATTCAAGCTTCCCTATTTTCTCTAATTTTAATATCAATCATAGGGATAATACATATAAAAGAATGAATTACTGAAGGATCATTCCATGAGCCTCATTTTCCAAGTTAAAATCTAGGTCACTATTGTACTTACTTATCACTCATTACATGATTCACACACAATCCACATAGGGGAGAACTACATAAGTTTGAGGCCCTCTTTAGAGTATTGGATATGTAGGTAGTGATCATGAACAGAGGGGTCTTTGGGGTAACTCAACACCATGTGCCCAGTAACCCATTTTTCTCATTACCACTATAAAGATGAAGAATGAAAGTTTTGCTATTTGATAAAGAATGACAATCCATGAACTAGATTTGAATATACCAAAGCAAAGGTGACATAAAACCTAGAAACATCTAAGTGGTCACATATAGTTTTAAAAATATTTCCATATTGGACACCTAAATCCAAGTTAGATAGTAACATCTACACCACCATCCTAGGTCAACAAAAGTGTCTATGGTTATAGAGGTTAAATTTATAGAATAATGTGGTTATTCCAAAAGCCATATCTAGTCTAATTTCTACTTGTTTCATATCTAGGTGTATATTAGCATCATAATTAGTTAAGTGTCTTATTTTCTTTATCATTTCAATATCTAACATAACTATATTTTATATCTTTAGCATCTCATTATAATAAATATAGTATATGTTTTATCTAGTTTTCTTAAATAATTGTACTACTTTAGATATAGTCTACCATCCTTATGCCTTAGGCCATATCTACCCCTTTAACTCTAGATTCTCCATATCTATATTTTAGGGTTAAAAACCATCACCTCAAAAGTGGGCATATTAGTTGGCTTGTCATAGAGACTTAAGCCTTCATGAGTAGAATATTCAAAATTTAGGACATAATATAGGATGCATAGATGTCAAATTGGTTGAGACATTAGATTGATTTAGATATGGGACATATATTGCCAAATTGATAGATATTCTAGCAGCATATGCAAAACATATGCAATCAATTTATAGAGACATAAATTCAAATGCACATATTTAGATACACTTGAGTGTAAATGCCATGTAGGTGCATATATTTTTATAAGAGCATAAGTTATTTTTTTTCAAATATACACATATTGATATACATTTGGGGGTATATGCAATGCATATTCACTCATTTTTTAAAATCATGAGATACACATTCTTAAATTTAACATGTATAAACATATATATGCATAAAATTCTATATTAGTTCACACCAATTCATGAGGCATAATACTTGTTCATGAACATGCACACTATTTTCTTCTTTTCAAACACATTTGATGGCACCTATTAGTGATCAACCTTGAATCCATAAGTCCATATGTAGCTTTTTATTCATGTTTATTAAGGTAATGAAGTTGAGGTTCAATGATGCTCAATGGCCTTGGCATTACTCATAGTGATCCCAATGTGTGGCTTCCACCTTTCATGTTGGGGTTACAATGTCAACGCAAGATTAGTTACACAAGTTAATATGATTGAGGTTTGGTGATGATAAATGACCTTGGAACTACTCCTTATTTGTGAGGGTTGGAGAATTTTTATTCCTACCCTATGACCTTTCCTTAGTTATATTAAATTAGGAATTTATCACCTCCAATTATCCAAATACTTCAACAAGAGGAACCACTCTCCAATGCTTCAATAAGGAAACATTACCTCCAACAAGTTAATTATTAACATGGTTTTACCCAAATACAAGTGTACTCCTTCCTTTATCTTAAAACGTATTAAATTTCAATTATAGTTCAAATTTCAGATTTCATTTTATTGACATTCACTACTACATGTTGATTTCTAGTTTGCATGGAGTGGGTTAAACATTAAAAGAATATCCAAAAGAAAAAGTGTGTTATTCACACTTAGGTGTATATTTATTCTTTTAATCTAATATTTATATTCCATTTCAATACTATAATAAAAAAGGGAATTTTTAGATGCTAAAATATGGTATTAGACACTTGGAATGTTAGTTGTGACCTACCTTCACCCTACATGACTTGTGCATCCATATGTGACTCTAATTTTCTAGTCTTTTATAGCCACATGTTATCTATGAGTTCTATCCTTCTAGGTTATTGTCAATCACCTACATGAATTCCCTTAGTCTATGCCAAACCGGTAAAATATCATACTCATACATCTCCAGATCATCAGATTAATATTTTTATCTCTTGGAAGTAATGTCAGACTTAAAACATAACATGTGATAGTATTGTTCAAGTCTAATAGTTTCATCCTTCACCCAATAAAGGTCATATTTTAAAATAAAATCATTCCTATGGGTTCACCCATATACATAGTGTGTTAATTTGTTGAGAAATTAATTAAAGAGTTTGATATAAATACAAAATAAGTTTATGTTTATTATCCATGTATCAAACATATATCAAACATAATAAAACACTTGTACATTCAAGATGATTGTCTTATTCTTCCCAATTTGTTAATGAGTCACTAGGATCAAGTCATTACCTAGTCTAAAGAAATTAATATCCAAACTAAAGTTTTCATTTTACATGTATTAATAGACTATATACATTCAAGGAGCACTAATTACACACATACAAAATTTGGAGAAATACACACCGTTTGACTTCTATCTTCAAAGTATTGGATATATAAGTAGTGCTCAACCATTTGATGGGGAGTGGTTAGGGTCAACTCAACCTAATTTTATTCCCATTTTTTATGCTTAAGTTTATTGTTACATGTGGACCTCTAGTTTCAAGTGAATGATATATATTTTTATGAGTCACGTGCATAATCAGACCTTAGGGTCACAAAATAGTCATAACAAAAGTAGTCACACTAGTCTATTATTGTGTCTAAATTTTGAAATAATTGTTGTCTTAACACTAATTAAGATAAAATGATTTTAAAGGGTATCAAATGTTGTAAAATAACTTGAAACTATCATAGTTAAAGTAAAGTACTTCAATATAAAAAGCACAATTAAATGAAAGAATCTAACTATGAACAACACAAGAAGTCTTAGTTATTTTATGCATGTATGTTGACTATGTGAAAGTAAAATATGGTTGAAGATTATAAACTTAGATTGATCATGTGTGTGAAACAAAAAATATAAATGTCACTATTTAGGGTCAAAACTAGTTAGAAGGGGACATGATTGATTACCACTATTGTCCTCTATGGGTTGATGTTGTCCTTTACAATAAATCAAAAAAATAGAAAACAATTACTTATGCTTGATTGAAATATGCACGTGTGTAGAATTTGACCTTTAATTGTGCATGAATGGATTGAAAGTTACTTCTTTAAAGTTGAAACCCTAATAGGTCTTATAATAGCTTAAAAACTACAAATAAAGAAGGAAGAATGTAATGGGCCATCTTGACTGCAGTCACCCCCATGATGATTGACCACTACTTACACATTCAATACTCCAAATAGGGAAATCAAGCCCACATAGTTATCACACTTAGAGTGCTTAGCAAGTTTGTGCTCCTTTTTCTACATGTATGCATCTAGAGATGATTTTAATAATTTATAATTATTTTCTTGACTTGGATAAAATAGGATATTGACTTGGATAAAGGTTGCTTCAAGTGAATATAATTGAATTTGGGAAGAATCAAGAAGTTTTGATAAGTGCACAATAGTTAAGCATGCCTCAATATTGAAATTGCCAAGTAGTAGAGTAAATAACCTAGAGATATATTTATAGAAATGAAAAAGGGGAAAAACTCACACTACATATCCTAAAAATATGGACCAGCCTTTTATGGAGGGTTTAACTTTGAAAAATAATTTTTGCAAGAGGGAAAATACAAGATCAACACATAATGACAATATTAATTAGCTGGACCCATCCTGTTTGGGTCGATTCTATCCTGGGAAGGGTGACACTTGATTTTATAAATTTTAAAGTTTATACATAAAATTAGATATATTTTAGATTATATTTATGAATTATTTATCACCTCTGTCTTGTACACTTTGAAAAATTAGACATTCACTATTTTTATCAGTTCTAGACCTTTCTCACTTGTACAAGTCTTGCATCTACTATCTCTTTATGCCCAAATGGCTTATATTTTACTCTAACTAGTATCATTTTGATGAACCAAGCCTTATATCTTACCCATAATTATTTTAACATATTTATTATCCATATATACAAGTTTGAGACCTTTACCTATCTTCCTACCCTTTAGACACTTATGTCCCAATCAGACACCTAAATCGATGTAAATGTCCTAACCTGACACAAGTGTCTATTGCCCTAAATTCATCCAATTTGTAAATGAGACATATTCCTATGGTCAAACTAAGTAATTTAATGCAACATATTATCCAAAGGGATTGATATAAATATAATATCAACCCTCATTCATTATTCACCTATAAAAGACCTAGCACAGAGCTAACATTAATATTAAAGAGCATTCAAGAGAACAAAACTTTTCTATTTTATCCTATTTTCATATCAATAATATGAAAACATATCTATAGGTCTGAAGCACTGAAGGATTAGTCTAAGAAATATATTTTCCAAGTTAAAATCTAGGTCACTACTGTACTTGCTTATCACACATTGCATGAATCAAACACAAGATAACATGTAGGGGAGAAATTTATAAGTCTAAGGCGCTCTTTAAAGTATTAGATATTCAAACAATGCTCATTGATAGAGGGGTATTTGGGTAGCTTGACATTATGTTCCCACCAACCCATTTTTCCCATAGCCAATATGAATATGAATAACTAGGGTTTTGTTATTTGATAAGGAGTGATAATCCATGACCCATATTTGAATGTACTAGAGAAAAGGTGACACAGAACTCAAAATCATCTAGTGGTCGCATCCATTTTCAACAAGTATTCCATATTATACACCTGAATCTAATTTAGATAGTACCATCGATGTAACCATCTTAGGCTAACACAAGTGTTTGTGGCTAAAGAGGCACTTAATCTAGAATTTTGTGATTGTAATAGAACCTTCTTCCAGTTTATTTCTTACCTATTCTAGATCTAGATCTATATTAACATTAGAAGCAACTAATATTTTATTTTCATTATCATTGCAACATATAACATAGATGTAATTTTCATTCTTAGCATATCTCAACATTTAATTTAGAATATTGTTTATATGAGTTTGAAAATTAATTATCCTAATATAGATATATTTATCACCCTTGTGTTTATTCATTTTTATATTATTAACTCTATCTATCCTCATAGGATCCATATAAAAAATTTAGGGTTAAACATTTGGTGAAATCGATCTATGTAAGTGCAATTTTTTTTTGATTCTTAGAGTTTTTAAATAGCTAGGGTTTTAATTTGTTGTTCAAATTCTAAAATTTTTAATTTCTAAGTAATGAAAAATAGCAATAAAAAAATTGATTCTAAATGGAAGATAAATAAGCATTGGTCACTCATCTCCATAACAATATAATCTTAATGGATGCCCATTGATATGTCACAAGAGATGAAATCATTAAGCTTGGTAAAACAAAAGCTTCCCCATCTAGTAATGGTGAATCCTTAGAGATTACCACAACTAATTACATACCAACCAATCTTCCTACATCTAGTGGGGACATGAGTTATATTTTTAGGCTTTTGTTCCCAAAGGATAAAAAACTATTGATATAATTACTATAGGGATAACAAATGCTTCAATTCAAATACTAGTTTCACTACCTATTACTACTCAAACTACATTTACATCCCCTTTGGTGAGTTATCAACTTAGTCATCTTAATTCCAATGGGTCTACAGTACAAATAATCCTTCAAGTTATAAATAAATTGGAGGACAAGGTTAAAAACATTGAAAAAAAGGCTTTAAAATCTCTCATACTATTGATTCCTAAGATGTGTTGCATAACCCTCTTTCACCTGAGATATTTTTGCACCCTTTTCTAATTGGTTTTTTGCACCTAAATTCACATTTTATGATATAAAGGGTTATCTTGAGCATCATCTTCAATATTTTTATGTGGCATGCCTTGATTATGCCTCTAATGATAAACTCTTGACTAAATTATTTCCAAGGAGCCTCAAGGACTATAATTTGAGGTGGTTATATGATTTAACTCTCTAATCCATGAAAGCATTCAAACCTATTGAATATCATTTTTAGCACACCTTTCTATTAATATTAACAAAAAGGTCTCCTATTTCCAAATTGTAAAAATCAAATAAGGCACCAATGAACCTATCAATGAATATGTCTTGAGGTACAAGATAATGTTGGCCAAAATGACCAATCCTATGGTAGATAAATGACTTAAAGACATCTTAAATCAAAATTTTCTTGCTGATTTACATGAGTTTATTATTTAAAATTTTTTTAAATCATTTTATGACTTATTTCATGTTGTTCAAGAGTGTGAAATGAAGCTTATTTAATTGAATAAGTTTAAGTATGTATCAAACACACTGGAGAAATATACATCCAATAACAATTTTACAATCAAAACAAGTTATAAGGTGAAACCATTAGAGCCTAAAAAGGAAAAAACCACCATGGTTAATTAATTTTCACATCAATACAATCGACCTATTTTATCTAATACACTAAGGAAATAATTTACAAGTTTACCTAAGTCTCTTACATCATTACTCCTGAGGTTAGTCGAGTGTCATCTCATATTTCTCCATCCTCTTATAGAGGTTGATATGAGTCAGTCTCTAACCAAAATATATGATGAAAATACTTATTATGATTCTCACCAAGGCCTTAGGCAATCTAAAAACATATGTTTTACATTGAAGCATAAGATACAAGACCTCATTGATGACCAAAAAATTACATTTGATGATCCTTTAAAGGAATCAAGATCACAACCTAGTGATCACCATAAACATAAAATATTTAACAATATTTTACAAGATCATTATAAGAAGGATGTAGAGGTGTAATGGTATATGATACACTTCCTCATCCATCACATTATGAAAATACACTAGATGGGATTATTGGTACTTACACATGGCATGTACCTTCTATGGCTCAAAGACCTATTAATTTTGATGACTATGAGATTAAGGATGATGAATTAGATCTTCATTCTTTATTCATTTGATCATATCATGATTATTGAACTATACATAATATTATGATTGATAATGGTGTAAGTGAGAGTGTTTAAACCATGACATTAATCACACATCTAGGTTATAATGACAATGATTTACACCCTTCTACTAGATTAGTTAGAGCATTTGATGGGACATCATTTCAGGTTCTTGGTGAGATTGACTCACCTTTATAGGTGGGTCCCACACATGTTTTTACCACCTTGTCAATTATACCTTATATGAGTGTCTTTGATATGTTATTGGAATGAACTTAGTTACATACACTTTGAACAATAAATTCTATAGTACATGGGTGTGTTAAATATGTTCATACCCATTGGGCAATTATATTTTTCAGTATTCCATATGGGCATCCCTTTGAGCAAGATAAATTTATACTAAAATATTTAATTATTAAACTTACTATGGTTCATCCATCAAAAAAGGGTAAGAAACATGAAATCCCATTTACTAGGTGACTATTAATTGAGAGACCATTGCATCAGAGACACACAATGGGTTTCAAAGAATCCTCATCTATTACATACTATATTTTAATATCTAGAGAACCTAAACATGTTCCTATTTTTTTTATTCTAAAGAAACCATAGAGATTATAGAGATGGGTTAAATAAACCCATATTCTTTGTACTATTTCTACATGACCACAAAGTCATATTTTACATACATAGAGCATTTTCAAGCCTATAGTGCAAGATATTGCACGTACATATAATCCTTGGTAGTACCACTAGTCTAAGCCACCAAGTTCCTAGTGGGGAGATACCTATGAACATAATTTGGATGAGATAATAGGATGATTTTCTATTCTAAAAATACCAAAAAACTAAAAAATGTATTTATCCTATTAGCTCCTTGGCATATATGTTGTTGGTTCCATGTTGGTAGATAGCATATTAGTATTTCTTATATACACATATGTTTCACACATATTTTGAGTATGATTTAGGCATACAAAAATACATGATATATGTGTTTATGAATGTTGGGCTTTCCCTATACTCACATCATTAGGATGTTGGGGGCATCCACCTTATTTGATCATGATACATCTAGGTTATATCATTTTATAGTAATTTTATATTATCATGTTTGAGCTCATATATGTACTTACACATGAATTTATCTATACTTATATATTTTATAATGTACTTGATATTATATGTACTTAACATGTACTACTAACACATATATCTAGGGACTAGTATGATATATTTATGTTGGTTGCTTGTACTTTTTATTTATGTACTTCCATGAGTGTCTTGCCTTGGTATTATCTCGTTTGTTGAGAATTTGAATATTATTCATTATTTATGGCCCTTGTGACTCTATTTGTGTATTATTTACATTTAAATATGTCATTATTTATTCTATAGATATTTGAATATGTCATCCTTACTTTTGTGGACATTTTACTAAGTCATGTCCATTCTATTATGTGACTTTTGAGCATGCACCTTGTTTATGGTCTCCTTGGACCATTGCCTTTTGAATTTATTTTGAGTGCTCTTTTGTGTGTACTTGGTTATTGTTAAGCTTGTATTATTACTATCTATATTTTTCCATGATTTTTATCATGCATCTTAAGCCTTGATGTGATCACATTCTATGTGCTTCAATGATATATTTACCTATACATGTCCTTCTATATGCTACATGGTTCTTTTATAATTATATGGTTATCTTATCCTTTTAAGGTGATGTAACTATCAATTTTTATCTTTCCTCACATAAAATTAGGGGCATAACAATGGAGGTATGTCATAGAGGCATGGCTTACACATATTTACAGTTCCATATCTAGTGGGGGCATGTTTGGAAACATGTACTTCACATTGAAACTTATACCAATTTTTATATTTATTCATATATAGTGGGGTCATGTTTTGGAAACATGTTCTCCACACTTAAACAATTCTCAGATTGGCTAGATTCATAGTTATATGATTCAGATACATATTTGTGGCATAGTTCTATGCATTGGTATAATTTTTATACATAATTTCAACATGAGACATATCTAAGGTACATATGCTATGCAATAAATTTTACATTTCAAACACTTTTACGGGAAATCATCACCCATAGGGTTGGACTTGTATGGACTATATTGAGCCAATCTACTGTACTAGTTGGTTTATTTTTGGTAGGGTTGAGGTGATTTGATCACTCAATCTTAATGAGTTTATAGGTTGGATTTGATTACATCATCCAACCTCACTAGATATATATTATGGTTTGACTTCATTCACTCATGCTTATCAAGTTATAAGGATGAATGGGTTGTATAGTCTAGATAATCTCAACTGTCAAGTGGTAAATCATATTTTATCTAAGGTTGGGGGCATGTGTCCTCCAATATCTCTCTATATATTTAGGTATACACATTCTCTAGATTTTATATTTTATCCTAATATAATTCATAATGATATATCTTTCAAGTCAAATTTCTAAAAGGAAATTTTGTTGCATCGATACATAAATGTACTCCTAAACCTTACACCCTTTCAATTTTAATCATTTAAATACTTTATATTTTAGATTATATACACTACTTATATACTACAACATGATCTTGGATATATGCCAATCACTATAAAAACACTCAAGTTGGACTCAAGCAAAGGAAAGGTGTGTTATACACACCTAGGTATGCATCCCTTTCCTTTAAACTAACAATTTCATTACTAGATTAAGGGGGGGGGGGTAAAATGTAGATAATCACCAACTCAATCTGATTATGTTTAGCCTAATTTGTTCTAATTAGCCCATTACATATTATTCAAGAATTCAATTTATTCTTAATCTACTTTGAGGTCTTATTGTAGTCTTCCTTATAGGTCTACAAATCATTAACCTTAAAATTCTCTTTTATAATCTATTCTCTCACTTGATAATTTCACTCTCTTAGGTTAAAGTAGACTTGAAGACAACCATAACTCACTTAAGATACTCCATTACACCTTCATATAGATTTCTCAGACATTCATAAATCTTTTATACATAATTATGGACCATTTACCCATTGAAAACATTGACTGTCATAAAGAAAAACATGACTATCACACTTAGACATCTTCATCACATATACAAGATTTACTTGAAGTCTAAAAATCAATTGAGTATATGAATGAGATCTTAAGAACACTACATATCAAGTTTCAAACCTTTTATCTCCACCATTTTATACTTAAAGTCAAATTTCTCACTCGTACCTTTGACTTGGATGTATAAATTATTATATATTTAGAATGAACTATACCTCCTTAATTATTTTGACAATATCCTTTTATTTTCACAAACTCAAACTTGAACTCGTATAACATAATGACTGTATATACCTAAGAGGATACAATTTGGCTTGAATGACTACTATTGATCAATATATCAATATTAATACTTTAAATAGATGATACATAATTATATCTTAATGACATAAAGGTTATTACATTGTCATGCATCTAAGAACACATCCATTCTTCCATGTGTTAGACTCTCTACATACATATTTTAGTGTTCTCTAATATAATCATGGTAATAAAGGATTTAAAACATAACTAAACATTGATTTCATAGAAAATCATATGATTATACATGAAAGAGACATTAATTTATAAATAAAATCTCTTTTTTTTATTAATATATCATTAAAACATAGACTTATAGTAATACTCACTCCCCATTCTTCTTTGAGGTCTCCACTTCTACGTGCTAGTTAGGCTTCATATATATTTAGGTTTTCTGAGTCAAACTATGAAGTAAAGATACTTAGAAATGTTGCGGTATGTTATTATTGTTAATTTTGAGGCATTATTATTGTCATTTATGTCAAGGTCAAGATGGATGCCATTAATGTCAAGGTCAAAGTTGAGGCCATGCATGGTGAAATGGTATGTGACAAAGAAGTCTTATAATAAGAGAAAATTTGAAGGCAACCTATTGTCTCTCTATTGAGAGAGAATTTGAAGGCAACCTGGTAATTATTTTGAGGTTGATGGAATAAAAATATCAAGATCATGATATAAGGTAAGCTAATATTGAGTACTAGTCTTGAGGTGCATTATCATATCATGAGCATGGTTTAATAGTATTTGAGTTTTATATGAGGTCTTGGCACAATGTTGTGATGTGACAAGATAAAAAAACTATTAAGATTATCCTTTTATTTAGATAATCTTGATTGAATAATTTTATTAGGTGACATCATCAAGAGCTAACTTGTTTGAGTCTAAATCTTTGAGTACTAGGTGTCTTAAAAAGCCTAGTCTAGCCCTGAGAGAAGGCGAATGCATGAAACATAGTAAAAATTGGTGAATTGTGTTAATATAGGAATGAGAGAGTGTATACATCTATGTAAAAATAATCAAGAAGCAAATAGTCCTTTAGATGAGTTCCAATGTTAGTTTTGAGGCTTAGTTCTTGTATAAATAGACCTAGTGAGAAGTCACAAACTTGGTAGCATGATGAGATGAGAAGTATGAGACTTGTGTGAAGAAGGTTGGTAGTATGTGTGCATAGTATGAGGTTTTATGACATGAGGATGAGGTGTTGATATCATTACAAGAGGTTTCAAAGTGTGTTTGAGGTCTATGTATGACTGACAGTTCAAGTCCTAATGTGCAAATAGACCTAGTATGGCCTAATTAGGGGTCAAGTTCATTTCCTAAGGTGAAAAATATCTTGAGATCATTTTTATAGGTGTTATAGGTTTTTTTAAGAGTGTTAAACAAGTTTTAGGTCATAACCTAAAGGAAAAATAATAGAAATTGGTGTTGAGGTCTTAAATGTGCATAGAATGGGTTGTTACAGACCTGAGAAGGATTTTATTATGCTCATTGACATGTGAAAAATTTTCATGAGATCATAAGTAGTTCATGGAAGTTTGGGAATGGAATAAATTTAATTTCCTAGAATTATTTTTGTATTTGAGGGGCAATCCTTTATGAATGATTGCTAAGAATGGAAGGCAATCTAAACCCTCGTTATGACCTAAAATGAAATATATTATTGGATATGGAAAAAAAACAGTTTTTATACTATTTTTATGTTTTTAAAATGTAAAATAATCTTCCAAATTTCTATAGGTGGTTTTGGTTTATCATAAAAGTGAGCAAAAGCTATAGGAACCCCTTATTTCTCAAAATTTTGATGTAGTACGCAACGTTAACTAGGTCAAAGCATGAAAATGGTTGGAGGATGATGTGTGATAATTTTATTTTGTTACCATGTAAGTTTATGATCAGTTTTTAGACCTTAAACATTATAAATTGATCATGAAAATTGACCTATAACTAAATAGGCCTTATGAGGAAGATAGTGAGAAAATCAGGCAAAAGTGAGAATGAGATTAAAGATGGGTTGTAGTGGATTAGTTATGGATAAAAATGCATGGGGTAATTTTTAAATACCTATATATCATGTAAAATTTTATTATAAGTTTTTAATATTTTCTTATACAAGAAAAAAATTGTTCTTAATGTGACTTGTTTAACATAGTGAAGTCTGTGTAGGGTGAAGGCATGAGATTGGTATGTAAGACCAATAAAGATATTTAAAATTATAATATAAATTTTAAAATATGTTATAATTACTTTTAAGGATAATTTAAACCAATTTTAAGTTCATATAATTGTTCACATAGGTGTTCTAAATCTTGATCTTCATGACTGTGTTTTTGGAGCTTCAAGTAGTTTTTTATGTGTGAGAATGATGTTTTTGAGTATTTTTGCATATAGTTTAAGAATAAAATGAAAATTAATTTGTTATATATGTATCATAGGTTAATTTTTACATATTTTTATACATGATATATTCCTATGAAGGTGTGAAAAGTCAAAGGCTTTTGACTAGGTTCTTAAAGCCTGTGTGTAATTTTGAGTGAGCATATGAAGTTGATCAGTTTGAGGTATTTTTCTCTAGATGGTGAAATATAATTGAATTTTTGTTGAATATAATGTAATTAATATTTTATCCATGTTATTTTTTTTTTTTTATGTGTAAAATTTGAGTGTATGCATCATATTTGAAAGATAAACTTTTTGGTAGTGAGAAGGTCTAATTATGAGTAGACCTAATTGGGTGGTTCAAGGAATGAAATGTGCTAAATGGTGTTGTAGACATAAGGTGATATTATAAATGGTATAATTTAATAATTTATTAAGTGTTTCATCCATTTCTATAGACTCAAGGTGTTCCAAGGATGACAAAGTGAAACATGTGCATTGAGAAGGCCTAATTACATTAGGTTTCTATTAGGCCTAATGGTGGTTTTGGCCCTTAAGGGATATAACCAGCCTATGTAGTGGTTGTTTAAATTATTATATGTGTTATTTAATATATTATAAGGGTTATAAAATTATGTATATGTTCTTATCCAACCAAGATGGATGAGAGCAAGAGTCAAGTATAAAGAGAAGGTCTAATAGGCCTAATTTGACTAGTTAGAATATTGATGATATGAGTGAAGGATATAGAGGTTTATAAACCACATAGATGGATTTAATATCATCATATAGGTATGGTGATTATATATATATATATATATATATATATATATATATATATATATATATATATATATATATAAAGTGATGAGCAAGGTCATTTGACCTAATTCTACCAAGGAAAGGACTAGTTGAGTGAGAAATCCTAATAGGCTATTTGAGAGAGATAAAATAATGAAAAGAGAAAAATAAGGTGGTAATATTAAATTGAGATATAAATATGTGTCCTAATTTGATCCTATATTCAATTCATATAATTTGGTTCTTATTTACCTAATGGGTTGGTGTTTCATTTCAAGTTGGTGCTTGCTAAAGGACTACTTGAGTTGGTGCTTGACTAGAGAAGGGGTTGGTGCCTCACTATATTTTGATTAATTTATTAAAAAATTATATTAAAATATATGTGTTAGTAGTTTTTATCCATAAATATGGTTTCTCACATATCTTCTATGTTTTTATATTGTTTACTTTCATATATGCTTATTTATACATTAGTTAATGTATGTATGTCAATGAATGCTTCATGGATGTTAAGTGAAATTGAAAGATTATTTTAAGAAAAATGATTCACCCCCATCTTATTAGATATAATTAAAAAAATTGGCATTATATTATATCATTATAAGGAGGTCTAATATCTTAAATGATATCCTAAGTGAGCAAAGATGGCTAGTCAAACACAAGGTGGTTTTTCTACAAGCAAAGATCGATTGTTTAATGGATCCAATTATTTTTTTTGGAGTGTTAATATGAGGAAATATTTAATGTCTCAAGGTAATTATGTTTGAAAATTCATCTTACATGGATATATTATACCCCCCATTCTTCCTACAGATGCAGTAGGCAAGAAGGCTAGTGATAATAATTCAAAAGCAATGAATGGTATTATGTGTGTCCTATCAAATGCATAACTTATGAAGGTGATGCACTATATGTCTAAAAAATAAATGTGGGACATGTTGAAGACTATAAATAAGGGAGAATCCAAGGTTAAGATGGATAATTTTCAAACCCATATAAGATAGTTTTAAAGCCTAAGGATGAATGAAGATGAGACCATTGCAGCCTACTTATTGAGAGTTGATGAAGTGGTCAACATAATAAGAGGCCTAGGTGAAGAATTGAAAGAGCCTACTATTTTTAAAAAGGTTTTAAGATATATAAATCCAAAATTTGAGTTTAAAATTAATACTATTGAAGAGATGCAAGATATAGACAAGATATAGATGGATGGACTTCATGGCATTCTAACAGACTATGAGATGAGGATAAGTGATAGAAGACGTACAAAGAAGGAATCTGATTTCAATGCAAAAAAGAGGTAAAAAGAGAAGAATACACAAGGTAATAAATTCAAAGACAAATATGAATCTGATATTTATGATGATGAGTTGATATCTATGTTTGCAAAAAAATTGAAAACTAGTTTAGGTAAATACAAAGTTAAGTTTCCCTTTAAATGTTTTAATTATGGAGAGATTGGACACTTTGATAAAAAGTTCCCTCATAAGCATAAGGAAAAAGATGATGATTATTAAAATTCTTATAGGTCTAATAAGAGAAATAAAAACTTTAGAAGGTATGATGATTATAACAAAATTTTCAAGAACAAAAGAAGCTTTTACACCAAGGAAGATTGCAGCTCATTTGATGAGAGTGAGAGAAGTGATTTTGAGAGTGACCATGAAGGTGATGTTCTTGATGTCAATGAAGTAATATTCATGGCTAAAGAAGTAAGATATTCAAACCAAGAAGATTCCATATGGAATGGAGGTGATGTTGGTGATTTAGATGAAGAAGAAGATGAGGATAAATTCAAGGATGAGTTGTTGAATACTCTAGAAGAGATGAAGATGATGAATAAGAAGTGGTGATGATGTATCTTATCAAAGTCTATGAGGAGAAAATTGAATTTTTTGTAGCTAGGCTAAGCAATAACTCCAAGAAATAAGAGGAAATAGTCAAACGAGTGGAGACTCAACTTGAGATTGTGATTTCAAGCCTAAAGGTAAAATAAGAAGAATGTGCAAGGTATGTAACTAAAGTAGATTCCTTGAGAGCTGAGGTGGACCAAGTATCAAGTAAGGTTAATTCCTTTGTTAAGTTTGAAAAGAGTACCAATTATTTATATAACATCATGAGTAGTCAAAATACTACTAATGACAAAATAGGTCTTGGCTTCAATGAAGACCAAAAAAATAACACTAATTAGATCAAGAAGGTCAATGGTCAATCAAGGAATGATGGTATTGGTAGAATAAAGAATAATCCTATCATGCAGTCTAATGGTATAAGGTATGCTAATCCATTTAATGGCTATTGTTATTCATGTAACTAATTTGGTCATAGAGTAAGGCATTTTAGAAGGCCCTCTAAGAATGGATATGCATAGAACTATGAGGAGAGTCATCATTTAAGAACTATGGATCATGGTGTGTTTCCATCAAGAGTAATAGTGTGTTTTAATTGTCAAAAAATTGGTTATATTTCAAAGTTTTGTAAACATGGATTCTCAAGTCAAAACAAGAAAGCTGAGGCCATTAGAGTACAATAAAAAATAAAAGACAATGAGTAGAAACCCAAGGTAGATAAGGTTGATGAATAGTTTGCAAGTCTAAGAGGACAATTTGGTCATAGAGTAAGGCATTTTAGAAGGCCCTCTAAGAATGGATATGCATAGAACAATGAGGAGAGTCATCATTTAAGAACTATGGATCATGGTGTGTTTCCATCAAGAGTAATAGTGTGTTTTAATTGTCAAAAAATTGGTTATATTTCAAAGTTTTGTAAACATGGATTGTCAAGTCAAAACAAGAAAGCTGAGGCCATTAGAGTACAATAAAAAATAAAAGACAATGAGTAGAAACCCAAGGTAGATAAGGTTGATGAATAGTTTGCAAGTCTAAGAGGACCACTTGCCATGGTGAAGCATAGTCCAGATGCAAAAGAGTGGAAAGAATTCTCTTTATTAACTCATATTTTGGATGGAGTCAAGACCAATAGTCTAAGTTAGAATGTTGTTCAAATTGAGATTGAAGAGGTCAAGCCAAAAGGGTTATTAAAGCCCAAGAGGATTATGAAGGAAATTTAGTCTAGTAAGGATATGAAGATATGGGAATCTCTTGAGTTTATGCTATTTTAGAAACCTAAGAGAAAAGGTGAATCCATTAGGCTTCGTGGAGGCACTTAGCTAGTGAGTAAAATCATGAAGGATGCTTAGTCTTAGGGGGAGTTTTGTGTTCTTTGTTGACATTTAGAGCCAAGGTTTAGTCAAGAGTCTGCTTTAGGTGTGATCATAAGAGTTTTATCACAAATAATTTATATGATGACTTGATCAAACCAAGTCATAATCTTGATAATGTCTAAATATCTCATGGAGAGAAGGGGATCCAATCATGCTCCAAGAGTAGGTATGTGAGCCTGATCTACGTTGAGTTTTTTTCAAAGAGAGATAATGAGTTTGTTTGGAAAGAAAAGGTGTGTTATTTTAAGTCTAAGGATTATATAGTTTCCAAGAAGATGACCCTTTTTGATTAATGTCAAGGGGGGAGAAAGTTCCAATTTGGGAGAAAGGTTAGTTTGAAGAAGATACAGCTTGGGGAGTTGTGAATGATAAGCTTTGTGTAAATGTTTGCCATCAACGACAAAGGGGGAGATTGTTGAGGTATGTGCCTATTGTTTATGTTGAGTCATTATTATTTTCATTGACATAAAAGTCAAGATGGATGTCATTAATGTCAAGGTTAGATTTGAGGCCATGCTTGGTAAAATGGTATGTGACAAAGAAGTCTTATGACAAGATAAAATTTATAGGAAACCTACTGTCTCTCTATTGAGAAATAATTTTAAGGAAACTTGGTAATTATTATGAGGTTGATGGAATGAAAAGATAAAGATCATGATATAAGGTAAGCTAATATTGAGTACTAGTCTTAAGGTTTATTACCATATCATGAGCATGGTTTAGGAGTCTTTGAATTATGTATGAGGTCTTGGCATAATGTTGTCATGTGACAAGCTCATAAAAATATTAATAGTAGCCTTGTATTTAGATAATCATGATTGAAGGATGTTCCTGGGTGACATCATTAAGGGCTAGCTTGTTTGAGTCCAAATCTTTGAGTACTAGGCGTCTTGAAAAGCCTAGTCTAACCCTGAGAAAAGGTGTATGCATAAAGCATAGTAAATCTTGGTGAATTATTTTATTATATGAATGAGTATAAAACTATGTAAAAATTATAAGGAATAAAAATAATCCTTCATATGAGTTCTAATATTAGTTTTGAGGCTTAGTTCTTACATGTAGAAACCTAGTGAGAAGGCATAGGCTTGGTAGCATGATGAGATGAGCAGTATATGACTTTTGTGAAGAAGGTTGGAAGTATGTGAGCATAGTATTAGGTTTTATGACATGATGATGAGGTGTTGATAGTGTTAAAATAGCTTTCAAAATGTGTTCAAGGTTTATGTATGATTGATAGTTCAAGGCCTAGTGTGCAAATAGACCTAGTGTGGCCTAATAAGGGTACAAGTTAATTTCCCAAGGTGATATATCTATTTAGAGAATTTTAAAAGGTGTGAGAGGTTATGTTAAGTGTCTTTACCAAGTTTTAGGTCATTTCATGAAGGAAAAAGCATGAAAATTTGTGTTGAGGTATTTTATGTGCACAAAATGGGGTGTTGTAGACCCAATAAATATTTTCTTATGCTCATTGGAATGTACAATATTTTCATGATATCTTGAGTAGTTCATGGAAGTTGGGGAAGGATCCTATCTTTAATTTTATGGTATTATTTTTGGAGTTGAGAGGTAATACTTTATGAATGATTGATAAGAATTGAAGGTAGTCTAAACCCTCCTAAAACCCTCTTTATGACCTGATATGAAATATCTTATTGTATATGGTTTAGAATGATTTTATTGACCTATTTTTATATTTATAACATGTATAATAATCTTCCTAGTTTCTCTAGGTGGTTTTGGTCTATCAAAAAAGTGAGTGGAAGCTATAAGAAACCCCTTATTTCTTATAATTTAGATGTAGCAGGTAGGGTTGACCAATTAAAAGAATGGAAATTTTTGGAGGATGATGTGTGAGAATTTCAGTTTGTTCCCATGTAAGTTTATGAGCAGGTTTTATAACTTAAAAATTCTAAACTACTCATGAAATTTGACCTATCGATAAATACGCCTAGTGAGGAAGATAGTGAGAAAACTAGGTTAAAGTGAGAATGAGATTAGGGATGGATCCAAATGCATGGGGTAATTATGAAATAATTATATCTAATATCCCATTTCGTTAAAAGTTTTTATGATGCTCTTATACAAGCAAAAAGTTATTTGCAATGTGTCCTGTCTAACACAATAAAGTCTATGTAGGGTGAAGGCATGAGATTAGTCTGTAAGACTAGTATTTATATTTAATATTATAATATATATATTCCAAGTTGTCCTAAGGATTTTTAAGGATCATATAAAACCATTGGAATTTCATAAAAGTGTTCACTCATGACTATGTTTTTGGAGCTTCAAGTAGTTTTCTATGTGTGAGTAAGAATGATGTTCCTTAGTATTTTTACATAGAGTTATAGAATAAAATGCACATGAATTTATTATATATGTCTCATAAATTAATTTTAACACATTTTTATTCATTATAAAATCATATGAAGGTGTGAAAATTCAAAGGCTTTTGACTAGGTTCTTAAGGTCTGTGTGCATTTCTGAGTGAACATATGAAGTTGATCAGTTTGAGGTATTTTTACATATATGGTGTAATTTAATGGGCTTGGTGTTGAACCAAAGTAATGGATATTCTATCCATGTGATTTTTTTTTGGGTTTTGGAAAATTTTATTGTATGCATCATATTTTTAAGATAAATGTTTTGGTAGTGAGAAGACCTAATTGTGAGTAGACCTAATTCGGTGATTCAAGGAGTGAAATGAGATAAATGGTGTTGTGGACATAAGGTGAGATTATAATGGGTCTAGTTGAATCATTTATAAATTGTTTCATCCATTTTTTGAGACTCAAGGTGTTCCAAAGAGTCCAAAGTGAAATGTGTGCTTTAAGAAGGCCTAAATGTATTAGGTCTCTATTAGGCCTAATGGTTGTTTTGGCCCTTAAGGGTAATAAATAACCTATGTAGTTGTTGTTTCAATTGTGAAACATGTTTTTTGATATATTTCAAGGGTGATCCAATTATGGATATGTTTTTGGCTAACAAATATGGGTGAGAGCAAGAGTCACGTATAAATAGAAGGTCTAATAGGCCTAATTTGACTAGTTAGAATATTGATGATATGAGAGAAGGATATAGAGGTTTGGAAACTAGGTAGAGGTATTTAAGATCATAAGATAGGTATGGTGATTATTTTATGAATATATAAATATATTTTTATAGGTGATGAACAAGGTCATTTGACCTAATTCTACCAAGGAAAGGGTTAGTTGAATGAGAAGGCCTAATAGGTTTTTTGAGAGAGATAAAAGAGTGAAAATAACAAAAGAAGGAGGTCATATTTAGTTGAGTGAGAAACAAGTGTCCAAAGGTGATAAATATTCAAGGTAGCTAATTTGGTGTTGAGTTCCAAGGTAAGTTGGTGCCTCCTCATAAGTTGGTGCTTGCTAAGAGACTAATTGAGTTGGTGTTTGAATAGAGAAAGGTTTGGAGTTCCTTGTGGGGTTGGTGCCTCACTAAATTTTGATTAATTACTTATAGGAATATAATAAAAGCTATGTGTCAGTGGGTTTTATCCCCCAAGAGGGTTTCCCACATATCTCATATGTTCTTATATTGTTTGCTTTCATAGATGCTTGTTTATGCATTGGTTAATGTATGTATGTGAACAGATGCTTCATATATGTTAAGTGAAATTGAAGGATTTTTTTAAGGCAAATAATTAACCCCCCTAAATAGATATACTTCTAAAAAAACACATAGGTGAATTTATAATCTCATTTATAACATTGATGAGAGATTAAACATTTACTTGGCATTTATCACAAATAAATGTTTAACTAATTCGAGCTCAATGCACATTCAAGTGACCTTGAAGGATAAAAAAATTAAGAGTAGAAAAACCTAAAAAGAGTTCAATCTATTATCATTGAGCTCATAATTATAATGATTCAAAATCATAATTGGTTATCAAGAACTCATCACAATTATTCCTATCTATATTTTTTGACTATGCTAACCAACAAATATCAATAGAATTGATTTCCTTACACCCATTATCATTTATATCAATTTATTAAAATGTTTGATCATGTCATAATATCATAAAAAAATTGTCATAGATTACATTTTACTTGTCAGACCCAAGACATAAAAAGGAGTAAGTTTTGAATTCCTTACTTTGTTAATATCTTTTGTATTTTACTTACATTCATTAATAACTTCATTTTATACTACAAACATTTTATATATTTTGTGTTTAACAAAGTACATAAAAACACATTATTTTACTAGACTATATTCTAAAATCACTATTTATAGATTTGTAGATTTGAATGGTAATGTCCAGACATGGAATTAATGCATGATAACTTTAATAAATGAACTTACATGTATACACAAACCTGAAAATACATGTGATCCATTTAAAAAACATCCTTATATTCATTTTTCATGAAAAAACATACTCTATCTCTTGATAGGTTTTGTATACTTATGCTTTTAGACCTTCTCATCTACTTATTTCTACTTCTATTCAAACTCTCTTCTATACAAACCTACAATCCACACCTAAAACCTACATACAACTTCCTTTTATCTTTGTACCATATCTTGATTTAGATCTTTATCCCATGATTTAAATCTTATTAACTATTTAAACTTGGATTCTTTCTTCCTAAACTTTAGAAATTAACTCCTATATTCCTGCTAACATAGACTCTTCTTTTAACAACTTTACTAATCAATTCCTATGTTGGAATTTAAGCATATTTACACAAGATTAATTATAGAACATACTATAATGAGTATTCATAATAGGACCAAAAATATGACTTAGTTGACTACTATGTATAAAATTTGATATCTTCACTGATCTTACTATATCATTAGACCTTGATTGTTCCTCTTAGTTATAAAACTTTCTCACTTATGAAAGTCTCACATTTATTATCTCTCTATGCTTAATGGCTTATCCCTTAGTCTGAATAGTATCATTATGATTACCCAAACCTTATACCTTTTGTATAATGCTTTGAACCTACTTATTATCCATCTCTACAAGTTTAGGACATATACCTATCTTCTTAATCTTTGGACACTTGCATCCCAATAAGATGCCTACATCAACAAAAGTGTCCTACCTTGACACAAGTGTCTAGTGACTTAAAGTCATGCAATTTGAAAATGAAATGTATTCTTATGGTTAGCCTAAGTAATTTAATGAAATATATTATCCAAAGGGATTGATATAAATATAATATCAACCCTCATTCATTCCTTACTTAGAAAATACCTAAGACAAACCTAACATTGATATCAAAGAACATTCACAAAGCATTCAAGTGAGTAAAGATTTCCTATTAACTCTTATTATTGTGTTAGTCATAGGGACAACATATTTATAGGTCTAAAGTGATGAAAGAGGATCCCAAGAGCTATATTTTCCAAGCTAAAAGCTAGGTCACTATTTTACTTGTTTATCACACATTTCATGAATCATAGACAAGCTAACATGTAGGAGAGAAATACATAAGTCTGAAGCCCTCTTTGGAGTATTGGATATGTAGGTATTGCTCATTGATAGAGGGGTATTTAGGTCAACTTGGCACTGTGTTACCACTAACCCATTTTTACCACAACCAATATGAAGATGAAGAACTAGGTTTTTTATATTTGAAAAGGAGCGATAGTCCATGACCCAAATCTGAATGCACCAGATCAAAGGAGACATAGAATCTAAAAGCATCTAGGTAGTTTAATCTAATTTTAGCATGTATTTTATAATAGACACCTATGTTTTATCTATATATTACTATGAATACAATCATCCCAAGCTGACATAAGTGTCTATGGATACATAGTCACTTAATCTAAAATTTGGTGACTATTCTAGAAACTTTTTCTAGTTTGTTTCCTACCTATTCCAATTCTAGATTTATATTAACATCAAAACTAGCTAAGTATTTTGTTTTCATTATCATTGAAATATATAGCATAATTTTAATTTTCATTCTAATCATATTTAAACATTTAATTCAAAATATTGTTTATCTGATTCTAAAAATTAATTGGCTTGATAAGATTTATTTATCACGATTGTGTTTATTAATTTTTATATGATTAACCCTATCTATCATCATAGGATACACATTAAAAATTTAGGGTTAAACAAAGGTTTTTAGTTAGTAATAACATTTATGCAGGTGTAAAATAACTTAGAAAGGGATAGATCCATACAAGTACTTAGGATAAAGTAAGGTGGTGAAATAGGGCCAAATTAAGTGCTAAAGTCAATTAATGTAAAAGTGGGCAAAAAAAGACATTATTAAGTAATCATGACCACATTTAAATATCTACACCTATATTTGAACAAAAGTGTGAGATTCATGCAAAAAAAAACTATCAGACTTGGAACATAACAATTTATGGTACCAACCTGATGTTGATGATACCTTCTAGGTACACACAGAGATCCAAATTCTGATCTGAATAACCTACAACACAATTTCATTTCTACCTATAGCCTCAGTCTTATATAGAGTAGTAAACCACTAAGTATATTATCCCTTTTTTGTACTTTCTATATAATAAATATAAATCTTGTAGATTTATATTTGTAATTATTTTTTATACATTATAATAGGAATTATTACAATTGTTTCTATTTTTTTTCAGGGTTAACATTAATGCAAAATATGGTAAAACATAGAATAACTAGATATGGAACATATAGTTGTGCAATATTACAAAAAAATACTCATAAGCTAAAATGATGAAGGTGTTACCATAATATTATGAGTACATTAAAATACACCTAATATAGATGCACCACTATAAATTTCCAACAAAATCTAATAAATGAATAGATTGTGTAAAGTGTATAATCATCTATGAATGGACCCATTGACTATTCAAATATCTATCAAGGGAGATTATTGACATGAAGTTCAAGTTGATAAAGAATAATGGGCTAATACATGAAACATTAAATTTATACTATAGTTTAGACACACAATAGATGATTTACAACAAATTATTCACTATGACGAATCAAAAGGCCATATTGCATTATTGATTGCTTGTTGGCCAAAGGTTAGGGACACATTGATATTTATGTTTTAACTATTTCTAGATTTAAATGATCTAAATTAGATAAAACCATTGAAATTCATATTATGTAAAATAAATAATTTAACACACATTCAAATGTAAAATAGAGAGATTGATCACACTTAATATTTATATAATTGACCAAGCAAAGAGGGAAGAGAGGCACTTAGATTATTTTTTGTATTTATATCATTCACTTACTGTATCATAATCCAAAAAATGACTATGTATTAGCTCTATAACTTATGATGTCATTAGATAGTACCTCAAGATATGTAAGGATGGGGCCAAAACATCTCAAATGGAAATTGATACCATCCTATATTTTCCAACACTATCTAGGTTGACTATGCCAATTTGTTCCACCTAAAATAGTTACACTTGTATTTGTAAATGATTTATGTGTTTGAATTCCCCTTGATCGTATGCATATATATTGATTTTACTTCTCTTTGACTTGAAACCTTAGCTTCAATCTTAACACAATATTGACTTAGAAAATGGTGTTATAAATATGGGTTGGATAACCCTAGCCACCCCCTAATTAGTGATTGAGTGTTTCCTATGTTCTAATACTCCAAAGTGTTAGTGTAGGTTTTTATTCCATTAAATGGTTTTTCCCTACACATGTTGTTCAACTTGTTCAAGTGTCAATTAGGTGTCATATTAGGTTATTAGGGAAAATATGGATTAACCATATTTTATAATTTTGAGTTGTTTTTTTCTTTTCTATATAATGTACCTTTCTAAAAGCATTTGGCTAATGCTCATAATAAAATATTTGATTGTGGAAATAAAAGTTTCTTTCTACTCATGTTTGATTTTGATTCTACAATAAACATAGTTTAATTTATATGTTTCAAATATTTATGCATTTGTGTCTATTAAATTTTGATCCTTGATATTGGCCCACTCTAACACAAAGAGGGCTCAAACCACATGTATTTTTTACACTTAAGTGTGTGTGAGCTCAAATCATGATCCACTAGAATGTAATGCAATAGTTTGGATTTTGACACTTGAAAATATGCAACTTTGACCATGTATTTATATTCAAACTTAAATTTAGAGATGATCCTTTGAGGGTGTTTTATATGTGTATGATTTTGTGGTAATGTCTTCAGAGAGTGAAAATTGATTTATAAAGTTTTTAAGTGGTTGTCAATGTAATTACCTAGTGAGTAAGACTTTAAACTTGATTTGTATTTATATACAACTATTTCATATCCACCCCCCAATAATTGACATAGAAAACATGTTAAACCCAACCCAAGGGAGACATTTTGATTTTAAAAGTAGTACTTGAGGATCTTGGGACACTATCAACAAAGGCAAATAACTACGGCAACCACAAGCATCCAAATATTATCAGCACTATCCAAAGAATGAAAATTAGTGATTTAGACTATAGTGATAATCTACTTAGGATTATAGAGTGTTATTACATATAATAAGGAGACACTGAATATGTGTGATAATAAATTAGGTTGGCCAAGATAATATTTTGTTAAGTGGATGGGGGAATATGTTCATAAGAGTAAAATGTGTATGCATAATTTATACATGTCTAAGATATGTCAAAATTGATGTGCCTAGCATATAATAGAAAATTTAAGTGTCTAAAAATTACCCGATTGTAGTATATTATTTAAAATTAAAAGGATAAAATAAATAAAATTGGTTCTTGTATTAATCACACTTGATGCTAACAAGTATGACCCAAAGGTCCTACTTGTGCCATGCAAAACCTGAAAAGAAACATGTAAAAATTATTCATCCTATTATTATATTAGTGTGAATCATAATAGGATAAATATTAATTTAAAGTATTGGAATTCACTTGATAATTGGATTTTTTTATTTATGGAAAGTACAACAAAGGATAAGATACTTAACATCACTATTTGATTGGTTGACTGTGACTGTGTTATGTATGAGGACATAGGTTGGAATTAGGGGTATGATTCATTTGGGTTTGTAAATGTATCTATATGTATAGGGTCACTATAATTGGGCCTAAGTATAAACATTAATTTTATGTATTGAAGGTGACATTATTGTCCTATGAAGATTTGGCTCTATGTGACTGTACTATGTGATGTGCTTGTTTGATACATATTTAAATGTGGAATATATTATGCTCAAATATGTGCACAACTTTAAAAATAAACTTCATTTTAATTGAAACCCTAGGTCCAATTATTAAGGATAAAAATCTATAAAAAGTGAGGTAGTGTAATTAATCTAAGTTGACCTTAATGACCCCTTTGATAATTCACCACTACTTACATATCCAATACTTTAAAAATGGAAGTTAGGATACACATATTTATTCCCCTTAGTTTTTTCATGAAATTATGATATTTCTATTGATGTAGTGGATTGCACCTGAGGGTAGGATGCCGAGCTCCCACCCTTCCACACACAACAATGGAAACTCCCCTCTCACCTATGGGACCGACAAAGCTGGAGGGGAGAGTTTCTAGATAAGGGATAGCTCCCTCTGATGTATCTTTTAGGCCATAGTTTCTCCTACTGATAACAAACAAATGTAAAAAAGGTGGGGGGATGAAAAGAGAGAGAGATGCTGAAAACAGAACCTAAGCCTAAAAATGAAAAGGTGATACACTAGAAAATGTTGACCCACTCAGCTCGAACATACACTTTTCACCAGGAAGAAATGCCCATACACTTCATCTAACATGGGAAACTCTTCTATTTCAGTGAGTCATGGGTCCATAGAGATACAGGGAGGAAGGAACTAGCAAAGGTGTTTTGAGACACACTTTGACAGCCTATTCACATGCGTCTATATTCTTGCTATAGACACTTCTGGCAGACCTATAGAAAGGAGACTCCACAATGCATTGGACATGCTATAATTGATCTGTGAAAAGCATGAAAGACAATGACTTAACACAAAATAAGAACACAGACATATAATTCAAAGTGCAAGTCTAGATAGAGGTAAAAATGCTAAGTCCTGATTCAAGGTAAAATCTGGTAGAGCTTTGCCTTACAAGCCCGAGAGATTTTTGGGTAGAGTTTTGCCTTAAGGCTAAGAGAGTCCCTTCTCAAAATGAGAAGTTTAAAATATATAAAAAGAGGAAGAGAACTTGGCACTTCTTGGAAAAGACTTTAGCACTCTTTTTGGTTGGCCCATGTGTGCTGAGAGCATCAAGAAGAGGAAGTCACTATTGCTGATGTCATTCTTCTAGGAAATGCCTACTGTAACCATGATGTGTAATTGCCGATCTTGACTTTGGCATTTGAGAGCATGAGATATGCCTCTTTTCCTACAAATAGACTGTGGTTTGTCCCCTCATAAATTCCAAATGGAGAAAGCAGGCTACACCGCTCACTATTTACACAGTTTGATGACCATCTGGCAATAACTCACCTCCCCTTTGCCACTTGGACTACTTTGTCCATTTCCTACACCTTATCTTCTTCCTCACTTTATCTCCTTTTGCTCCTTTAGCTCTCAGGGGTTGTCTTCTGGTAGGTCACTACATTCCTTGGGCTCATTTTTGGTTGGCGCTCAAGCATTTAAAAAACAAACAGCTATTTTACTATCTTAAAATTGATGTTCGTGCACCTATCATCACTTAAAAAACAATGGCTAATCTATCTTATTAAAGTTGATAGCTTCCAAGATGTCACCATCCTCAACAAATTCCTTTGGGCCTTTTCCTCTAATTTAGCCTTTTGTTTTGGACCCTCTTGAAGGGGAAGTATCCCTTCAGGTTTGGAGAAATGCCCTTCATTTGGCAACTGAGAGCCCCCTACAAGGGTACCTACCCTTCGGGGGCCTTCAGTGGCCTTTTGTCTCTTTGTCCTTTTTTGTGAGCTTTTTCTATGGGTTTTTTCTCGCATACAAAAAGTTTGTGAGAAATGGCTGCTTTGATTTCTTTCAGGGTTTTCCCCAGGTCCTTTTGAGATCGTGGCCTTCCTCTAAATTCCTTTAGACTTTTTGTCTGAAGGAATTCCTTCAGACAAAAAGTCTAAAAGAATTCATTCAATGCCTTAAGTCTTTTTGCACATTTTGAATTCCTTTGGCTACCTTCAAAGTGCCCTTTAGGTTTATTGAAATTGACCCTTCCAAAGCGTGCTTTGTCAACCAAGTGCCCTCCGCAAGGGCACTTGTCCTTCGAGAGGCTCTCTTGAATTTTCACATTAAACCGCTCCTTTGAACCAACCATTGAACTAATTGATTGAACTGGTTTAATGGTTTAAATGGTTGTTGAACCAAGGCTTTGAACCAAGTGTTGAACCAAGCTCGTTGAACCATTTAAATGGAGCCGAGCCTTTGAACTTTGTCGATGAAATTTTGCAGTTGAACCAAAGCATTGAACCTTGCCGATAAACCAAGGCATTGAACCAACTATGTGAATTGAGTGATTGAACCATCTGATTGAATCAAAGCATTAAAGCAAAACATTGAACCAACATGTTTAACCAAGTTGATGAACCATTTGATTGAACCAAAGTGATGAACTTTGCTGATTGAACCAAGGATTTGAACTGAAAGTGATGAACTTAAGCACTGAACCAAAGCATCGAACCAAAGAATTAAACTAATTCAATGGTTTAAAAGGCTCAAAGATGCCAACCTTCCTTATGAATTTCTTCAGACAAGAGCCTGAAGAAGCCTTGTAAAACCCAACACTCTTTAAATTGGTTCTTCACGCACTAAAAGACTAACCTGTAGAGTCCATAGAAAAATATTCTTTGCAAAATCTATAGAAACTTCACCTACAGAGTCCGTAGAAAATCCATGCCTATAGAAATGGTAGAAAAGCACCTATAGAGTTTATAGAAATGGACCTACAGAGTTCATAGAAATAGACCTATAGAGTCCATAAAAATTCCTAGACTTGTGCAAAATCAAAAAATGAATTAGCCTAGAATAGTAGGGGAAGAAGGGGACTGATTTTTGGCCTGTTAGGCAAAAAATGGTTAACAAATTGGTGACTCCCAGGGGAAGCATGCCTGCTATGCTTTGAGACCAGTTGCCTTTTAGTCTATTGGGCATGGAGTTAAATGCAGGTTGAACAAAGTTAGCAACATCCCCAAAAGATTCAAGAATCAAACATGAAGCTTTTTACCCCAGACACAAGGGAAAGCACACACAAGACTAAAAACACTACTTATGTAAACTACACTTAGGGAAATCATGAAAGAAAATTGAAAGCAACTACTATGTACAACTAACCAGGTATATTTGCTTTCCTCTTAGATCAAAGGGAAAATTTCTTAAGTCCCCTCCCTAGCTAAGAAACTTATGGTGCCAGACAAGTGGCTGAATGAAGTGGAGACTTGGTGACCTGCTCCTCTTCCCTGCCACCTAGATTGGCTTGTATCTGAGTGGATCAGATTCAAACATGCTTCCAACATAAACGTACTCTATTTGTTCTTGAAAGCTTGCCTCCTATTGGATCTTCATGCTGGTGTATCTCATCAAGAAATGAATCACTACTAGCTCATCACCATAAGCCCATTGGTATGCATCATTGAATGGCTTGTCCCCTTCTGCCTCATGCTTGGGTTATATGGTATGATCATCCTCCTTGATGACTTCAAAGAAAGTATCTTCAGATTCACCAACCTCTTGAAAGGATAAATCTAAAATCTTGTTGCCCCTTTGCATACTTATTTGAGTCCCAATGCTACCTTCTCCACCCTTATCAAGATCATAGCCTCCTTGAAGAATAGTGTAACCTGCCCCAATGACTTCAAACAAATTGTTCAATACATGATCAAGAAAGTGTCCATGCCCCTCCATGACATCTTGCAAAATGAGAAAAGGGGCAGAAATCACTTCTTCCTCATCAGAGATAGAGGCAAAAGCTTGTGACTTATCTTCTTGTTCATTAAAGGGGGTACCTATGGTGATCTCATCCTCATTCACACTCATGAAGTCTCCTTGGTCAGTCATGAACTGAGCATACTCCTCTTCACTTGCTTCCTTCAAGACAAGTTCCTCCTTAAGAAGGGGGGAAATTGAAGGCTGACGAATAAACTCATGTGGAAGAGGAGGCAGTCCTTGAGCTAGAATCGAATGATTCTCCTCTTTCCATTTAGTTAACACTTCATCTATATTAGGCATGGCCTGATAACTCTCTTGGAAGTGTGTAAATGGGGTGTGTTTAGACATGGAATTTTCTACTTGGTTTGAAATGTCCATCACACGATGGCTGAGGAAACTCACTCTGGACTCCAACTCTATAATCTACCTATCTATATCTTCTTGGAAGAGCCTTTCTTGGAGGTCACAATCATCATTGGGAGCAAGAGCAGCCTCATCTTCTTCAAGGTTTTGAGCAAAACCTTTCTCCTCCTCTTCCTTTCTACTCTAAGATTCCATTATTTGCTTCCAACTCATGACCTTGGGATTGGAATTTTCCCCTTGTGAACAAGGAGTAACTTTATCCTCTTCAAGGTCTTGGGTTGGTTCATGATGTTCCTTCTTCCAGCTTGGAATTTTGAGATCATGTTGAAAGACTTGAGGAGGTTGGGGAAGATTTGGGAGGGTCTGCTCATGTATAGGAGGAGCTATCTGAAGAGAGGCGTGCTAGAAAGTTAAGCACATGGGATTAAGGGTAGGATTGATTGATGCATCAGATGAGCCATAATGAGCAAGTGCCATTTGATAGAAAGGATTTGGCACACAAGAGGTGGATTTCTCTAGAAAAGGAGGGGGCACATAAGACTCATCAAAATTAGGTTGGGAAAGGGAAGCAGGGGATCCTTTCAAAACCTCATGAGAAAATGAGGCAGACCTTGGGCCAAAATCACTTGATTTTTGTCCCTCCACTTTACCAACACTTCTTCAATATTGAAATCAGATTGAGGATTGGTAGAAGGGGTATCTTTTGGTGTAGTCTCCTTTACAAGGTTTGAAATCTCCATCTCTCTTTCTCTAAGCAGTCTCATCTTAGCCTCTAATTCCTCAATCCACTTAGCCAGATTATCCTCATTTTATCGTTCTTGGGGCTCATAGGAATCGTCATAGAGATGGGGAGTGCATGAAGGTTGCCATGAAATACAAGAAGCTTCTCAAGGAAGGGTGGGAGGGACTCAAAAAGGACTAACCTCATTTTGTACCTCACACTCTTGAGCAATGTCTTTCTTCTCCTTGTTATTCCATGACTCAACCACTTTATTCCAGCTCAAGATATTCAGACTGGGAATCTCCTTTTGGGGTGATGGGGCCATAATGTGAGAGGGTAGTGAGGGTTTAGATTCCACTTCCATTACTACCAAAATAGACTGCTACATTTGAAGATTTGCCAATTCAATCTATTTATCAAGATTAGCCTTAAACATAAGATTTACTATTTCAGAACTCTCCTCAGCATGATTGGGGAAAGGACCTTGACAGGCTTGACTTGGCTCATAAGCAGGGGCCGTGTATGACTGATATAATACTTGGGGTAGTGAGTATGCAGGTTGATAGACTTGGTAAGGCTGCCTCTCATGAATACTTAGCTTCTCTTCTAAAGATGTAATCAAACCACTCACATCCAACATCTCACTTGTAAGCCTTTGCCAATTGGCTCTTTTAATAGGATCCCATTCACTCTTAACCAGGTCCAGTGCATTTCTCACTTGATGGATGACATGATTAGGGATTTCTTGGCCACATCCCTTTTTGGTGTTAAGCTCTACTACATACTTTTTGTATCCCAACAGTGCTCATTTGAAGGTGAAAATGGGTTGATTGGCAAAGAGACTGGGTTGAGTAGGAGAAGTGACACATTGAGAAGATTGGGTATAAGGCTGATATAGCTCATGACAGGGTTGAGACTAGTTATACTTGACCTGATAAGGATTAACATAAGGCTGGTAAGGATCATAGCCAGGTTGGCCAAGGAAAATAGGGTCCATGGCTCTGAATGATGGAATTATACATACCAAAATACTATTTCTTGATGGGACTAGAACTATTTAACCAATTGATTTAACTCAGAGTCACCATTGGTGTTAATGCAAAAGCCTCCAAAGGCTGGTTGGTTGAAGAATACACCAAAAATTCTTCAACCCTTTGGACAAAACTTGTGCTAGTTGGTTCCACCAGGCATGCCAAAAATTGTTGATGCAGTGGATTACACCCGAGGGCAAGATGCCTAGCTCTCGCCCTTCCACACACAATAATGGAAACTCCCTTCTTGCCTATGGGACCGACGAAGCTGGAGGGGAGAGTCTCTAAATAATGGATATCTCCCTCTAATGTATCTTTTAGGCCCTAGTTTCTCCTACTGCTAACAAACAAATGTAAAAAAGGGGGGGATGAAAAGAGAGAGAGAGATGTTGAAAATAGAACTTGAGCTTAAAAACAAAAAGGTGATACACCAAAAAATGTTGACCCACTCAGCCTGAACATACACTTTTCACCAAGAAGAAATGCCCATACACTTCATCTGACATGGGAAACTCTTCTGTTTTAGTGAGTTATGGGTCCGTAGAGATACAGGGAGGAAGGAACTAGAAAAGGTGTTCTAAGACACACCTTGATAGCCTATTCACATGCATCTATATTCTTGTTGTAGACACTTCTGGCAGACCTATAGAAAGAAGACTTCACAATGCACTGGACATGCTGCAATTGATCTATGAAAAGCATGAAAGATAATGACTTAACACAAAAGAAGAACATAGATATATACTTCAAAGTGCAAGTCCAGATAGAGGTAAAAATGCTAAGTCTTGATTCAAGGTAAAATCTGGCAGAGCTCTGCCTTACAAGCCTAAGATATTTTTGGGCAGAGTTTTGCCTTAAGGCTAAGAGAGTCCCTTCTCAAAATCAGAAGTTTACAATATATAGAAAGAGGAAGAGAAATTGGTGCTTCTTGGAAAAGACTTTGGTGCTCTTTTTGGTTGGTCCATGTGTACTGAGAGCATCAGGAAGAGGAAGTCACTGTTGCTGATGCCATTCTTCTAGGAAAGGCCTGCTAGAACCATGATGTGTAATCACCAATCTTGACTTTGGCATTTGAGAGCATGGGTTGTGCCTCTTTTCTTGCAAATAGACTATGGTTTATCCCCTCATAAATGCCAAATGGAGAAAGTAGGCTGCGTTGCTCACTATTTGCACTATTTGATGACCATCTGGCAATAACTCACCTCCCCTTTACCACTTAGACTACTTTGTCCATTTCTTACACCTTGTCTTCTTCCTCACTAATCTCCTTATACTCTTTCATCCCTCAGGGGCTATCTTTTGGTGGGTCAATGCATTCTTTGGGCTTGTTTTTGGTTGGCGCTCAAGCATTTAAAAAACAAATAGCTATTTTACTATCTTAAAATTGATCTTTGCACACTTGTCATCACTTAAAAAGCAATGGCTAATCTATTTTATTGAAGTTGATGGCTTTTGAGATGTCACCATCCTTGGAAAATTTCTTTGGGCCTTTTCCTCTAATTTGACCTTTTGTTTCAGACCCTCCTGAAGGGGAAGTATCCCTTTGGGTCTGGAGAAATGCCCTTCATTTGGCAGTCGAGAGCCCCTCGCAAGGGCACTTGCCCTTCGAGGGGATTTGGCAGCCTTTTGTCTCTTCAACCTTTTTTTTGGGCTTTTTTTGTAGGCTTTTTCTCATGGATAAAAATTCTGTGAGAATTGGCCACTTTTATTTCTTTCAGGGTTTTCCCTGGGTCCTTTTGAGCTTGTAGCCTTCCTTCGAATTCCTTTAGAATTTTTGTCTAAAGGAATTCCTTCAAACAAAAAGTTCAAAATAATTCATTAAATGCCTTAAGTCTGTTTATGCATTTTGAATTCCTTCGGCTACCTTCAAATTGCCCTTCGGGTTTATTGAAATCGACCCTTTTGAAGGGTGATTTGCCACCAAGTTCCCTTCGCAATGACACTTGTCCTTTGGGAGGCTCTCTTGACTTTTCACATTGAACCGATCCTTTGAACCAACTATTGAACTAATTTATTGAACCGGTTCAATGGTTCAAATGGTTCTTGAACCAAGGCTTTGAACTGAGCATTGAACCAAGCTCGTTGAACCATTTGAATTGAGCTGAGCCTTTGAACTTTATCGATGAACTTTTGCAGTTGAACTAAAGCATTGAACCTTATCAATGAACCAAGGCATTGAAACAACTAAGTGAACTGAGTGATTGAACCATCCAATTGAACTAAAGCATTGAACCAAAATGTTGAACCAAGCCAATGAACCATTTGATTGAACCAAAGTGATGAACTTTACCGATTGAACTAAGGCTTTAAATCGAAAGCGATGAACTTAAGCATTAAACCAAAGCATTGAACTGGTTTAATGGTTCAAAAGGCTTAAAGATGCCAACCTTCCTTGTGAATTTATTTAGACAAGAGCTTGAAGAAGCCTTATAAAACCTAGCACTCTTTAAACTGGTTCTTCATGCGCCAAAAGACTAACCTGCAAAGTTTGTAGAAAAATCTTCTTTGTAGAATCTGTAAAAACTTCACTTGCAGAGTCTATAGAAAATCCATGCCTATAGAAATGGTAGAAAATCACCTATAGAGTCCATATAAATGGACCTGCAAAGTCTATAGAAATAGACCTGCAGAGTCTGTAGAAATTCATGGACTTGTGCAAAATCAAAAAATGAATTGGTCTAGAATAGCAGGGGAAGAAGGGGACCAATTTTTGGCCTGTTGGGAAAAAAATGGTCAACAATTTCACTATATGAATGTACCTATAAATATATATTTTATCATGATAATATTTACCCTTGACCTTGTTTGGTGTGCTTTATACTTGGTTGATGATTTCTCCTAGTGAATGGTTTATAATTTGGGAAGAATAGGGCATAATATATTAATGTGTAGTAGTGTATAGATGATTGATAGATAATTTATAGATGATAAATATGTTTGACATTGATTAGTATTTATATTTCCTAAATTGGGTACTTTCCCATGCTAATGACACATTAGGTGAGTGGGTTCCATTGTATTAATGTCACTATCTGAGTTTGATGTTACTATCTGGGAGACAAGAATACAAATATTGTGATCTAAAAATGTCTAAGTAGGACATTTCATTTATTTAACACATAATAAGAGGTTAATGTAGGTGAATGATAGTTAATTAAAATGTATTGGGCTTATAACTAGCATGAAAGTGTGTGGGAATGGAAAACAAGAGTTGTTTATAGATGCACAAGTCATGTAGGATAAGTATAGGTAAATATTAACATTGCCAAGTGTCAAATACCAAATTAGTATCTACAAATACCTCAATTTTATTATATTATTATAATGTAATAAAAATAATTAAATAAAAATATGAATATATACCCAAGTGTGTACAACACACTTTTTATCTGGGAGAAGGCTCAAAATGTGCAAACTACTCCAAGAAAAACCTACAATAAAAATGTAGTGTCAATGTCCATAGAAAGAAACTTGAAAATTGAACTATAATTTAAATTTTAAAGAGAAAGGAAGGAGTAAACTTGTATGTGAGTAAATCATGCTGACATATAATATTTTGGAGATTATTCCTTGTTGAATAATTGGATAATTATGCATCCTCATTAAAGTACTTAGAGATCACGGTGAAATTGAGGGTGATCAATACCAAAATTTAAATTTAACGAAGGCATGGGCCATGGATTAGAATAAAAATTCCCCAAAAACACATGTAACTAAACCAAAACTAATATTATAACCCTAAGATGCAAGGAATGAGTCACATAATGGGATTATAGAGTAATGTCTAGGTCATTAAATGATGTAGAACCTCAACCAAATTAATTATTTAAACATGAATCAACCACTACCAAAAAAATTATAAATTTAAGGTTTCTTCATACTTGAAAATAATTTATAAATAATTTCAAAGATGAAAATGTGAAAATGTCCATGAATTGACACTATGCCCCACTTAATCAGTATCAACTGTAAAATGTCATAATTTGCATGAACCAACATTGTGTCCAAGTAAGACCTAAAATGGTTGATATGTACATGAACCAATATCATCCCAACTAAATTTGAAATGGTGTATATGTGTATGAACTAATATCATGCCCACTTGAATTTGAAATGGTGTATATGTGCATGAGCCAATATCATGCCCAATACAATATGCTTTATAAAATGGAACACATAGGCTCTACACATGCCCTCAAATGTATTAAAATCTATGTCAATATGAATTTTTAAAATTATGGAGTGTAAAATGGATTACATATTCCCTACATATGGCCCAAAAATCCATCAAAAAAATTTAATTAAGTATCCCAATCTGATATCTGCATCACATCTAAAATCTAAAATTTATATGTTGTGCCTAAATTTTCTCATGGAGGATTTAGTGTTTATGATAAAACCAATTAATTTACCCCCATTTTGAGGTTAGGTTATTTAAACTCACTCATAATTTAATCTATTTTTAAATGAAGTGAATCAAATTAATATATTAAACTATTAAAATTTGAATGCTAGGATATATAGATCTGATAGTGAAATATAATATGTTAGATAATTTTACAAAATTTAAAACTTATTAAAAATAGTAAATAATACTAAGGATATGCAAAAATATTTAGAATAGATCTTATGTTAACTATGTAGGCAAAATGTGATGAAAAATATCTTGAAAAGACTTTTCTATTGTGTCATGAATGAATGTTAGAATTTAAACTATGATTGGACAAGTCCACAAAAGGAGGACATGAGTATAGTAAGACTTTATCTAATGAATGTAATTGAATTTTGGTTTAATAGATTATTAATTTCTTGATCTAGGTCTATACAACTACTTTTAAGGGCTTACTAATTAATTCCATGAGCTGAGGTAATGTTTGGAAGACTTGCAAAACACAAACCCTTGTTATTGCACAATAAAATCAATAGATATCAAATACAAAGGGGGAAATAGGGTTAAGGGAATATTTTAGCTACCCTTTAAAAAAACATATGTAATTTGAGTATTATCAACTTTGGCCAAATGGACCTTAGGCTGATGTAGTTCTCCCTCCTAGGGTGATTATGTGATCTATGATGTGTAACTATATGAATATAGATAGAAGATTGATTGAAATGATTGATACTATATGAAAATGAACTATAATAAAAAATATTCACACTTTGTATATGATTTTTAGAATGCATAAAAATTGAAATTTGAAGAAATAATGATATTTTGATCAGTGTGTAGTAAGATTACCAAGTGTTTACTAGATGTATTTACAGAAGCCTTGATGCATTTCGTAAGAGAACGTTTAAAATATTTTAACTAATAAACCTTTCCAACTACATGGGAGGGGTAAAATAGACCATGAAAAATTTAAAAATTTATCATCAAAGTGTGGGGGACAAGGTTGCACTAGTGGACAAGGTCGTAGTGTAGCCCCATCCAACCTAGTGCAGACTTATCCCAAAATGATAGGGATTATTAGAAAATGTATGACAAGAACCTTTAGGGTGAATAGGGATTAATGTGGTTAAAATATGGATGTATGTATGATATTTTTAGTGTTCAAAAGATAGTGAAGGCTATCTTATAGATTATGAGTTAGTAAAATGACAAATAGAGAAAGTAGGGTAAGGATGATAAGAATAAACATTTTCAAACACTTAATGATAGAATTTATATGTCTACATTTTCCACACTTTCTTCTAGTGATACAAAAAAAATGAAATTAATGGATTAAAATATATGAGAACTTAAGTGTGTATACACACTTTGTATTTGAATGTGAAGATTGATTGTGTAAGATGCATTAATGTGAAACCAACATAAGTATACAAATTAACTACCCTATAAATTGAGGTTGGAGAAGTGTTTTCCCCCTTGTTGAGGATTTTGGAGAAATTTTGAACCTATAGCAAATTGAGAGTGATCAAGTATCAATTTGGAAACCTTTGAATGCTCTTGAGTTGGAAATATTATATACTTTGAAATAAAATAAGATACAAAACAAAACACCAAAGTGATCTACAAATCACAAAAAAATGGAAGCATACTCTTGTTACTACAAAATAGATTTAAGAGCTTTCACATAGTTTGGACAATGCTTAATAATAGATTTCAAAAATATTACACAAATCTTATAATAATTCTATCAATAATAAGTATTTATAGATCATTGTAAAAATAATGAATGCACTAACAATAAAAATTATCTAATAAACTTCTAACATACTAAATAATATAATTACAAGGCAACCAAATATTATTAAAGAATTATAAAATTAACCTATATGCCCAATGGGAATTATTTATTTCACTCACCCCCATAATGACCATTGAGATAAATCTTAGAGAATGTTTGAGATTATGGAACCTTTCGAAAGCTAAGGTATTCATGAAAATATCTATTAATTGATCCTTTATAATATAATACACCATCTTCATATGTCCTTATTGAACCAACTCTCTAATTTAATGATGTTGAATCTCAATATGCTTAGTCATACTATGAAAAACTAGATTCTTTATCTTATAAATAGTAATCTTGTTGTCACATTAC
This sequence comes from Torreya grandis, assembly GCA_037957365.1. NCBI lineage: Eukaryota > Viridiplantae > Streptophyta > Pinopsida > Cupressales > Taxaceae > Torreya > Torreya grandis. The sequence goes on along the minus strand of JARHVA010001554.1, from coordinate 376,231 downwards.
AACAAGGTAGGTTTATTATATAAATGATGCAAATTTTCTAACAATCACCTCAACCATACTATCTGGACAACTACTGATGTTGAAGCTTTGTACTCTGCCTCTATTATAGAAAGAGATAGAGTTGGTTATTTTTTGGTCTTCCAAGAAAATGTTGTAGAACCAAGACTAAATGTATAAATAGAAGTAGAATTATGATCATTGGTAGAATTGACCCAATTTTAATCTATATATCCTATAAATATATTATCCTTTAAATACTAAAATTTGAGTCTATAAATCAATGCCCATTTTATATATCTGAGAATTCTCTTTGCTACATTTTAATGTGTTTCTTTAGGTTTTGACATGAACCTAGATACCAAAATCAATACATATGTGATATCAGGTTGATTAGAAGTCAAATAGATAAAACCATTAATCAATTGATTGTATAGAATGGTATCCACTTGATCTCATTCATTTGTATTGGAAAATTTAAAACCAACTTCACTGGGTGTTTCAACTAATTTTAATTCTTTCATTTTAAATTTATGCAAGATATATGAAACATATTTTTTTTGAGACATGAATATTCCATCTTCACTTTGATATACTTCTATACCAATAAAATAGTGCATATGTACCAAATATATCATCTCAAAATTTGAAACTATAGCTACTCTAAACTATACCAACAATGCCATATTATTTCAAGTGTAGATAAGATCATCCACATAGATAAATAAGATAAAAATATCATTACCTATACTATTAATATAAAAATTAGGATTTGATTGACTCTTGATAAAACCTTTCTTACATAGCATGAATATATCCTTAAATACCATGCTCTACGTGGTTATTTTAGACCATATAATGCCTTATTCATCATATACATATAGTTTTCCTTATAAGATATTTAAAATCCTATAGGTTGTGATAGATATACTTCCTCACCAATGTATCCATTAAAAAATGCACTTTTTACATCAATTTGATAGATAGTCTAACCGTGCTAAGCTATAATAGCTAATGCCATCTAATGGTGTCCATCCTTTCTATATGTGCAAATGACTTAGTATAATCAATACCTTCCTATTGAGTGTACCATTAATGACTAGTATAGCCTTATATTTATCAATACTTCTATCTTATTTTTAATTAGTTTTATACACCCATTTTGTACCAATAACTTCTTTACCAGGAGGGTATTGGATTGATTCCCATTTGTTATTTCTCTCACTTGTTTATATTTCACCCTTAATAGTTTCAACCCACTCTTATTTTTATTGATCTTCCTCAAAAATTTATGGTTCATCATTTTTCATAACTTGTGACATTAGTGCATAGTTAACTTTTAATTGTGATGTTTTTGGAACACATTCAACATTTATATCCAACATTTGAGTTTGTGGGTGATTCTTTTATATTACTTTGATATTTTCTTGCTTCCATACTAGAAGATTTTGGTGATCCTATAATTCCATCAATCACAACTTATTTTTCATTTATTTCTAATTCATGAGTATATTCTTCCTCTTCTTGGAAGATCACATCTCTACTTATTACTAATTTATTGCATAATGGATCATAAAACATGTATGACTTATTTTATAAACCATATCCAATGAAAATGTTTTTATCCCTTTATCATATATTTTTTCCTTTGGTATGTGTGTATAGGAAACACATATAAACACTCTTAAGTGATAAATACTTGGATTATTTATAAACCATGCTTGTTTAGGAGTCATTACTTTTACTACCTTTGCAGGACTTCTATTCAGAATATATACTATTGTATTTACTATTTCACCCCAAAAAATTTTATCCAAGTTTTGCTCTTTCATCATACTCCTTTACATTTCAAAAATGGTCCAATTATTCATTTTATCTACTCCATTTTGTTGTGGAGTATAGGAAGTAGTGAATTCCCTATTAATTCCATGATTTATGTAAAAATCATGAAATTGATTTGACTTATATTCACCTCCATCATCTAACCTAATAAATTGATTTAATTTTTACTCTAATTTTCAACCATTTTCTTGAACTCAAAAAACTTTTCAAATATCTTTGATTTTACAGTCAAGAAATATACCCAATTTTTTCTTGAGCAATCATTAATTAAGGTTAGAAAGCACTTTTATTTATTCAAAGTAAAAGTTTGCATAAAACCACATAAGTATATATGAATTATGTCAAGAGGTTATCTAACTCTTCTAGATTTACCTATTATAAATCTTGCTCTATGTTGTTTTCCCATAACACATTGTTCACATAATTCATTTATGTTTTTAATGTAGGGAAGTCCTTCAACCATTTTTCATTTATTAAGAAATATTAACCCACTAAACTAAGATGTCCATATATTTTGTGCCAAATTTTACTATCATTCATATCACTTGCCTTCAATGATTTATTTCTTTGTGAAAAATAAAGAGGAAACATTATATCACTAGTCATGTTAGTTCTAGCTACAATTACATTCTTTTTTAAAAAAATTCTTGACAATGTATTCATTTCCATCAAAGGTAAATTGAGAATTTTGTTCCAACATTTGTCTCATAAATAGCATGTTTTTTTTGAGTACAAGAATAAATAAAGTTTCATTGATGTGTTTTACCTCACCATCATCTATTGTCATTATAATAGTGCATTTTCCTTGGTTCCATGAGATTGATTATCTCCTAGTACAATTGTGATATTATTCCTCTCATATAAATTGATTAAAAAACTCTCATTAGATGTAATATGATAAGAACATATAGAATTAATATACCAATTAGTATTATTACTTGTATTTGTATTGAAGCAAGAAACAAACAAATTTCTTTTGTCTTCAATAGTGTTATGGGCATTTATTTCCTCCATGTCTACTTTCTTAGACCAATAATATAATTAATAATGTCCAAGATTATTGTAATAAAAAACTGAACATTTATTTTATATCCCTCTCTAAAATCACTACTCCTTCCTCTAAAGTTACCATTATTTCTTTTGAAATTACCACTGATTCCTCTCACATTAGTGCCTCTTCCTCCACCTCTAAAATTAATAGATTTACCTCTTGATTAATTTATATTATAGTGTTTTGGAAATTGAGTTCCTATACCTATAATTTCTATTTTATAAGAAAATTATTATTCAATACTCTCCTAACTACTCTTCACTCTTTCTTATAAAGTTATTAAGATCCCACTTAAACCATCTATCTTCATGCTTATGAGATCTTTATAAATCTCAATTGTTGAAACTAAATTTTCATTTTTTTAGGGGTAATTATTATCAAAATTTTCTCAATGATATACTTATCATCTATATATTCTCCCATTACCTTAATTTTATTGACTATGCCTTCTACCTTTATCAAAAAATCATTAATAGATTCATTACTTGAAATTTTCATATTTTCAATATTATTTCACAAAGTTTGTAACTTTATAGTTTGTGCATCTTGATAAATATTTAAAATTATACCCCATGCATGTTTAGAGTGACTAGCTCCACTTATTTTAGGAAATATGGTTTTATTTATTGCACATTTAATATAAATATAGCCTCATTACCCTTATTTACATTTGCTTTATCTTCCTTATTTGTGCATCATTTAGACGATTCACATATGTAGGTTTTATATACCCATTTTGAATAATTTCCCACACATATTTATATTTTAACAAAGTCTTCATCATACCACAACAATAAGTGATATTTTCACCTTCAAATATAGGAATTAGGCTATTGGGTATACCATTTACACAAATATTTTCCATTATAATAATGTGCAATCAAACATAAATATGCAACACAACATCAAAGAGATATCTCAATTGAGATACTCCCCCTTTATCACCCAAAATGGGACCACATACCAAAAAATATATTTTTAAAAATTATTTTATAATTATAATTACTGATAAAAATTAGTATCAAATGAAAAAGACTGAAAATACACATTTCCTTTTATCTAATAGTGAAATAACTATATTTTTTGAACACCTTAACCAGCTCTTCAAAATAATTGTTTCACGATATTTACAAACACTTAAGATAAAATATTTTATCTACAAGTATTACCTACTATTATCATACAATGTGGCCAAATTTTGGCTCTTGATCTTTCACTATACAATAAAATTTAAATCAATGGACTTAAAAATTATAAATTTGTGCAAAAATGCATCACTCCTTGCCACACCTTGCTTAGATCTGACTCCTTTGAAAAAAAATCCTCTTCTTGTAGGTGACTCTTATCAAATGAAAGATACAATGAAATATAGATAATATATATATATTTACACTTCTCTTATGTATATCTAATAAGCAAATCATTGAATCAAATTAGATCTAGAATATTTGACTCACTTTTCAAGCCTCTTTTCAAACATGAATTTTATTCTTACAATTGTTTTTAGATTATAAATAACCAATAAAAAATAATTATGGGTTTTATGATCCTCTACCTTACCTTCCCAGATCATTTTAAAAATATGAATTTATTTAATAAACAAGAAAGATATTTTCATTTTACTACTTCTATTTCAAACTATTTAAAAACAAAAATAAATCAAACCACACCTTTCTCTTATTTATCTCTTTTTATTGCCAAGCTTCCTTCTTCCTCAGATCTACCTCCTAGATTTAGAATGCTCCTAAATCCCTTATATATAGCTCCCAAATTTATCTTACTCTGAAACTCATCAAATATGACTCATAGAATCCTCAAATTTGGCTCTGAAACCAAATGAAAGAAAATTGAGACAAAAAACAAAACACCAAAGTGATATGCAAATCACACACAAATGGAAGCATAATATTATTACTAAAAAATAGCTTCAAATTTTTTCACATAGCTTGGAAAAAGCTTACACAATAGCTTTTAAAAATATTAAACAATACTTATATGAATAAGAAATGTTTATGGATCCTTTTACAAACAAAAAATGTACTAAAAATAGAAATTATCTAAAAAATTATAACAAATTATAGATGATATTTATGAATTATTTAACACCTTAGTCTCATACAGTTGGCAAACATAGACCTTGGTTTTTCCTATTAGTTATAGACCTTTTTTTTTTCTTCTGTAAGTCTTGCATCTACTCTCTCTTGTGCCCCTTGGTCTATCTCTTAGTCCAACCAATCTTATGTTGATGTCCTAAGCCTTCTATCTTACCCAAAATGCTTAAAACCAACTTATCTTATTAATTTACAATTTTTGAGTCCACACCTGTTTTTATGCTCCCTAGACACTTGCATGTTAGACATACACCTATATCAATGTAAGTGTCCTATTCTGATGTAAATGTCTAATTATTGAAATTCATCTAGTTTGAAAATGAAACATATCAATTTGGTTAACCTAATTGATATTATGTGATATATTCTCTTGATAAGAGTGGTATATGCATGATCACTCCTCATTCTACCTAGAAAATACCTAAAGAGACCAATGAAACTTATCAAAATTACTCAATCAAGAACTCAAGTGAGCAAAACTTCCCTATTTTCTTCTATTTCCATATCAGTCATAGGGACAACACACCTATAGGTCTAAAGTAATGAACGAGCAACCCAAGAGCTATATTTTCCAAGTTATAAGCTAGTTCATTATTTTACTTGGTTATCACACATTACATGATTCACACATAAGAAAATATGTAAGGGAGAGATAAATAAGTTTGAGGACCTCTTCAGAGTATTACCTATGTTGGGAACACTGATTGATAAAAGGGTATTTGGGGTTATCTTGACACCATGATCCCACTAACCCATTTTACCCAAGGTTACTATGAAGATGAAGAGCTAGGGTTTTATCATTTGATAAGGAAAAATAGTCCATGACCTAGATTAAAGTGCATTAAAGTAAAGGAAACAGATGAATTAGAAGCATCAGATGGTTGCATCTAGTTTCAATAGGTTCTCTATACTAGACACCTACATCTAATCTAGCCAGTAACATTGCTGTAGCTATCCTAGGTTGACACAAATGTTTGTGGATATAGAGTCATTTAATCTATAATTGGGTGACTATTCCAAAATATTTTTATAGTTTGATTCTTGCCTATTCAATATCTAGATCTATATTACTATTAGAACTAGATAAGTATCTTATTTCTTTATCATCGTAATATCTAACATAGTTATACTTTCCATTTTTAACATATCTCAGTATAATCAATTTAGTATATGTTCTATCTAAGTTTTAAAATTAATTGAACTAATATAGATCTCTTTATCATCCTCATGATTATTTATTTCTATATTCTTTATCATATCGACCCCATATTGGGATACACATCCAATTTAGAGTTCACCAAATGTCTAACCCCAAATTAGATGTGGATCATAATATGGAATAGATAGGGTTAAGAATTTTTGATATCCACACATATGACACACATGATATGAGACATCTTAAAAGGCATCTCTTTAATGAGATCCTTAGGTTCTAGTGGCACTTTTATTTGTCCATAGTGTATACGAAGGAAAGTGAAGCTGATCTATAAATCAATCCTAGATCGAAGAAGATAAATTACACTAACCCTTCCAAAAATGATAAAATTAGTTGGCTAAACAACTTAAGTTTACCTATGAACTAGTATGTAATATTAAGTTTTAACTATATGTATGCTTATTATGTGAAAGGGAGATAAGGGAAGAAGGGAGAATACATATATCAGTGTATAGAAGTAGTATAATGAGAAATCATGTTTGCTAATTGATCATATGGTAAAGATAAAATAATAAGGGAATAATGGTTGTATAACCAAGTTGCAATAATAAATATCTTTATTTAAGGTTGAAATATAGAAAATAATTATCAAAGATAAAAATAAAGGAATTTATGAGAAAGAATTGAAACCATAATCATAAGTTTGAATCCATGAAAATATTGAGAATAAGCCATAAGAGAAAGTGAAATAGAATAAAACCATGTAAATAACCTAAAACATAATATAATGGTTCATGCAAAAGAGATAAGTGAAATCATGTTTGAAAAATGGAAAAAAAATATATGAATGAATCACCAATCCAATCCAAATAATGTAATATAATGATAAATAATGTGAGATAACACCATGTTACATTCACAAATATTGATATATTTGACCAAAAATGGTATCCATAACATCTGACACATCTATATGCAGATTACTTCTGACATTATTTAGAGTCTCATCAATCTTTGTGAAAAGTTATGAAAATACTTCCTTTCATATCAACTCTACTAAAAAGTTGTGTAGAAGAAGAAGAGTGATGATCATGTGGTACCTCCTCTTTGGGATACTTGATGAAAGGAATGGGTATCTCAATATGAATGGTATCTATGGATTAAGGAGGAAGTGAAACTAATAGAGAATGAGAAGCCTTCATGTGTAGGTGACCTATAGCAGGAGGAATAACTAGTGATGGTGTAGACTATGGGAAATATTGGATATGTTTCTTAATCACTCAACATCGATCAATATGATGGGTAGAACACTAATTCCAAAAATAATAGACTTCCATGTATTTAAGTATGTAATCTAAAATTATATTAGGAGGAGGTATAATCTTATCTTTAGGCTAGGAAATGACTAGTCATAAAGTGTCTTGGCAGTGAGTAGAGGAATGGTTATTTGTTTCATAGAAGAAACAATATGTCTATTAAGAAAATATGAAGGTCTAATAATTGAAGTGGTAGAAGAGGAATCCCACAACTAATAATATAAATGACAATCCTTGGTCTAATGAACATCAACTCTATGAGTACCATAATAAGGCTCAACTACCCATTATGTGGGTAAGGGATAAAGATGAATTAATGTTATAAGATAATCACCAAGGAGGGGATAAGTTGGAGTGAAACTGGACAAGGATCATTTATAGGTAAGGCTAGTTGTGTTGTGGGTCTAAACAAAGTAGCTAACATTTATAGAGGAAACATACTGAAGGGTCATGATATATGGAAAAATGATAGGGTACTATCATGGCATGATCCATAAACATACTCTTGATAGGATTTGATAAGATTAGAGGTGTAATACTTGAGTGATCTATCTCTAACTTGTGAACAATAGTAAAAAAACTATTATTTGGTATTATAAGAGAAGGAATGATAGAAGAAGAATGAAAAGACTAAAATAAATAAGAGTGATATCTAAGAACCTCAACATTTTTATCTTGAATGAATCCAATTAAAAATGGGTTATATAAAGCATAACCATCATCATAATCAGGTGTATGTAAGCTGTTAGTACATGTGTGAACTATTTTTTTGGTTGAGGAATGTTGAATAGAATGTGTAGTTTTGGATAAAGTAATTGATATGTTATCAGAAGGTTGTTGATGAGATCAAGGTTGAAGAGAAGGAGGAAGTTGAGTGATGATGTGAGGGGAGATATTGAAATTTTTGATCTTTAGGCTTATCTCATTTGGTTTCTCATAATTGGTGTCTAAGAGGCTAGGTGGAATATTTACAATTAACTTTAGATGATTGTTATAACTTTTAGTGGAGTTGATAGGATAATTCAAGTGTTGGGATTCTCAAAATAGAATGCTAGGTAAGGGTTAAAGGGTGGATATTAATTCCAAGGATTCATGTCCCCTTGAATCTTGTAAATAGTACCATTATGAGGGAATTTGACACATTAACATGGAGATGAAACAACTACTCACATACGATGAATCAAAGGTCTTCTGAGTAAGATATTATAATAAAGTGGAAAGTTAAATATCATGAATTTCACATAGATGGTAATGGGAGGAATGGCAATGGGAAGCAAAACATAACCTAAAGGAGGAATTTATCTTTTTACATAACCTTGGCATGTAATTTATGTGGATTTAAGGTTACATTTAGAGTATCTACGTGTTTTAATAAAGTCAATAAAGGAAATATAGGTGCATGAACCTTCATAAATTAAAACACACTTAACTTGGATATCACCTATTTGAAAACTAATGAATGAATAAGGATCATCCTCACAAAGCAATATCTTATCAAGAATCATAGAAGAGATAAGAAACTTAATTGAAAGGGAAGTGTCCACTATTTCATCAATATGGATGGACATCTCTTCACAATATTTTATTATGCTATCTTCATATTCAAATAAGGTAGCTTATTGCCCTATAGGAGGAGGGTGAGGGATTTTAATTTTTGAATAAAGTTTGCATTAGGAAAATAATGATGGTGGGGATAAGTTCACATTATCTATAAGAAGGTAATTTGAGATGGGATATGGGAAAGTTACACAATAGGATCCCATTCATCATAACCCATGAGAGGATTGTTAGATAGAGGTGCATAGTTTTTCAATAGATCCTTTGAAGGGGTTTGGATGTTCAATGAAATTTATGTTGATAAGGTATGGTTGGTTTACGTTGGTTATAATTAGGTTGATTGACCTTAGGTGATGTGGTTGTTTATTTAGGTATTTCATATGGTTGAGTAGAAGCAATGTTGTTTGAATTTTGAGGGATGTTATCTTGAGGGATGGAAGTTGGGGAAAGAGTAGAAGTTATATCAATGGTATGAGAGATATGGTCAGGTTATGTGGTTAGGGGTGGTACTTGTATGGGTATTGGTTCTTCATGCCATAATTATATGAGATGAGATGGGGAAGTGTCTTGAATAATGTTAAATGTTGAAGAGGTGTGGTGGTTAGGTGTTGGGTTTGAATCAATATAAGCAATTAATCTTCTCATATTAGTAATATTAACCACATTTTCATCATTGGTTTTAAGGTCTATAAGACTTTCAATATTTTTATTAGTAGGTGTAGGTTTCTCAATGTTGTCTTGGTGATTAGGAATGGGATAATTATATATAGATAAATGAGCATTAAATTGGTTTAAAGATTTATTTTAATTTTAAGTCATGATTTTTAGGTTCTATGTCATAAGATTGTTAACATTTTTGTATAAAGAATTCATGGTCAATGTTAGGACTAAGGAGAAAATCCATAGCAAGATTTAATAATTATCTATAAGTATCATGAGAATAGACCCAACTTGTATGAAACCAACAAAATTTATTTGGGTTATACCATGATTTCATGGGTCATGTGGGGTCAATATATCATGGTAAAGGTCTTAGAATATGTTTTTGAATTTCTTCTAATGACAATAGTTTATGTACATTAGTATGATTTTTTTGAGAAAATGTGGATTATGATTAGCATTTTTGTTAGGGTGAGGAACATGCTCCATGGTATTATTTGGAGAAATAGATTAGATGGTGTGTATAGTGTCATAATTGTTAGTAATACCATCATTGGTTGCATGATGGTTTTTATTTTTGATAAGTATTCAAGTTCCCGATATAGGTTGAGGAGGTTCAAATTGACACATGAGGAAATCATGGCATTTGGATTGGCCAAGAGACTCTTCTAAAGTTTTTGGAGAAAGGGTCCTTATGTGATATTGTAATTCAAGGTGGAGAACATTAGTAAATAGGTGGAATAGGTTGTCATCCACCATATTATGCTCAAATTTGTTAGACATAGTTTGCCATTATTTGATGAAAAATTGTGTCTTTTTAGTTTCTAGTTGTTTATAATTGATAAAATGAGCTAAGTTATTTTTGGGAAGATCACTAATTTAGAATTATTGGACCAGTGAATTGACCAAGTCTTCTAATCTAGTATTAGAGTGGGTTTTCAATTGATTGTACCAATATAAAACATCTCCTAAAAGTGTTTTAACTAAGATTTTAGTGGAAGTTGTTAGGTTGTGGAGCTAAAAGCTTCACTGATGCAAACAAGGGAGGAGGTTGTTGAAGGTTGCTGAGTTATAGAGCAACCAACATCGGTCTGATCAGCTGACGTCGGTCAGGTTAGTGAAGAGAAGCAATTGACATCGATCAGAGATCGGCCGGCATCGGTCACCTCTAGGTAGATAGGGACCGATGTCGGTCACCTGTGCGGTTCAAAACTGCAAGTTTTACGAGCAGTTAGTTAACGAACCAAGTGTTTGCATGTCAAGAGCTAAATTTAGACTAGAAGCTATGGATCTAATTATTGTAATTAGTTGTCTAATTATTGTATGCATGAGATATATATAATAGACTCATAGGCTATATTGTAAAAGTGTGCTAGAGAGTAAGAGAGCATAAATTAGCTCCTTCAGAGAGAAGAGAGCATGGTGTGTTCCTCTTAGTTCCAAAGGGGTGCTGAGTGTGTATGATCTTGGAGAGTTACAGGTTTGCAAGTTCAGGTAGAAGATCCACTGAGGTACTGGTTAAAGAATCATAAGGACTTGGTGAGGAAAGGACAAGGGTTCTTCAGGGTGTAGAGATATCTACATGGTGAGTATGGTCTGTTAGTGATTACAGGTTGATTGCAGGAGTAGGGAGATCTACTTGGAGTACGGTTGTGTACTTGGTGTACTGGCAGCATTGTTATTGACTGGTTGGAGAGGTGAACAACAACTCTATATTTGAGTTGTGTGTTGGGACCGAGAGAGAGAGGGAAGAAGTCCTTGAGGTGTGGCAAGCCTTTGAGGTGGAAGAAGAAGTGGCATCTTCTTTATTATATTTTCTTTTGAGTGATTATTAATACAATTGTGTATTGTCTCTCATATCATGTGTTGTTTCATATTTCTAGTTACTTATTCATTCTAGAATAATTTCGTGTTTAGTTGCTAATACAAAGGTAATCATATATACTCTTATTGGGGAGAGTAGGATCCTGATAGAAGTAAAAGTATTAAGCTTAACCCAATCTTTATAAAGGTTTCCAAATGTTTTTAAATGCAAGGTAGGATCCGTAGATTCCTTATAAGTGATGTTGGGAGTGATACCTCCTATGTCAATGTTGGTAATTTTAGGTACTAGAGGTTCATTTTGTAAATTTTTGATAGTTTTATTGATAAGTGGAGGTTATGGTATGAGGTTATTGTGTGAATCCCTAAGGGGAGGTGGGTGGGAGGAATTAGGATTTTTTGCTCCCTATTGAGCAGGGTGTGGTTGATTTTGGATATGTATTAGTTGATTTTGCATTTGCATAATTTTATTTACATTAATAGTTTTAAATGTATGATTTAGTTAAGTGTTTGTAATAAAAGTTAATTAGTTTGAGTAAAATTTGGGCTAGTAGATGCAACATTTGATGTATTAGTTTTATGTGAGGTATTAATAGGTTTAGATGCACTATAAGTGTTAGATAAGGTAGTGGAATGAACCAAAATATTGGCATGAGAAGCATTAGTATCAAAATAAACATTGGTATCATGAGGTGCACTAGTGGCATGGGAAATATGAGATGCACTAGTAACATAGGTATGGATGTGGGTATTTTGAAGAGCCCTAGTAGAGGTTGAATTTGACATGTTTGTATAAATACATGACATGGAGGTATAATAAGACATAGATGATGATGTCATAGCGTGAGAAGGAGACATGATATAGGGGAAAGGTTAGGATGAAAAGAAAGGGCTCGCCCCAAATCCTTAGGAAAAACTAGGGGAAGGTGAATGGGGTTCTCTTATATGAGCTCCCATCATGAGGTTAAATATGGTTGTAAGATCTTATATGTTGAGGATTTTTATTGATGAAAAATATAATTTCAATTGTGTACTCAAGGTCACACTCATATTCTAGTGAAAAAAGGGGTTATGTGTTAAGGAATAATAAGGAGTGCCATAGTTGGAAGTGTGGGTGGAAACATAAATATTACTTTGATCCATGGTAGGTACCACCAAATGTGCCTTAGGAAATATTTTGGGATTGGTGAAACTAATCATGTTTATTTTATCCAATTTTATATTATCATCAAATAATAAATTCACGATGGAGGGAATCTAAACAATTTTATTGAAAATGAGGATCAAATGGTAAGATACTGGGTCAAACTAGTCAACACTATATTGTGAGAAAGTGGGTAGGATAGGTTGTAAGAGACATAGTTTAATAGGTTTATTGTGTATTACAAGGGATTAAACTAAAAAAGTTTGAAAGACACACAATTAGACAGGTTGACTAAGTGTTGAAGGGAAACAAAATAGGTAGTCTATAAGATATTGATTTGAATAGAATGATCATGTTTTGTAGGAAAATAGGGACTATAGGAGACAAAGTCAAGTGGGTCAACTATGTTTAGAGGATAAATATAGGTTTTGATAGATATGACTTTGGATGATATAGTGTTATTTTATAGAATAATTAAAATAAACACATAGGAAATTGGGTCAAACCAATTGATCCAATTGCAAAATATAACACAAACCTTGTACCAATGCTAGCCAATAAAAGTTTTTCAATACAACATATAATTATCAAAGATCAAGAAACAAAAATAGAAATGCTAATGTAGGTGGTCATTCTTGAATGTTTTAAATTATAATTTTATAAATAAATGTGATAGGGAGTTGGATTTATAAGGGAACTAGAAAGGTAATTTAAGGATGGTTTTAGGTTGTTAAGGATAAAAGGGATCTATATTGGTGATGGTATTAGCTTGGTATTGGGGCCTACCCCTTTACTTCACAATCCTATAATAATAAGGGTGTTGGTTGTTTTGCCAATATATACCACCAACCACATATTTATACTCAGCTATAAAATTGAGTTGGCTTCCCCATTGGTAATGAAATATAAGAAGGTAGACCTTAGGTAGAATTTATTTAATGCCTTTTGATATTATGTGGTTTGGAAGTGTGTAAAAAAATAAAAATAAGTTTGATTAAATTGATAAATTAAACCTTCCTATTTAGTCTATATGTCCTACTCTAAAAAAACAAGTAACATAATGAAAGATGAGTTAATTAATGGAAATATGATTTAATTCATTTGATTGAAGAGTATAGGGCCAATTCAGTCAATTGAGTATACAAATAGTACAAAACAAAATAGACTGGGTTGATTTTATTTGTTGAAATAAGGGTCAAAGAAACATAGTTGAATGAGTCGATTGAGTCTCATGAGAAAGAAGCAACTACAAAACTAATTCTATCTAGTTGACTTATTTAACTATAGAGTTATAGTTTTATAGACTAAAAACTACAAAAAATAAGACTGAAATGAAGGAAAATAAATCATAGAGCTGGTGAGAATGAACTTGATAATTTTTAAAGATGTTGAATTTGTTGTTTTAATACTATGCCATCCAGATGAATATTTATAACCTACTAACAAAGTTGACTGGATCAACTTAATCTAAAAATTTGTATGTGAATAAGTGAACTAAGTTGAGTATATTGATCCAATTACCTATGGTTGAGGATAACTTGAATGAAGAAAAATAGAGCCAATATGATCCACTATGTTTTAAACCTACACACATAATGTTAGAATGAGTCAATAGATTTGATCCAATGATGTAAAAATGAAATAAATAATAAATGAAAGCATGAAATAAAATACGTAAGGGTTAATTCATGTCAAAACCATAATGTATATAAGGGAAATTGAAGATGATATACAAATCAATCCTAGCTCAAAGAATATAAATCACACTAGCCCTTCCACTTGTTGGTATATTTAGACAATCAGGGTCATGACCAATATGGGTCCAATAAACCTAATTAATTGGTATATTACCATAAAATATCAATTGAGAGGGTTCCAAATCCTCTAGTCAATCAATACCACACAATAACCCTAGTTAGGTCCTATGTTTTCAAACAAAGCAAATAACAAAGTAAAGTAAATCTAATTTAGCGTTCACCAAAGCTTATGGCACAAATGAGGGATGATAAAAATCAAAGTAAACATGAAAAAGATAACTCTACTCAATTTAATGTAGAGGTGATCCTAATTCATGGAGAGAGAAACATATTCATGAGCCAACATATGCAAATCTATCTACTAATAAGAGAGGAACAACAATTAGGAATACTTACCTTGAAGATAAATACATTGAGCCTTAATATCTCCCTTGTAAAATGGTTATTTTGAAGATGTTTTTATGGTTCTTAAGGATAATAAATATAGGTCAGCTCTAGGCTACGTGACTTATATGCATGCAAAATACTTTTCCCACAAGATAAAATTCTTCTCTCTAAAGGAAGTATAAAAGCCTAAAAAATGACTCCTTAAGTAGAATAGTGGATAATTATATGTGAAAATGAATGATTATATATATATATATATATCTCTCATGAAAATGGTGAAAAGTATGTGTTTATATATCTGGATCTAACCCTAAACCCTTTCAAATTTTTAGCTAACAAAGTTAGCTCAATCAACCTAGTCCTTTAGGAAATAAATTAGTTAGTGTTGTAGCATATAATTTCACCCTATGAGAGGGTTATTAAAAATTTATCACTCATAGCCACACTATTGGATCAACCTTAGGATGTGGGTATCCTATAATGAAGTTGAACCTCTAGAGAAGGCTGATTTCCTCTTGGTAGATCACCTAAACTGATATTTTTACTTGTAAAAGGGATAAAAATGGGGTATGGGATGAATAAGAGCACTAAAGGGGTGATGAAAAAAATTAAATGATGCTATAATAATCTTGAAAAAATCAATAATTCAACATAAATACTATATTTGACCACACAATCTCCTAAACTAGCCAATTTGCATCAACAATTCTGAAACTAGGCTCACTAAGCAAGAGATGAAGCAAATAGGGGTTATAAAACTCACACTAAGCATATATTAATGAAATAAAATCACAATTTCAAATATGAAAATAAATTGAAAACAAATAAAAATACTTAAGAAAGAAAGACAATAACCATGGAAGAACATTTTTTCACAAAGCCATCATGCACAAGCTTACTAAGCACAAGTTAAAGGCAAAGAGATAAGTGAAATAATAATCATATTGCTTCAATAGGTAGTTTTTACATAGTTTTCCCTTATAAAAATGAGAGTATATAAAAAATGAGCCCAAAAATGGGAGATATAGGGAAGAAGAGGAAGAGAGAAGAAGAGAGAAAGCTTTAACTATTCAATAAATGTATTTTCAACCACTCTCCAAGCTCTCATAATTGATTTATAATGTAGGAAATTGAGTGAAGATCATTTTTCATCTTTTTATCTCTTTTAATTTGTCTTTTAGCTGCACTTTTCAGTCACTAAACTCTAAGAGGCTCCAAAAAGGTCTAGTTTGGCCTATTAGGCACTTTTTAGATAAAGGCTTCTTGTCTTGGATTATGTCATCATCCACTCAAATTGACAAAAGTTATTTGATCTTCTGGAAGCCCTCCTACATACCATTACTTCTATTTACTTCCCCCTTACTTCACCACTTGATCAAATCCAACACCACTTTTGACCACTATCATTCCTTAACCCACATGGTTACTTTGGTGGTTAGTAAAGATAACATTTAATGTTTGAGAGACCAAAATGTAAATATAATCTAATTTCAAGTTGAAATAGCTCCCTTTTCCTCCTTTGAACACCATTAGACATGTAAACATTTCCTTTATCTTGATTTCTAACATTAGAGACCTCCTAGGAGCTTGGGACACCATTAGAGCTTTCACCTTGTTGATTTACAAGGCCAAAAAAATCTTGCTTATGATTTTATAAGACATTTCCCATGGTTCCTAATGCTTTATTGACCATTTATGGTCTTTTAAAAACTTGTAACTTTGATGACTCCATTAATGGAGGTCATGGAGCTTAGTCATTTTTCCATTTCTTTACATAAAACCTTTTTCCAAGACATCAAGACACTCTAAAATATCTTTTAGGACCTATATAATCCTTTTATACCTTAATGGAATTCATGAAAGGGTGAGTGTGAGGTTTTAGACCTCCTTAGACCTAAAACAATGGTGGAAGTATTATATTAGATCTGCAAAACTCACCAAAAAATGCTAGAAAACTTGAGTTCCTCACTTTACATCTCAAAAACACACCCTATAAATTTTTTGAGAGGACCCTATGCCATAGGGAAGTGCTTTAAGTTCCATTATATCTCCTCCATGCCTTGGAATAACTTGCTCATTTCTTTACCTAGTACTTGACCTCTTTTTAGGCCATTTTAAGCTTGATAGGTACCCACACGTGCCAAAATTGCTTAAATAATAGGTATTATATGTGATTAAGAGAGTATTATATATTTTTTAGGTGATTATAGGACCAAAATAGGGCATTTTAGGAGGTTTTGAGGAGTTTTAGGCCAAACCAGTCATTTTGGGGTTTTAGGAGGGTTTAAGACTTGCAACTAGTCTCCCAATGGTGTTTGAAGTCTCTAAGAGATTAATTTTCTTATAAAAAAATTATAATGGTGTTACCACTCCTTTTAATACCTAATTTATCCTCCTTTTCCATAAACTTCTCATTATACTTGGGAATATTTTGGCATTTCTAGGCCTATAGGATCTCATGGTGTTCTTGGCTAGTTTAAGCCCTTTAAGAGTCTCTTGGCCTAGTTGACCTCTGTGATCATAATTATTATGTTATAATTAAAAATTATGAGAAATTTTAATCCCATTAATTTCCCATTTTAACCCTAAAATTCTCACTTTAAGATCTGGTTTTGGCGTTAAGACTCCATTAATAGAGGGATGAAAACTTGATTTTTCTTGCTTCTTAGACTCCCTCTACCTTATTTAGACCATAAAATGGGAATTTATGTATATTTATTGATTATAAAACATTTAAAATACCTTAAAACTTTAACCCAAATACAATTACCTCTAATTAAGCCATTTTTCTCTTTTAGTCCTTAAGATTGTCTCTCTCCCACAGAGTGCACGAGGTCTGAGACAAAACAATAGATATACAGGTTGCTATTATGACTTTAAGGTCATCATGGGTGGATATTTTAGGTCATAATAATATTTTTTACCAATTTTTATAATGTGATTGTACCTATTTATCCCCCAACACTCCATTTTTGCTTTTGAGCACACTAAAAAATTATGAATTGTGAGACATAGGGATAAATAAAAAGGTGTATCTTGAGATTTATGAGGTATCAAGACCTAGTTAATTTTTTTTGGAACCTATAAGTACCCATATAAATTATAAAATAACTATATTTGACCATTCAACCATTTAAGTGCCTCAAAAATGCCTTTTTTGATTGTCTACATTTACATACTAAAATGCTAAAGTTGGCCAACTTGCACTTTTCCATTTTTTTACTCTAAATTTTGATAGATTAATGTGTATAAAGGTAAAATATGGCCTGTGATAGATAAAAATCCATTATTTTGTATCAAAAATATCAAAAAATGTGAAATTTCTCTCAAAATCAAGCTTAAGGTTTGAAGAAGGGCTTAAAACTAATTTTAGGTTTGATGGTGATTCTTAAGTTATAGGGGTCAAACAAGGAGGATGAGAGAGGTTTTTTGATATCACCCATGTAACCAAATATTTATTCTCTAAATATTTTCCATGTGTGAGTATAAGGCATTTGAATCAAGAGTCTCAGTTGGGTTTTTAGGCAAAAATTAATTTTAGAACATCTAGGAGTCTTAACAATGATTCATAAGGTTTGGGGTGGGGGGTATAAGGGCCTATGATACTGCCCATAAATATTTAGGGAATGAAACTTATAATTTTTTGGTCCTCCTCAAATTATAATACATCCAAAGTCTCTTGGAAATAGGCTTTGAAGACCTACACCTATGATTATCTTGATTGACTGCAAGGAGGTCCTAAGCTAGTTAAGGGTACTCAAAATTCTCTTAGGCCCTCTAAAGCACTTTGAACACTATAAAATGTTTCCATACACATTATTTATTAGGTTTTAAATATCCATTCACTCCAAAATATTTATAAAACCATTCTACTCAAACTAGGTTTATTGAATTTTATAGCAACCTATAATGGTCAACTTATACAAGTAATAAATGCACTAGTATAGAATTTCATGGAGAAATTATACTTTTAGGTTGTTCACAAAGGATTATAACTCATATTTTATTTTTATACCATGCCAAAATTCTCAATATCTTGATCTCTACATGCATTTCCTTTTTTTCTAATTTCTTATGCTATTACCACAATCAACATCTTTGACTTTAACCTATAATAAATGCAGTTTTATGGAATTTTATGACAAAATTACACATGTAGGTTGTTCCTATCACTCTATATAAAAAACATTCCTTTCAAACCATACCAAAACTCTCAATCTATTTCCCTCTACAATAAATTCTTTGTTGACTGGTCTCTTTAGCAAGCATGTTTAATTTGAACCCCAATGGTCACTTTTTTGAAAACCAATGACTATTTCACGAGGCCTTATATTGATGGTCTATATCATGTATCTATCCTATAGACCAACTTGAGAAGCTTATAAATTGATATGGTCAAATTGGAAAGACACCAAAATTGGAGGGCATGTTCTTGGCAAATATGACATCATCCTTATGTCATCCTTTGACCATATTTAACTTCCTAGGTATATATAATAAACACCCAAAATGACTAGTTCATACTTCCCTTCATGATGTGTAGTGATAGTATAGTTATTATAAGCTATAAAAATGTATTTTTCTCTCCCCAAAGGACAAAATGGACTTCCAAAATCTCACCAAAGTATCTATGAACCTATTACAACATCCTTTTGGTCTTCAATGCCCGACAATCATGCCATACACCCTCCAATCCATAAAATTAACCTCTTTTATATTAATGCATCATGATATCTTCTTGGATTTGAAGGGTTATTGGGTATTTTCATTTCATGAAGTCTTTTCTTTGAACTTAGACACCCAAAAATGATTAGAGATGTTTCTTAGTATCTTGTAGACTCTTAATAATCTTGTCACATGCATTAGGTGGCATCATCTTTGTACTCATACCTATAGGTGGGCATATAGGATCTAAAGTATGAATATAAATGTTAAATTATCACAAGTTCTTAAAAACCACAAAATGAGGATCCTTTTATTTAATACACCCCTCAAATTAGTGCAAGACATACCCACTCATAATGCCAAGGTCTATAAATAATAGCCTCTTAATCAAGAGGATAAAATAAGGGGTAGGGGGAGACAAAAAGAGATTTTGAGTGATAATCCTTGGGTATGGGAGATATATAACTTTATCATGATCTTATGAAATCTATCATAGGGTTATAAGACCCTTCTTACCGACTAGCAAAGGAAATTATAGCTACAAGTGTCCATCATTCTCCTTTTCATGCTTAAGCCTAACTAGGCTCCTTTTGCTCTAAAACACCAAAACTTGATTTGGACCTATAAAAGACAAATTATCCATTGGAAAGGGGTTTTATATAATTATTATACTTTTTCCAACCTTCCTTGGTACCTTTTCAAACTTTAAATAGTCCATTTATGCTTATGTCATTTACTAGCCCTAGGTTGAGAGAGAGAGAAATAGGCCTTAATTGGAAGTTGATTTTTTATTTCTCAAGATGACCTTTCAAATCACTTTTTTCTCCTAAAACCTTCATCTTCTACCTTGAATTCCTCTTTCTCATTTGGCCTAGTAGCCTTATTTTACTACAAATCTCCTTGTTTGTAGAAATCTAGAGATGACCTTAACCAAATAAAGGCATATTTTGTAATCCCATTTGGTCCATTTAGTTGTGGGAGAATTTTCATGAGCTGACCTGTATAACAAGTTTGTTTTTCCTACACTTCTCTCTCTTTAATTATGCCTCCATCAGCCCTTTAGGGCTAGAAAGTGTTAATTTGGTCAATTTTACCCCTCATATGTGTGGAAACTATCCAAAATAATTTGATTCAATTTAATGGGGTTAATAATATGCTCCATGCCAAAATTTTAGGCTTAACTCTCTAAAAATGCCCCAAAACCTGAATATACCCCTTTTAGGCCTAGCTCGCATGTAGAGCTCTGGGATGGTTTTCTTCTTGTTTGTTTCTCCTAAGTCATGCCTTCCAAAATAAATGATTGGAATATATTAATCATGGTTACAAAGACCTACTCATACTTTTATAATTCTCCACTAATTTTTAATGCTCCTAAAATGGTCCAAAACTGTCTAGTCTTTCTTGTCAAGCTAACATGTTTGTCTTCCCTACAAAGGTCTTGAGGTCTAAATTTTATTGTAAAAGATTGAGATGGGAAGGGAGGGGTATGATAAAAAAATTAATATGGAAATTTAGTCACCCACCTGACCTATAATGTCCAAAACCTACTTTTGTAAGCCTTGGTTATGAAGGCTTAATGCACCTTTTAGGGATTTTTGAGTCTTTTCTACATTTTCACCTCACTGCTGGGTCTTCCAAAGCCTTGAATGATTTGATAAAATTAACTAAATAAAAATAATAATAGTGAATTTCAAGTTTTTCATGTATGAATTTTTTGACCAACATTTTTGGTGACCTCTTAGGATTGCATGCTTGTTATGCAATAGATTTGTGGCATGAATCTTTTCCATTGGGCGTATGGGGTCACAAGATTATCTTTCCCAACTGATATGAAATTGATACAAGGCTATACAATTATAAAAATTTCCTCTTGAATTATCAATGACAATGATAAATAAAACCAAAATTGTGCCCAAGGCACTTAGGGAAGGGAAATACTTAACTCAAAAGGATGTGCACAAGGCACTTAGAGGAAAACATAAAAAAGCTATAAAAATGTAAAATATATACAATGGCTGAGAAAATATTCTAGTAACATGAATTTAGATGAATCCCATTGACTGGGATGAGTAATACCTCTCCATCCAGCTTGGCAAGTTGAAAAGTGTTTGTGTTGTTTGTATCCATGGATTAAATAAGGCCCACTCTACAAACTATCAAATTTAGTATGGTTATCTAGCTTGGTTTTGTTTGAATCCCACTTGAGGACTAGATCCCCCTATTTAAAGTCCTTTACTATGGATATATTGTTAACATCCTTCTTGAATTGATCTTGATTTGACTCTAGTGTCTTCATTACAAGATCCCTCATTTCTTCAAGCTCTATGAGCTCTACCATTCTCACACTCATAGTTTCACTCTCCATAAAATTAAGCTGATGGGATAGCTCCAAGTACGTAACTCAAGAGAGATGGGAAACTTTTAGTATCTCCCATATATTAGGATAAAAGGAGCATTGACAATGGTAACCTTGGGAGTCACTCTATCAGCCCATAAGGATGTCCTTAACTTTGAATGACACACTCTTTGGTTCTCCTTCGTAGTCCTCTTGATTATTCTAATCAAGTTCTTATTCATTAAATTTGCAAGTTCATTACCTTGGGGGTATTAATTGGAGGATGTGACAAGGTAGATTCCTAGCTAAAGTTATCATTCACTCATCTTCATGCTAATAAATGCTAAGGCATTATCTAAAATGATGGTTGCTAGTACACCAAATTTTGTCACTATACTATCATAGAAGTCCAACATTTTTGTTACATTAGCTTCCTTTAGAGAAATTATGTCCACCCACCTAGTGAAGTAATCATTATTAGTGAGTTCCCACTTGTGTCCTCTATTAGAAGGTGGATTGATCATTCCTATAAAGTCTAGGCCCTATTGCATAAAGGGCTACTCTACCTGAATAAGATTAAGAGGAAGGGCTAATAACCTTTGCTTCCCTAAAAAGAGAGCACACTTTTAGCACTTTATCACCCATAGATATGCATATTTGAAGAGGCTAGGCCAATAATATCCAACCCTCATAACTTTTTAGCTATATTTCTTGGGGAAAAATGACCTCCTACAGGTCCATCATGGAATTGCTCCAAGAGTCAAGCCACTTTATCATCATCTATGCATCTGAGTAGTACTCCATTGAGGTCTTTTCTAAGGATAAAACCATTAATCAAGTCATAAGGTATGGATTGAAGTTTGAAGTATCTCTGCTTTATTCTATCCATACCTTAAAGACACTCACCTGTTAGTAAGAACTTTTTCATATCCTAGACCTAACTATGTGAGGTAGAGGTACAACTGTCTACAAGTTATCTTGTGTCACCAACCATGTGATCACTTAAGCCTTTGCCTCTCACTAGCTTAGTGACCTTTATTTATATATCATATTCCATGAAACTTTTAATCTAACCTTCCCTCTTCTCATTTAGGTCCTTGTTGAGAAGGAAGTCTCTCACTCTAGGATGAGATGCCATAAGATATATTTTGATGTTGGATAGCATAGGCCTAAATTTTTTTAAACTTCTCATAGTTTTAAGGAATTGATTTTATATGAAGTCTACCTTTCTTCATACCCTTCAATCCCTTGGCTAAAACATGTAATTGGTTTTTGAAGTCCTTTACCATTATTTTTCCCCAATATAATTGATATGTTATCAATGTTGGCAAAGGCATACAATATGAAATATTTTGAGAAATTATAATTCATGAGTTTAGGTATAGAAACAATGGCTTGTTTGATAGCCTCAAATCCTTATTTTCCTTCTCTTTTCCAAGTAAACACTTGATTCTTATTAAAAATAATAGTGATAGGTTTAACCAAGCTTGAAAAACTAGGTATAAACTTCTCATGAAGTTTATCTTTCCAAGTAAACTTTGAAGTCCCTTCTTATGCTTGGGTAAGGACAAGGCCAAGATTGCACTTATTTTGTCAAGATCAATAACTAGTCCCTACTTTGAGATAATATTCCTTAAGAGTTTGTCCTCATGGAAAAAAAACACACACTTCTTGGAATTAAATGAGATCCCATACTCTCTACACCTTTCAAAGATCAACCTCAAGTGGTCCAAGTGTTCATTATCCTTCTTAGAAAAAATTGTTATTTCATCTAGGTAGACAAGCACCATCTACTTTTTCAAATCTTAGAAATATATATCCATGACTCTTTGAAAATTAGCTACAACATTTAAGAGGCCAAAAGGAATATTTTGATAATCATAGGTGCCCCACTTTGTGGTAAAGGTAGTCTTGTATTGGTCTTCTTCTCTAACTAGCACCTAGTTGTACCTTGAGTTCCCATCCAAAAGAGAGAAATGTTATAAACCAACAACCATTTTAAGGAGTTTATCCATGGATCATAAGGGGTAATGGTATTTAAAATAAACCCTATTTAAGTCTCTAAAGTCAACACATAAATGGATCTCACCATTCTTATTTCTCACAGGCACCAGGATAGCTACCCATGAGGAGTGATTGATAGGAAAAATGATACTAGACTCAATAAACTTGGTCATTTTTTCCTCATCAACTCATCAATCTTTGGTTTTGATAGGACTTTGATTCTACCTAATAGGATTGGCATTGGCCTCTAATTATATGGTGTGTTGGGCTAGCTTGGGATCAAATCCTCTTAGATCACTATATTCCCAAGCAAACATATATGAGTATTCCCTAAAAATCTCAATAAATTCATGTTTTTTTCCTCATTACTCTCCTTTCCAAGCTCTCATAGTATTTTTCACCAGTAGACATAATTTCCTTATCCTTCCTCATGTGATCTCCTTCATGGAAAAGACCCTCAAGGGTGACCAATCCTTTCAAAAGTTTTTTGAACTTTAGTTGAAAAATTTGGTATTTATACTATTGCTAAAGTCTACCTTGGTTTATTGATGAAAATTCTACCTCTTGCTATAAGAGATAAGTAATTTGCTTATCACTATCAAAGATTTATCAGTGATCTTCATTATCTAGAACTGATGGTCTCACTATCACTTTGACATGTGGCTATAATATAGAATTATTAAAATCATTTGGAATCTCAAACTGAGCCCCTATAGCTACTAACCTATCAACATGTTGATTTTGTTCTCTGGGCACTGCTTGTATATTGAAGGCTTCAAAATTTTCAAGTATGTCCCACACTCTATGTTTTTAGGACTTCATTAAGGGGTTTTTGGATATGTTTTGACCTCTCACCTGATGTACTACTAGATCATTATCTCTATACACATGAAAATAATTTATTCCCCTCTTCTTAACCCATTGAAGACCATGAATAAGGACCTCATATTTAATTTGCATTTCAAGAGCAACTAAATTGGAACATGTATGATGAAAATTATTTTTTTATTAGAGGGAGATATTAGCATTACACCTACACCTAGTCCATGCTTGCTCCTTGAGCCATCAAAGAACATCTTACATAATCCACTAGTATCTTCTTGTGGCCTACTAAGGGATGGCATCAACTCATTCTCTTCATGCAGGTATTAGACTCCCATATCTATTTATTCTACACCTCTTAAAGGATCAAGTAACTAATTCTTACTCCATAACTCATCTAAGAGCATATTAGGTATACCCTTAGGTTGAGTATTTAGTTCTTGATGATCAAGGTGGTATTCTTCATATAGAATGGTATAATTGATGTTTGGGATACTTGGCCCATAAGGCTCAATCTAAAATTGGGCAATAGTTTCAGCTTTGATAGACACCTTGGTCCCATACCTTATCCTAAAATCCATATAAGACCAATCTAATGCTAACTAACCCCCAATTTTAGATGTGAATTATCTAGATAAGAATAGATAAAAGTGAGGAGGCACTTTTAGAACCACTTCATCTTGAGCCATTGAAACACTAGCATAAACATAGAGGGTTAAGTTTAAACCTATGATAATACCGATTGGTTTGGTAGAAGATCCATCAAGCTAAAACACCACCTTAAATTGGGGTTCATAATTCAAACCAAAATGATCTAAAATCAATTTTGGCATCACTATAGTACTTGATCCATTATCTACCATGCATTTTTGTACCAAGGAGTTTCCAATGATTACAGAAAGGTTGAAGGGAAGAGGTTTGAACAATGGTTTGAAGGGTATTAATTTTATTATACAAAGTTATTTATCATAAATATTTTAACAATGAATTTTTCACATATAATGATTTTTTCTAAAGTTACACTAAGACTATTAAAACATTATTACCATAAAACAGTACTATTATTGATATAATCATTAGGCCCTTTGGTTATAGTGGTGAGAACTACATTTTCCTTGCTTGGTGGCTTCTCAGAAACATTGGTCTTTAATAAACCCTCTTGAATGATATCCACTTGAACAAGCATAGAGAGCATGTCCCACATTTGAACACTCACATTGGAATTCTTCATTTTCTCAATAATGTTGATATGTAAACCAATAACCTTTGCTTGTGCTTTGGGAACCACAACCATGATTTGAACCTATGAGTTTTAAGGTACAAAAATGTTCCCTTAGTTCTAATTTTTCTAAGTTATTAGAAATTTTAGGGTAGAAGTAGGCTCATTTGGATTTTATAGTAATGAAGTAAGAGTAGGAGACTCTTTGACTACTTCTTGGCTGTCCTCATTATTCCTTCTCTTGACCATTATAGTGGCTGCCACTAAAATGTTTACTTAGCTAGAACTAGATTGTTGATTGAAAGCATAACACTCTTTTTATTCATAGTTAACCATTATAACACCCAAATGGTTTGGTAATTCATTATGCCCTTAGAATTTTTGAGTCTCTTATAGTTTGGTCATCATGGGAACTTCTATGTTTTAATCCATGAGATCTTGATTGAAACCATATCTAACACTTTCCTACCATTGATCTTTGAAATCTTGATTGAACTCAGTGTTTAGAATAATGAATTGATTGAATGACTAATTATAAGGAATAGATCCCTCAAATTATTATGAAATGTTTTTTTGAATAGGGACCAAGGTATTGGAAGCACTTGCAACATTATGATTGTAATTATTTTTCTTAGCATAGTTAGGCTGCCCTTGTCTTTATCCTTGCAAATTAGCCTTGAAGGGTGGCCTATTAGCTTGGTAAGACTATTGAGGCTAATATGGGAATGAAAAGGTCTATTATATTGATAATGTTTCCTCTTCACATTCACTAATTCATTTCCAAAGGTTTGAAACATATTCTTGAGTTATTAGAAGTTATTGTGCTCTTGGGAGTCATTAGACTGACTAGTTGAAGCCTTTTCCTATTTTGGTGTAGGTATGGCAGAAAGTGTTGGAAAAGAAGGAATGGTAGAAAGGGGAGGAATGAAAATAGGATGTGGTTAAATTTTAAGAAACAATGGAATAGGTTTCCTAGGTGTGAGCTTACCATAATGTATTAAGCTATTCTCTACTCTGATTACCACCTCATAAGCATTCGATAGTGTGTTTTCCCTAATAGACTGTATCATCACTGTAATGTCATTATTGAGAGATCTTAGATAGTAGAGGAAATAATGGTTATAAGTAAGCATAAAAAATATTGGAATCCTATCCCATGTATTTTTAAACTTTCTATTTAAATCCTACATAACTTCATAAAGAATTCTCTTCATTATAGTCAATTCTTCTACAAGTGACAAGTGGTCACTCTTGTCTTCAAACCTCTTATACAAATAATCACCTAAATAGTCCCATGATGTGATGGAGCTATGAACAAGGTTCTTATACCAATATAGGGCCTTTACCTTAAAATATATGGCTAATAACCTGATAGCCACATTTTATTTATTGATGTCATGGATATTGCAAAATTTATCTATGTCTTTGATGTGTTCAGAAGGGGTTGTATAATTATCTCCTATGAAGTAAGGCACACTCTTAAGGGATAAAAATAGGATAGGGTAATAATAATTGAGGTATAAAAGGATTTTACCATTGAAATCCAAAAAATGCAAAGCTATAGGGGTAGTCATGGTAGTGAAAGGGCCCAATAAAGATCTTCTTACATAGGTAGACTTGGAAATTGGTTTAGGAGGAAAGTTTCCTTTGTAGGGATGAGTGTTAGAAAACCTTAATATTTTTATTGATTTAAAATGAAATTAAACAAATTAAAAAGGAATACCTATATAAGTTAAACTTGTAGTCACCTTTAGCATGAAAGATAGGTATTGTTCTACCACTAGAATGTTGAGTGTTGTTTGAAGTCACCAAATGTTGAGAGTGTGAATGTAATAAATACTAAAAATGGACCAAGAATAGCATCAATATTAATCAATATTATTTGAAATTAGTCCCATTATGAATGCTAGAAACTATCGTATCATATAATTTCACCCTGTGAGAGGGTTATTCAATATTTCTCACTCCTAGCTACATTATTGGAGCAACCTTAGGTTGTATCCTGTATTGAGGTTGAACCTCCAGAAAAGGCCAACTTCCTCTTGGTAGATCACCTAAAATAATATTTATGTTTGGAAAAGGGATAAAAAATATGTATGGGATGACTAAGATCACTAAAGGGTTGATGCACCAAATTAAATGAAATTATAAAATCTTGAAATAAGAATTAATTTAACATAAAGATAATCTTTGCTCACACAATCTCCCAAACTAGCAAATTTGCATCAACATTTTTGAAACAAGGCCCAATAAGTAAGAGATGAAGTAAAGAGGGGTTATTAAACACACACTAAACATCCATATATTGTAGAAAATAATAATTTTAGACCTAAAAATAGCTTGAAAATACCTAAAAATAGGCCTAAAATAAGGACAATAACCATGGAATAACTTTTATTCATAAAGCCATCATGCACAAGCTTACTAAGCACAAGTTAAAGGTAAAGAGATAGGTGAAATAATAGTCTTATTACTTCAAAATATAGTTCTTAAAAATTTTGACATAGTTTTCCTTTGTCAAAATGAGAGTATATTATAAATGAGCCCCAAAATGGGAGATATAGGGAAGAAGAGGAAGAAAGGAGAAGAGAAAGCTTTAGCTCTTCAATAAATGTATTTAAAACCACTCTCGAATCTCTCATAATTTATTTCCAATATAAGAAATGGAGGGAATCTACTTTTTCATCTTTTATATATTTTAATTTATCTTTTAGCTATAATTTTCAATCACTAAACTCCAAAAAGCTCCAAAAAGGTCTAATTTCACCTATTAGGCACTTTTGGGATAAAGTATTCTTGTATTGGATGATGTATCCATCCACTCAAATTTTAAAAAGGTCTTTGATATTCTAAAATCCCTCTTACATACCATTACTTCTATTTACTTCCCCTTTACTTCACCACTAGATCAAATCCAACACCACTTTGGACCATTAGCATTCCTTAACCCACATGGTTACTTTGGTAATTAGTGAATATAAAATTTAATGTTTTAGAGATAAAAATGTGAATATATTATAATTTCAAGTTGACATAGCTCCCTTTTCCTCCTTTGGACACCATTAAACCTATAAACATTTCCTTTATCTTGCACTCCACCATTAAAAACCTTCTAGGAGCTTGGGCTACCATTAGAGATTTCACCCTTGTTACTTTCCAAGGCCCATAAAATATTTATTATTAGTTTAAAGGAAATTTACCATGGTTTTTTATGCTTTATTGACCATTTACAGTATTTCCAAAACTTGCAAGTTTTGTGACTCCATTAATGGAGGTCATGGAGCTTAGTCATTTTTCCATTTCTTTGCATAAAACCTCCTACCAAGCCATCAAGACACCATATAAGCTCTTTTAGGACATGTATAATCCTTTAATACCTCAATGGAATTAATACAAGGGTGAATATGAGGTTTTAGACCTCCTTATACCTACAACAATGGTGGAAGTATTGTATTAGACCTATAAAACTCACTAGAAAACACTAGCAAACTTGACTTCCTCACTTTGTAGCTCAAAAACACACCATATAATATTTTTAAGAGGATAATATGCCATATTTTAGTTCTTCAAGTCCCATTATACCTCATTCATGCCTTGAAACAACTTGTTCATTTCTTGACTTGGTACTTGACCTCTTTTTAGGCCATTTTAAGCTTGATAGGTATCTACACATGCCATAATTGCTTGCATAATAGTTATTATATGTGATTAATAGAGTATTATATATTTTTTAGGTGATTATAGGAGAAAAATATGGAATTTTAGGAGGTTTTGAGGAGTTTTAGGCTAAATTGGTCATTTTGAGGGTTTAGGAGGGTTTAAGACTTGCAACTAGTCTCCCAATGGTGTTTAAAGTCTCTAATATATTTAATTTATTATCAAAACAATTATAATGGTGATAAAAATATTTTTAAGACCTAATTTATCCTCCTTTTCCATAAAATTATCATTATACTTACTTGGGAATATTTTGGCATTTCTATGCTTGTGGGCTCTCATGGTGTTCTTGGCTAGTTCAATCCATTTAAGAGTCTCTTGGCATAGTTTAACTCTATTATAATAATGATCAGTTTCTCATTCACACTCTTGAGAAATTTTCATCCCATTAATGTCCCATTTTTACCCATATAATTCTCACATTAAGTCCTGGTTTTGGCATTAAGACTTCATTAATGGAGGGATGAAAACTTGATTTTTCTTGCTTCTTAGCCTCCCTATGCCTTATTTGGACCATACCATGGATAATGAGGTCTATTTATTTATTATAAAACATGTTAAAGACCCCAAAACTTTAATATAAATATAATGAGCTATAATTAAGCTCATTTTTTCTCTTTTAGGCCTCAAGACTATTTATCTCCTAAAGAGTGCATGAGGTATGATATAAAACAACAGGTATATAAGATGCTAGTGTGAATTTAATATCATCATGGGTGGATATTTTGGGTCATCATATATTTTTTACCAATTTTCATAATATTTATTTACCTATTTATCCCTCAAAACTCCATTTTTACTCTTGAGCACACTCAAAAATTATGAACTACGAGACATAGGGAGAAAGAAAAAGGCGTTTCTTGATATTTATGAGGTCTCAAGACCTAATTAATTTTTTTTAACATATAATTACCCATATAAATTATTAAATCATTATATTTTACCATTAAACCCTTTAAGTGCCTCAAAAATGCCTTTTTTGACTATCTACATTTACATGCCAAAACTTTGAATTCGGCCAACTTGCACTTTTCCACTTTGTGCCTCTAAAATTGGATGTATTAATGTGTATAAAGGTAAAATATGATCCATATGAGATAAATAATTTTTTTTTTGTATAAAAAATCTCAAAAAATGTAAAATTTCTTTTAGAATCAAGATTTTAGGGTTTACGAAGGGCTTAAAATGGATTTTGGATTTGATGATGGTTATTGAGTTATAGGGGTGAAATAAGGACATTGAGAGAGGTTTATTGATATAAACCATGAAAAAAAATATCCTAAAAAATTTATTATTTAACTCTTTTCTATGTGTGATCAGAAGGCATTTAAATCAAGAGACTCAGATGAAGTTTTAGGCAAAAATTAGTTTTAGAGCATCTAGGAGTCTTAACAATGATTGATAAGGTTTGGGGGGAGGCATAATGGTATATGATACTAAAAATAACTCTTTAAAGAATTAAAATACTCCTTTTGTGTCCCTAATAAACTTATATGACACCCCAATTCTCTTGGAAATAGGCTTTGAAGACCTATAACTGTGATTATCTTGATTAACTATAAGGAGGTCCTAAGATAGTCAAGGGTGCTCAAAAATATATTAGGCCATTAAAATAACTATTAAAAATATAACATGTTTCCATCCACATTCCTAGTCAGGATTTAGAATATCCAATCACTCCAAAAGAGTTTTAAAACCATTCTACTCAAATTGGGTTATATAATTTTATCATTGCCTATAATGGTCAACTTGTACAAGAAATAAATTCACTTGTATGGACTTTAAAAGAGAAATTAAAATTTTCTGTTGTTCAAAAATGAGTCTAATTCATATTTTATATTTATACCATGCCAAAATTCTCAATATCTTGGTCTCTACATTCATTTCCTTGCTTGCTAGTTTCTTAGGCTTTTATCACAGTCAACATCTTTGACTTTGACATGCAATAAATGTGGTTGTATGGAATTTTTTGAAAAAATTCCACCTATAGGTTGTTCCTTTTAATCTCTAGAAAAAACTTTCCTTTTAAACCATACCAAATCTCTCGATGTATTTCCCTATGCAATCAATTATTTTCTAACTATTATTTTTAGCAAGCATGTTCAATTTGAACCCCATTGGTCACTTTTTGTAAACAAATGGCTATTTCATGAGGCCTAAAATTGATGGTCTCTAACATGTATCCAACCTGTAGACCAAATTGATAATATTATAACTTGAGATGGGTAACCTATCAAGAAACCAAATGTGAAGGGAATTTTCTTGGCACATATGATGTCATCCATATGTCATCATTTGACCACACTTGACTTCTTAGGTACATATAATAAATTCCTAAATTGAATAGTTCATACTTTCCTTAATGACATACAGTGATAGTCTAGTTATTATAACTAGGAAATTTCATTTTTCTCTCTCCAAAGGAAAAAATGGACTTCTATAATCTCATCAAAGGATATATGAACCTCTTATAACATCCTCTTGGTCCTTACTGCCCTGCAATCATTCCATACACTCTTCAATCCATAAAAATAACTGCTTTGCTATTAATACATCATAATGTCTTCTTGGCTTTGAAGGGTTCTTGGGACTTTTTATTTCATCAAGGCTTCCATTTTACTTTAGATACCTATAAATTATTAGAGATACTTCTTAGTATATTTAAGACTCCTAAGAATCCTTTCACATGCATTAGGTGGCCTCATCTTTTTACTCATACCTATAGGTGGGCATCTAGGATCTCAAGTATGCCTAGAAACCTTAAATCATCCCAAGTTATTCAATAAAAAAAATGAGGCTCCTTTTTTTGAATAAACCCATAAAACAAATGCAAGACATACCTATACATAATGCCAAGGTCTGTAAATAATGGCCTCTTACCCGAGAGGATGGAAAAAGGGGTAAGGGGAGCCAAAAAGAGATTTTAAGTGATACTTATTAGGTATATGAGATCTATAAATTTCTCATGAGATTAATAAATCTCTCCTAGGGTTCCAAAACCCTTCTTACCAATTAGTAAAGGCAATAATACCTTTAAATGTCCATCACTCTCCTTTGCATGTTTAAGCCTAACTAGGCTCCTTTTGCTCCAAAATACCAAAAATTGATTTGACCATGAAGAATATAAATTATCCCTTGGAAAGGGGTTTTATATCATTATTATACTTTGTCCAAGATTCCTTGGTACCTGGTCAAACTTTAAATGGTCCATTTATGCTTATGGATCTTACAAGCCCTTGGTTGAGAAAGAGAGAAATGGGCCTTAATTAGAAGTTGATTTTATATTGCTCACGATGACCTCTCAAGGAATTAAATACATATAAAATGTGTTTATATTACCTTTTAAACCGATTTTTTCTCTATAGACCTTCATCTTCTACCTTGAATACCTCTTTTTCCTTCTAGCCTAGTAACCCTATTTTACTACAAAGCTCCTTGTCTGGAGTAATCTAGAGATGAAATCAACCAAATAAAGGCATATTTAATAACCCATTTTGTCCATTAAGCTATGGGATAAGTTTCATGAGATTAATTTTACAAAAAATGTGTTTTTCCTTTACAAATCTCTCTTCAATTAGGCCTCCATTAGCCCTTTAGGCCTAAAAAAGTGAAATTTGGTCAATTTGCCACATCACATGAATGGAAACTCTCTAAAACCATGTGATTAAATTTTATGGGATTTATAGGATTATCCATGTCAAATTTAGTGGCTTAAGTCTTTGAAAATGCCCAAAAACCTGAATATATCCCTTTTAGGCCTAGCTCACCTATAGAGCTCTAGGATGATTTTCTTTTTGTTTGTTCTACCTGAGGCTTGCCTTCCAAAACAATTTATTAGAATATCTTCCTCATGGTTTCATGTACCTAATCATATTTATTTAATCCTCTAATTATTCTTGATGCTCTTGAAATGACCCAAAACTATTTAGTCTCTCTCTTCAAACCAAGAGGTTTGTCTTCCTTGTGAAGGTCTTGAGGTCTAAATTTACTTGTAGAAGCTTGAGAGCAGATGGGAGAGGTATAATAAAAAAATAAATATGGAAATTTAGTCACCCACCTGACCTATAAATTCCAAAACATGCTTCTCCAAGTCTTGGTTGTGAATGCTTAATGCACCTTTGAGGGGTTTTTGAGTATTTTCTTCATTTTTGCCTCACTACTAGGTCTTCCAAGGTCTTGAATAATTTGATAAACTAAATTTCATCCCAATACTAATAATGAACGCCAAATTTTATATGTATGCCATTTTTGGCCAACACTTAGGTCCCAAACTAAGTTGGCTAAGCTAACTTAGTCCCATAACATGCTCATTTCTAAGAATAGGGTTGGCCCATTCGGTTATGTTAGGTGGATGAAAAAAAGAGGTTTTATATTAGGTAAGGGACATTTGAGGTAGTGAATTTATTGGAAAATAATTTAAGGGAGGTTTTATAGCTTAGGTAAACATATAGGAGAGGTTTGTGTTATTTATAAGTGTGGTATAGGGAATACTAATCTTGTGAAGCACCATTGATTTGCCCACCCCTTTCCCAGTGCATCCTTTAAGGTGTGCACTTATAGAATTTGATACTTGATGGGTTAATGCAATATATAAAACATATATAATTAATAAAGTATAAAAATTTAGTGTGTATACACATATCACCTTTCTAAACAACCAAAAAATCAAACAATCCAAAAATTTAAAAAACATTTCAACATGTACTTATCCTAATAGCTCTTTGGCATTTATGTTATTAGTTCCATGTTAATGTATAACATATTAGTTATTTATACATACACATGTATTTCAAAATTATATTTGAGTGTGATACATTCATATATAGATACATGATCTATATACTTATGGATGTTGGGCCTTCCCTCTCCTCACGTCACTAGGACGTTGGGGGCATCCACCTTCTTTAATCATGATAATTTAAAATTATATAATTCTATGGTAACTTTATATTATCATGTTTGAGATAATATGTACTTACATATTCATTTATCCATGCTTATATCTTCTATAATATACTTGATATGTTATGTACTTGACATTTTTTGTTAACACATTAGATCCATGGGATATTATGATATGGTTATGATGTTTACTTATGCTTTTATTTATGCAATTCCTTGAGTGTCTTGCGTTTCTTATGTCTTGTTTGAGAATTTTAATATGCTCCATTTTTTATGTCACTTGTTCCTTTATTTTTCTCTTTAACATTCTAATATGTCATTATTTGTTGTATGTTAACATTTGAATATGCTAGTTCTTGATTTGTGGACATTTGACTAAGTCATGACCATTCAATTGTATGAAAATTTAACATGCCCCTTATTTGTGGTCTCCTTGGACCATTATTTATTGATTTTACTTTGAGTTTGGTTGTGTGTGTACTTGATTTATTGTTGAGCTTATACTATTACTATCTATACATTGCCATTATATTTATCATGCATCTTAGGCCTTGATGTGATCACTTTCTATGCACTTCAATGATACATTTACCTATACATGTTTTACTATATGATACATGGTTCATTCAAAATTATATGGTTATTTTTTCCTTTTAAGGTGAGGTAACTACCATTTTCTATTCTTCCCTCACCTCAAATAGGGAGAATATTAGCTGGGGTTCATTCACAATTATATGGTTATCTTTTCCTTTTAAGGTGAGGTAACTACCATTTTCTATTCTTCCCTCACCTCAAATAGGGAGAATATTAGTGGGGGCATGTCATAGAGGCATGGATTCCACATGTTCATAGTCTTAGATTTAGTGGTGGCATGTTTTAGAAACTTGTTATCCATGCTTACTCACTATGTAACATACCCAGATTATAATGGGGGAAGGTTTTACAAACATGTCCTCCACATTGACACTTATATAAATTTTAAAATTTCTCCCTATACAGTGTGGGAGTGTTTTGGAAACATGTTCTCCACACTTACACAAGTTTCAATTTCAAATATATAGTGGGGTCATGTTTTGGAAACATGTTCTCCACACTTACACAGTTCTTAAATTGGCTAGATTTATAGTTATATGATTCAGATACACATTTGTGGTATAATTATATATATTGGTACCTTTATTATACATAGACTCAACATGAGACATATCTAAGGTGTATATGCTATGCAATATCTGCCTAATATTGTAAAATCAAATTAGTTTCATATTCAAAACACTTATACAAATTATTGTTACCCACTAGGTTAGACTTTTATGGAATACAATGAACTAATATGCTGTAATAGTTGGTTCATTTTTTGGTATGGACGAGGTCATTAAATCACTAAATTTTTCCAAATTTATAGGTTGGACTTGATTGTATCATCCATCCTCACTATTTTAATAGTGTGAGTTGACTTGGTTCACTCACACTTACTAGGTTATACGTATGCTTGGGTTACGTAGTTGAGTTAATCTCAATTGTCAGGTGGAAATCCACATTTTATCCAAGGTTAGGGGAATGGTACCTTCTCTTTCTCTTTCTCTCTCTCTCTATCTATCTCCTTAGATATATGTACTTTCTAGATTTATATGTATCCTAGTCTTAGGTTCATTGATTCATAATGATACATCTTTCAAATGAAATTTTCAAAGGGAAAGATAGTTACATCGATACATAAGTGCAATCTTAAACTTTCCTCTCTATAAATGGTATTCATTTCAATGGTATGCATTGATTATATATTGTAACATGATCTTGGTTGTAGGCCAGTCACTAGCAAAGCACTCAATTTGGACTCAAGCAAAGGCAAGGTGTGTTATACACACCTAAGCACTCATTAATTTTCCATTAAACTAGAAATTTTATTACTCTATTAAAGGGTGTGGGAAATTTATATGATATTTATGAATTATATAGCACCTCAATCTTGTACACTTAGCAAACTCTTGGTTTTAGACATTTCTCACTTCTGTAAGTTTTGCATCTACCCTCTCTTAAGCCCCTTAGCCTATCTCTTAGTCAAAATAGTATTATGTTGATGACCCAAACATTATATCTTGCTCAAAATACTTAAAAACTACTTATATTATGCCTCTACAAGTTCTGATCCTACACGTATTTTCTTGCTTCATGGACAATTATGTCTTAAACAAACACCTATGTCAACATAGGTGTCTCATTCTGACATAAGTGTCCAATGACCTAAGTAATATAATTTACAAATGAAACATATCCTAATGGTTGGCTTAAGTTATATTATATGTGATATTTTCTCGAGAGGAGTGGTATATAAGCACAATCACCCCTGATTCTAAACTCACTTAGAAAATACCAAGACAACTAATCAAAAACATTCAATCAAGAACTCAAGCAATCAAAACTTCCCTATTTTATCCTATGTCCATATAAATCATAGAGGCAAAAAATCTATAGGTTTTAATTACTAATAAAGTAGCCTAAGAGCTATATTTTCTAAGTCAAAATCTATGTCAATATTGTACTTATCAGACATTAATGATTCACACACAAGCCAACACATAGGGGAGAACTACATAAGTCAAATGCCCTCTTCATAATATTGGATATGTAGGAAATACCTACTGATAGAGGGGAATTTTTGGTTAACTTGACACCATGATCTCACTAACCCATTTTCTAAGGTCACTATGAAGATGAAGAGTTAGGGTTTTATCATTTGATAAGGAGTGATAATCCATGACCCAAATATGAGCACACTAGAGTGAAGGTGACACAAAATCCAAGATCATATAATTTCAAGAGGTATTATATACTATAAACATACATTTGATCTAGATATTAGCATCAATGTAAATATCCTAGAGTGTCACAAGTGTTTACAACTACAATGGCGCTTAATCTATAATTTGACAACTATTCTAGAATATTATTCTAGTATGTGTCCTACCTATTATAGATATAGATATGCATTAGCATTAGAAATAACTAAGTATATTATTTATTTGTCATTTCAATATCTAAAATAGTTGTACTTTTTATTTTTATCATATCTTAGCATAATAAATTCAATATATGTTTTATCAGATTTTTATAATCAATTAGAATGATATAGATATGTTTATCACCCTTATGCTTATTAATTCCTATATTATTTAACCTATATACCCATTATTATGATCCATATCTAATTTAGGGTTAAACACAAACTAAATATTCTAATTATAAGGCAACCAAATATGATGAAAGAATTATAAAATTAAACTATATGCCCAATGTGTAATATTTATTTCATGCTCAAATTTTCATTTGATTGTGTAAATTAATCTATAAAATATTTGAAGGGGTGGAAATACCAACTATGGATCACTACATAGGAAAAGGGAAACCATAAATTCCGAGTGTTATTAGAATATAATGTGGCACACTAGCAACATGAATATAAATCACACCACTGTAGACAAAAATATAGATTCTATTTGTAACTTTGAAACTTTAGAGATTTGAAACTTTTGAATTTTATTCTTTTTGAAATTTCTATGTAGTAACTTATAACATGAATGAGTATCATGATCCCTATACTATACTAAATTTATCTTGAATAACATTTGAACTTTGAAATTATTTGAAACATGTAATTGTTTTAAACTTACCACTTGTAAATGTAGGAATGAGTGCACATGCATGTCACATGAACCCATAATCTGAAAATTCTAAATCATGTTGTGATTTTTGAAACTACATAGTGCATATTATCACTCAAATTTTCACCCTTGGAGAGGTAGTTCAAGCCTACTTCAATTGAGTGAAATAGTTCTAGCATGCTAGTGGGATTAAGGTTTAAAGTTATGAAAGAATTATTGGTGTGTTCTTCTACCTATCAACCTTTGGAGGCATTCAACAAAAATTAATGGTGATTCTAAATGCAATTATCTAATTCTAGTAGCCTAAGTACTTATTGTGAAAACTATTTGATAATATATTATGTTTTCCTTTGACTCATAAAGTTGGGATGGCTGGGTATGAAGAGAAATTATATTTTGTACCTTCTTATCAGCCTCAACATAACTCCTACCATCCTTATGATCCATATCAACCTTACTTTGATTCTTATCAGCCTTGTCATGAGTCATATAATTCCTATGGTTGTCCTACATTCTCCACATATGATTCTAACTATATACCTCAACATCCTTACCATTGCTTAGAGAAATAAAATGCTTCTTTTCCTAATTTAATTCAATCTCAAAATTATGTTTCCCATACCATATCCTTATTAGAACTTAAGTAAAATATTTTAAAATCAGAAGAGGTGTTGAGAGAATAGGATAAAGATCTTGATGTGATTCCTTTCCATCCCATAGAGAGGATGAGGAAGTCAGTTCAAATGTTGATGAGTAAGTGGATGTTATTTGAAGAAGGAAACCCAATATGATATAAATGATGAGTTGTATGAAATGATAATTTTTATCCAATGGTGGATAGATATATTAGAGAGGTGGGAGAATCAAGAGACCCAATCGAAGAAACCTTAACCATCATCTCCTATTTCTAGTCCTCCTCATTTGATTTCAATTTTTCCTCAAGATACACCTATCCTTCCTCAAGAAAGTAAGATCTTGTTCATCTTGGAGGCCTTTTGGACTATGATTCCTAATTATACCATAAGGAAGTCAGTTTAAATGTTGATGAATAAGTGGATGTTATTTGAAGAAGGAAACCCAATATGATATAAATGATGAGTTGTATGAAATGAGAATTTTTATCCAATGGTGGATATATATATTAGAGAGGTGGGAGAATCAAGAGACCCAATCGAAGAAACCTTAACCATCATCTCCTATTTCTAGTCCTCCTCATTTGATTTCAATTTTTCCTCAAGATACACCTATCCTTCCTCAAGAAAGTAAGATCTTGTTCATCTTGGAGGCCTTTTGGACTATGATTCCTAATTATACCATACCAACTCTTATGAAAGAATCTAAACCTATGCAAGTATCTCCCTCCATCCCAAATCCCATTAATGAGCCATCCAACATACCTCATACTCCCTTTCCAACCCATAAACCTATTCATCACCCTCCCACCATCTCCCTACTTGAAGAAGAACTTATACTATGGGAATCAAGCGAAGAGGATCAAGCTATAGTTTTAGTTGAAGAAGATGACTCAAGTGTTTATGATGAAGAGTTCACTAGTAGTACCTCCCTTAGTGAAGATAAACATAAATCAGTCTTCTTAAATGAAGAAATATATGATCTAGATTAATTTTCATTTACAAATTAACAAATTGATCAATACATGAAAGAAGAAGATTTTGAGAGGAACATCATAGTGACTAAGTTTGTTGAGTCTCATGAGCATGATCAAGAGATTAACTTTGAAAAACCAATAGAGGATGAAGCTACTAATAACTCCATAGACCAAGATGATATGTGCCTAAGGTTCAAGGAAAATTTTGATGAGTTTGAGGCTCTTCAAAAGCCTACACCCCCTATTAGATAGTTTGAAGATGTTATTGAAGATGCCTTACCTCTTTAAGTACAATATGACAACTTCCAAAGTACCATGATTGCGGCTGATCCTATAAGTCAAAAGGTGGCCATATTTGAGGCAAGCACAAAAATCAAGAAAAAGTATGAGAAGGTAGTTGAAACATAAGAAAATTTCATGTTCATAGGTGATTTGTTTGCATATGCCTTGGTTTCATTTGAGATCATTCCAAGAGGATTGGAAAGCATGAAGGAGATGAATAAATTAAGAGAAAGGCTCAAGAGAAAACTTGCTTCATGTCATCCTTCATCTCATGAAGAAAGATATTGTATAATCTTCCCCTTTGATCAAGGAGGAAGAGATTATTTTATGTTAGTTGTATATAGTTAGTTTGATTATGTTGTTATGGTGTTTCCTAAGTGATTGATAACACATGTGTGAGTCTTGTTGATTTGATTCATGTTTTTTGTATTTTTTTGGTGTGTTTTGAAGTTCCAATTAGTTTTTTATGTCATGATCAGGGTATGGTCAGGTCTAAAATTGAGTGAAAGTGACTCCAATTCCCAATGGAAGGACAAGGCTATTGGTCCTTTTAGCATTTGAGGCATGATACCCCTATGAATTATCAAAATTTTAAAAAAAATTTGACATCAAGACAAAATTAGTCACCCCATATAAGTTTAAACTTTCATAGTGTTTTCATGTGATCTTGTCATGCCCTATATGGTCTCTAAATTTTTTCATAAAACCTTATTAGCATTGTTTAAGGTAGGTTTGGAGAAGTTAAGGTAATGTCTCATTTTGGTCATAAAGTAGTATATACATGTCATGGAGAGATAAGGATTGGTAAAGTGGTGTCATAGGTTTTTAAAATTTTCTCAAAGTCATTTTATGCTTTAATCACTTTGTCATAAGACTTTATGATGTTTTGGAGTGTTTAAGGTTCATTTATGAATTTTAAGGTAGTGAAAATGAGGAAAAAGTGATTTTTGGATAAAATTCATGTATGTTAAAGATATATAAGTGGAAAATACATAAAAAACACCTTCAAAATACCTTGGAGTAGTTACACAATTGCCACACCTATCATCAAGTCAGACAAAGGTCAAAATCTTGAGTTTCAACACCAAAGAGAGGAGTTAAGAGAATTTTATGGACTTTTTAAAGTCATTTATAGGTAAAAGTGGTTTATAAGTTTACTTTAATATTATATATGTTATAAAAAATCATGGGAATAAGTTTTAAGTCTAGTAGTTTCATAAATCTCTCTATCTCCTCCATCATTCCATTCACAAGTTCATGAAGGTCATTTTCAACTACATGGTACAAGCCGTACAAGTAGAGTCAAGGCTAATATTTTATCCAATATTTGGGACCCCTATGGGATTATAATTTTTGGAATTTTTAATTGGATTATATCTTTAGATTTATGAACAATTTCTAAGGAGCTAGACTACCTTTTTGAGGATTAAATCCCCACAGGCTAAGTTTTGTGTAACTCCAATGCAAGTGTGAATTCTTTAGTTGAATTAAACCAATTGGAATGAATTATAATTTTTTTTTAAATGCATAATATACCTTCATCCACTAGGTTTTCATTTGTGGATGGTATTTTGGTAATAAAATCTTCTCTTGTGCATAGTTTGGAAGTGACTGCCAATATTTTTATGTTTCATGGTTCTTGAAATAGTGTAATGCATTTAAGTGATTCTTAATTTTATTCTAAAATATTAAAAATAAATTCATGGCCCTCTAATCATATAAATATTTTGTACTATTTTTAAAAGGGTCACACTTTCATTCACTTTTTAGATTGTATTCTAGTGTACCTGCTATTGTAGAAAAGTTTCTTCATTTAGCTCATGTGCTTGGTCATGTGCTTAGAAATAAATTAAAGTTATTTATTTATTTGATACATATAGGTTAAATATTATTAAAATTTTTTGGTTCACAACATTTAAATTCACTATTATGCTGAGATCAATTTCACACAAGGTTCAAGCCTTGTGTGCTCACCTGAAGTGTAGCGGTGAAGGGACAAGGGCCTACATTGGGATAGTTGAAACATGACACAACCTTGGTATCAATGGGACTTAGTAATTATTGAAATGGGCTTATGAGGTATATCAATGTGTGCCATTTTGGATAATATTAGGAGGTGCAAGCCTATTCAAGAGGATAAGTCTTTTGGTGTAAGTTCATGTCTGACTAGATATAGCTATTAATGGTATAAACCATAGGGATAATAAGCTAAGTGTCATTCAAGTGATTATCCAAGTCAAGATAATGGCTCATGTTTAGGTACTCAATCTTCAATTTAGTGCTCTAGGCATGGTTACTAAGGCCTTGCCACATGCTAGTTTCAACACTTAGTCAATTTTACAAGTATATATAAGTCATTATATGGCACAATGATGCCATTAGTGACCTAGAATAGACCTTTTCATCACAATACATTCAATGATGAAAAATACACCATTATTCATATAGAACTTATATCATAATCATACCCCACTGCTAAACTATATGAAATGGACCAACAACCAAATAAACATGTGATGCCATTCCCATTAAATCAAAGTTCATCAACATAAACAATTTATAACATAAATAAAGAATCACATAAATGGAAAATTAACTAATTTCCTACTTACTCATGTCAAATGTCTCATAAATGAGTGTGGGTACTATGATTCAAGTTCTTTTTAGTGTCTATACTAACTCAAGCTACATTAATGTCATTCTTAATTTTGGCAGAGCTTTGATGCATTAATATTTCCTCCTTTTCTTCAAGTTCAAGCTTATTTTTATATGTAGGGGAGAATATTTGAGATAGTTTGGATGGGTGCACATTAAATTCTGAGCTATTCCTGGGGGTCATTATTTCATAGGCTTCACTACTCTAGAACCTTTGCTCTCCAATCACCATGTACGGTACTCAAAGGGATGTCCCTTAAAACTTGTGTGCTAAGAAAATACCTACCAACTGGTGTAATATATTTGAAGATTATTCTATATGGCATAAAAATTACCAAAATATAAATCAATTTTAATGATTTCCATGCATCGAGATATGCTGAGTTAGCATGGTCCACTAGGTAGTACAAAAATGGTCCCAACACCTGCATAACAAGTTGATTTGAGTGGGTTTGAATATGTATTTCCAATAATCTTGAGAGTTTTGTTTTAATTGTAAAGGTGTTGATTCAAGTAAGGCATGATATTTGAACCCTAATA
This sequence comes from Torreya grandis, assembly GCA_037957365.1. Taxonomy (NCBI): domain Eukaryota; kingdom Viridiplantae; phylum Streptophyta; class Pinopsida; order Cupressales; family Taxaceae; genus Torreya; species Torreya grandis. The sequence goes on along the minus strand of JARHVA010001554.1, from coordinate 333,020 downwards.
TTTATGTTTACACTCTTCAACTTCCAAAACATAGGGTTGCAGACCTATAGGTCTGGAGACTTGCAGGTTTGCAACTTGAAGAGAAATCCAATGGTGTCAATGTTCAAAGTTGAAGATATAGGAATGGAATAATTGTAATGGTTTGAATATGAAAAAATTTATGAATAAATGAGGATTTATAAAGCATCTAAATTCAAATAAAGTTGAAGATATGACAAACAAGCCTAATTCACTTATAGGACTATGTAGGGAGATAGTGAAGGTGGAGGTGGTAAGATGATTTGAGAATGCTAATAGAGTTGAGGGAAATGAGAATGATATCTTGATTAGGATTGGCCATTGATGAGATATCATGGTGTATTTTAAAGAATTAAAACTAAAGATCACATGAGCAGACCCCTTTAATGACTACCTACAAGCACTTATATTGAAGAGTGCCTTAGACAATGATGTTGGTTATGTTTGGAAGTTTCAAGGAATTGAGGGAAATAATAAAATATAAATATTATGATATGAATTTTAAGATTTTTAGGTTGAAATTATGGATCCTAAAACACCAAGGTTGTAGACCATTCCCAAGTGTATATACACATGCAAATGGTCACTTGTAAGTTTGTATAAGTGACTAAAGGTCTTCCAAAACTTGAAAAGGTGGTCAAGAATATGAGAGTTTAAAATTGAACCAAAGAGATAAATAATTAAGATAAAATATTAATAAAATATTAGGATAATAAAGAAATATTCACCTCAACTATCCATACATAGTTAGTTGATCACCTACAAGCCTACTTGCCTTGTTAGGAGAAGTTGTTTGTCCATAGTAAAAGGAAGGAGTCTGAAATGAAATTATGTACCCTATGCAAAGTATTTTGTAGTTTAAGGAATTTATAGTTTCTAAAAAATAATAAAAACTTTGAGATGATCACTATTTGGAAGAGAAAATCTCTTAAACCCTCAAAAGCACTCAGATTGTTCCTATAGAGACCTATAGGTTATTAAGGTAGTAGTTGGTTTTAAAAATAAGTAGAGTGCATATGAAACATATGAATATGGCTCAAGTGATTATGTATTTTTTTTTAAATATATTTAAATCCATGAGATCAAAGGGAGTTTCAAAAGGGATGTCAAAGTAGAACCTTAAAACCTGTCTACACAGACCCTACATACACAGTCATGCCTAAATTCATAAGAGTAGTTGATTGTTTGAAAGGTATAAAGGACTTCAAGAGGAATGAATGAGAGTAATTTAGTTGAATATGATGGTATGATTATGAAAATTTTCCGTCAGAAGCCTTAGACTCAAGCTTGAAGTGAGCCTAATCATAGTCACACCCTGTTCAGTCATATACATGCTTAATTGCATAGGCAAGCCTACAAGGTAGTTAGTTGAGGATATGGATTGTTAAAGTGAGTCTAGGAGAATGAATAACCTAAGGATATGATGAGGTATATATAAAATCATCCCATGAGGACCTTTACCACTAACAGTGAGATAAACAAGTGAATATAGTTAGCTAGGGTATGTTATGCAAATTAGCTCAAGAACCCTAGGCATAAACCAATTACAATGTAGAAAAGTTTGAATAAGGAATGTAACAAGATAATAATTGGAATATTTTAGGGAGGATATTAAATACCTAATTTATATGTTTATATCTCAAAATAAACTCATAATATGCACCTACAAGGCTCAATCCTTTTTAAACCTCATAGAATTCTTACTAGAAGCCCAAAAATCTAGCTTGCTTTGCTTGGTACGGTCAAAATATGTTACATGGGACCTTAGGATATTATAGATATTTAAATACCATAGTTTAATTTTATCTTTTGGTATTTTTTGGAATATTTGTGCCCTAATCTATATGAACAATCATTAAGACCTTAAGGTACTTTCAGGCTGCCTAAGATAGCCAAAATGACCCAATGAGAGAGAAATGGATTTATATACCTCCATATGGATTGAATAAAATATAAACTTAACTTAATTATGTATAATAATCCCATGGCATTTTATTTTACTTGTAGTTATGGAACTATATGAAATAGGCTAAAAAAGACTTTTATGTTATTTGGGAGGTTCGTATAAGGTGTCAAAACTTAAAAATTGACATGGAGAATGGGGAGGAGGTTATACAACATAATAAAATGTTTATTTGGGGTTTAAAAAGTGTGGTAATCCTATAGAGTCAATTTTTAGTCTTAGGGAGGCCTAATTGAGACCTAGTTAGTAGAGAGAAGTAATAGAAAAGTACACTTCCATTCACTCTTAAGACATGAAATTGAACATTAAGTTGTAAGGCCATACTGGGTCCTATAATATGCTTTCATATTCTTAGTAACATCCATAATTTTCTCCATACAAGGAGGTTTTCATGATTTTATGGCTACAAGGAATGAAGCTAATTTGGAGCTTTTGGTGTAGAATGAGTTCTTAAGGATTATTTGAGACTTAAAAATAGATTTATTCAGGTTTGGTATGATGTGAATAGGACTTACATGAAGATAGGATGAGCTAAGGGAGATGAATTCAAGTTTTGACACTTTTATGCAATATTGGCCTAAGGAGATGAAGAGTCTTCTAGACACCTATCAAGAAGAGGAAGTAAGGTGTCAAAGAGAACCTGAATGGATCAATCGAGAGGTGTCAAGAGTACATAAAAAGTGAAATAAAACCTTATCTAACCATCAATAAGGCCACTTATCCTTCAACATGCCAAGGTAAAGGGAAATTTTGGAGAGCTAGTCATGGTGTTAAGAAATCATTCTAACTCTTACGCTACTTGGATAAAAGGAGCATATTAAAAGGATAGACACATGGAATTCAGTACATCTTGAGGTAGTTTCATAATTTTTCTCTTGCTTTTAACTCATGAGACACTTGTCAACTCTCTCTCCTACACCCTTCTCTTTTTCTCTCTCACTTTCTCTATATATTGAGCCTTAACTAGCTAAGTTTGTATCCTCCACCTGGGTATGGTGAAGCCTTGCCCATTTTAAGCCTTTTATCAATGTGCATGGATTATTTCAATGTGCATGTTAGAATAGTTGATATTTCTAAGTGATATATTTTCTTTCTTGGCATGTTGTCCTTGTTAGTAGTTATATTTAGTTTGAAAGTCTTTTTATAGGTATCTTAAAGTGTTAAAATGAAGTGTGTATGATTTTAGTGAGTTTTCTCTTCACTAGTGTCATGTCATGATCTCTTGTTTAGTCTTCCTAGCTTAAGATTTTATTCACAAACCTCCATGAGAAATACTAATGTAGAGAGACAGATTTGGATTAGTGTCATGTGTAGGTTAGGCTCTTGTGTGAAATGAAATTATAGCTGGTTGGTAGTGATTAATTCATATTTAGTGAATCACCTCATTATGTTAGCTTTCTTTCCTATTTTCTCTCTCCCTTTTCATCCCAACAAGTTAGTAGCATAGGTGATGAGATTAAATATATATCTCAAGGGAGCTAGCCCTTCAATCTATAGGTTTACCCCATTTATAGATAGCCCATAGGTCTAGGGGTAATCCCATTATTTCACTCCATTGGAGTAGTATTGAACTACCTCTCCAAGGGTGAAAAATTGAGTGACACCAATGGAATAAATCTAAACTTTACTCATAAAGACTTGAATTCTCAAGGCAAGCCCATTGTGATGCCCCCTTTAAGATGAGAGATGTAGCCACCAAGTCACTTATCTCAAAATAAAATTTTAAAATATATGAAAGATATAATCATGTAGTAGCACTTGAAATTTTGAATGTATTACATCATAATATCTAAATATATCATTGAATTTGTATATGAAATATTTATTAAATAGATATATCATTGAAACACATTATATATATATATATATATATATATATATATAATGAAACCAAAGTAAGAATAAAATATATAAGTAATACATGATATGAATCATGGCATCAAAGTAATAAGAAATGATCATACAATCAATGCCATATAATGCCATGTGATTTTCATATAATGTCACACATAAGGCCCAAAGGCCAATACAAGGGATATGTGAATGTTGTATAAACACACAAAGCCAAGGGCCACACATAAGTGGAATAATTAATACATACAAAAAAAACTCTACACAAACAAGGACATGGGCCACTCAAAATAAACAAGCAATTTCTAACTTATCATGTAGTCAAGTAAGAGAAAAACATAGAAAAAATGAAACTAAAATACATCCAATAAATGGATCCATGTCATTGTTAACACATATAATATTCATGTAACAGATTCATATTATGAGTGAGTATAATTTTTTTTGTAATATATATATCTCAACATGGTTGAAAGGTTATGGATAAATATAACCTATTGAAGTGTTCATGGAGAACAAAGATATTCCCCCAACTTATCAAGGTTGTTGGGTAATGAGGGAAGCCTGACATCAAATAACCATGTAAAAGTATGTCCTATATCACACTTAGATACCTCATGAAAATCAATGTGTATTTAAAACTAAAATATGTTATCTATCTAATATATAATAAATAACATGGAAATAAGTAAGTTGACATCAATTGGAAAATGTTTCTTAGGTCTTGATTTGAAAATATTTTGATTTTTTTGAATTATTTGCATGTTTTTGAATTTTTTTCCTATTTGATTTTTTTTTCAAAATATTGGAATTGAAAATTTCTTAAGTAATACTATGAAAATAGGATAAGTAGAAGGATTTCAAAAAATCATCAACAAGGTGATAAATCATAGTATGATAATAAGGAAAACAAGCCATGTGCCCCCAAATGTAACTGTAAATGAATCATAATGATGTAGCTCTGTATGATTAAGATAGATAGGAATATACATGCTCCTCAATGGGTGAGAGATAAATGTGATCATGCAAGTGAAAGGAAAGATATATCATGATAAGTATGCAGTAATAAGTAAGAATAAATTTGAAATATTTCATAAGGTAGGATTTGAATAAGTTTAAAAATCAAGAGGGAAAGTGCTTAAAATAAAACATAAATCTAAGGGATAAAGGAATAATTAGATAAGGGATAGAAGAATTAACAAGGAAGCAAAAGCAAATTAACTATGTACAAAGGGAAGTATAATAATAAAGAGACTTGACCTAAATAGTGGAATGGGAGGAAGTAGGAAGCTCTATCCAACTAAGGATCTCATCAAGAGGATACACATATGTATAACCAATTGCATTGTATGAAGGATTGACTTCTTGTGCAAAAGAAGTGTCAATTATTGATGCCTTTGAATTTTAATTATGATCATATTATATAATAACTTCTGAACCACTACTCAGATGACCATGTAAACCTATATCTACATGTGTAGTAAGAGCATATGTAACAACCTGTACTTGTATATGTGGTGAAGCTCTCTAAATAACCTATTAAGCATTAAGATATGAAGACCTCTTTTTATGTAATGCTTTCTGCTTAGGATAATGTACCATGTTCTTTAGAATTAATTTAATATGCTCATGTGAAGCTGTATCATGCTCATATGGAGATGAATAAAGTGATTTTGTAATATGCTCATGCTCATAAATAGATGTATAAGTTTATTATGTAATATGCTCATGCCCACTAATAGATGAATAAATTATAATATGATTTGGAACATGTAAATCATGCTCTTGAATGGTTCTATGATCTATTTCATTACCATGTTACTCAATGATTGTGTTAGGAAGTTATTTTATGGTATAAATAAACATGATTGGTACAAAAGGATATTCATATCAAATTCCTAGAATTTTGACCACTTGATTATCATGAATATATTTTGGACATTCATGCATTGTAGAAGGTACTGAACTACTATTTTGTATCCAAAGGCATCCTAATAAGATATCAAAGATCCCTATGCTTGGTATAAATAAGAATGAAGTAGGAATTATTAGATGCCTCACTTATAAAGGTATCACTACATTCCCAAGAGTATCTTGTGTATAGGCATCAAATATTTTGATAAATATAGAATTATCTTGTAAATCTTGCCATATATAACTAATCATAAATGGCTTTCCTACTAGTTTTTTTGGGAGTGAAAGAGGCATAAGATAGGGTGATCCTTTATTTCCTTTCTTATTTATTATTATGGCTGAATCCCTGAGTAGGATCCTCTTGGCTGCACTCAAAAATGGGGTTTTGATAGGTTTTAAACTAGTGTCCAATATTTAGCCTTCCCTTCATCAATAGTTTATGGATGATATGATCATTTTAGCCATATCCTCGGTGATGAAAGCCAAGGAACTAAAATTCATTATTATTAGATATGCTAAGGGTTTTAAGAAATTGGTTAACTTCACCAAGAGTTCTTTATTTTTACTGAATACTTCAGAGCCAAGGTAGTATAGATTGCTAGAATTATTAACTACCAAATCAAAAAAATTACCTATAATTATCTAGGCATGCCTTTTTTAAAATTTAAAATGAAGGAATAATTATATACCCTCTCATAGAGAGGTATAAAAAAACTTGATGGATGGAAAGGTGCTCTTCTCTCCCAAGCTGGAAAAGTAGTCTCACTCAATAGTGTCCTGCATAGTCTTCTTATATATCTAATGTCCCTATTTAACACGCCAAAGAAAATTCAAGAGACAATTGATAGAATTAAAAATCACTTTTTATGGATGGGGGTTGAAGATACATTCAAATTCCATTTTGTGGATTGGAAGAAGACTAGTGTTCCAAAATCTTGTGAGGTTTGGGCATAAAAAATATTTCCATTATAAATAAAGAACTTGTAACTAATTTATGTTGGAATTTTATAAAGGAATATAATCAATATACTAAGATATTCTATGCTAAATATCTATAGAACAATGCTCCTCTAGATTTCCTGTATGAGGATAACTTTATCAAAGCTTTTGCCATATGGAATTTCTTCTCTAAGAATAGAGACAATATTATAAAAGGCCATGCATTGAAATTAGGTAATGGAATGAGAATCAAATTCTAGAAAGACCTTTGGATCTTGAAACACCCCCTAGAGGCTCTTAAACCTTGACACTAAATAGGCCCCCATATTTCTATTATTCTTGGTGAGTAGGTGGTAATTTATTTCCAAGAAGTTAATGGTATAAAGTGTTGGAAACACCTGAGTATTGGTAATGCTGATGCAAACATAGCCACCATTATTTTAGATTTGAATTTATTGCTCAAAGGTATTAATATACCCAATTTTCTAAGGGAGGAAAAATTAGTCTGGGAGGATTCATTGGATGGTATTTACCAGGTTAATGCCAGTTATTCACTTCTTCAACCCAATTTTATGGAGGTTAACCCAGTGGTGAATGTGTGAAATAAATTTATAATTCCAAAGATTAACATTTTACTATGGTGGAGTGTTAAAAATAGGATCCTCACTATGGATAATCTTTGTAAAAGAGGGATTACCTTAGTGAATACATGTGTCTTTTATGAGGGAGCTGCTGAATCTATCTTCCACATTTTCTTGGAATGTGCCTTTTCATTCAAGTTTTGGGGCATGTTGTATAGGAAGTTAATTTTTAGTTTGGCTCACCCTTTTTCTTTATTTGATGCGTGGCTTACCTGGAAGAGCCCTTATGCTCACCAAGAACTTAAATATTTATGGATACTTGCATTCCCTCATCTAATTTGGGGTTTATGGAAATAACATAACAATATAATATTTAGGGATAAGGGAATTAGTATCTTAGAGTTGCCAATTTTATTTTTTCACTTATTTCTAAGAATTTCAAAAACATTAGTTAGGGGAAGAAGCAACCTTTATCCCCATGTGAGGAAGTTATTGATAAGGATGGTGTATCTCCTTATATGACAGACCTATGATGGATCCTAAGATTATCCTTAGGAAAAATGTGAGATGGCTAGTTCCCCCTCCTAGTTAGATCAAGATTAACTTCATTGGGGTGTCCAAAGGAAATCCTAGTGTATCTAGGGGTGGAGGGGTGTTTCAAGACAATTGGGGGGTTTTTCTAATCACATATGAATGATATATGGGTGTTCAATTGAATAATGTTGCAGAAGCCTTAGCAACTTTATGGGGTATCCAGACAACTCTTAATTTAGGATTTCAATATATTATGGCTGAGGGGGATTCCATTAGCATTATAAATTGTATCAACAAGAACAATGTTGTTATATGGTCTATTGCTCACATTATTGTGTAGATTCATCACTTGGTAGAGAGTTTCAAAAGAATTACTTTTTAGCACACCTATCAAGAAGGCACTATGCTTATAGATTATTTTGACAATAGAGGAGTTGATGATAGACAATTCAAAGTATGGAATTCTATGAAAATCCTACCTAATAATATTGATGACATTTTACATAAGGATATAACTAATCATAATCATGTAGAGAATAATTAAGATCATTAGGCAGAGAATGGTGCACATAATTTGTAATGATTATGTTTTGAAGGAAGGCACGATGTGAATTTTAGGCATTAATTATTACAAGTACAACACTATCAAGTCCATCTTGGATATTTTGAAACACATTGGGATTTATTTGCAAGTCATTCTAAGGTAGGGGAAAAACTATATTTTTAGTTTGAAGTTTTTTGTGGGTTTATAGTCTACTATGGGTAGGGATTCGAACAAGTTAGAACCTTTATAAAAAAAAAACATTAAGAATAAGCTGGGGGTTTGGGAAATCCTCCATTATAGGGGAATTACTAATTTCATTAACCAGATTTGTGGTATTGATAGGCATCTATCCAAGCATTTTACTAAAAACTGGATAAATAGAGTGGTCTTAATAAGAAATATTTTGTTAAAAATCAATGAGGATCTCATTACTCTAGTCACAAGCCTCAAAATTGAAGATCAAAAATTCAACAAGCTTACTAAGGATTTTGAGCATGAGAAGGAGAAATTCTTGGTGGGTAATGAGTGTCTCACACCATTTCAAGGTGGTTTCAAAAGAGAAGACCTTCCTTCTTCATTCAATGAGGTTGCAAAGCATTTTGTAAGGTATGTGACTCTTTATGGTCTCTAGAAGGTTATACATTTATATCATTTTCCATTTTTAAATTACCTTCAACATAATATTCCCATCAAAATTCTATTGTACATCCTTCATTCGATGGAATAGTTAGTTTTGGAGGTGAAGCAATGTAAGAAAATTAAGGAGCCACTTTATCAAACAGTTATTTTCCTTATTTACAATTTTTTAGGCTCTTCATCTAGAACCTTAGGGTATGGTTATGAACATATACCATAATGAGCTCCTTTGACCTAAAATCCATCAGCTTAGGCTCAAATGGAGAGTCAGAGTTATCAACAACCTTCCACAATTAGGCATTCTTCTAGATTTATTTGTAGTAACATTGAGTCCAAACCCAAATAATAATTTGAGGCTTCTCCTTTTGAAGTGCATGCAAATAATACTTTTTAGAAGGATAATATTTTTGTGGAAGACCTTGATGAGCCCTGTGTTAACCAAGAAAATCATAACCCTATTTCTGATATGTCTTATTTTGAGAATGAGAAGAATTTGAATAGGGGTTCTGGTTACAGAGCTGGGGAAGTTGGGCATGAAGATAAGGGTGGGGAGCCTTCTTCCAGTAATCATAACATTATGGATCCTAAAAACATGGCTGAGTATGTCAAGAATCAAACCAAACTAGAATTTTTGGAAGATGAAGTTAGTATTCACAAATCATTTCTTATATGGTTTATGAAAGACCATACCTCACTAAAGCAAGATGTCAACAAGTTCAATCATATGGATGATCTCTTTTGTACTAAAGAATAGGAGGTTGAGATTTTCCCCATTTTTGAATCCCTTAATGATATATTTAATACCTTGGAGAGGGAGAAAAAATACCTCAAAGATAATTTTAACATCCTTGTTAATTTTATCAAGGTTACTATTAACAATTCTATGCACAACATGGAAGGCCTGTCCATGTCTTTCAATAACAAGGGTGATGCTTTTGAAGGAATTAGACCAAATAAGAAACTCAAAGGCATTATAATTGGAAATGAGGAGGTTAAAATAAACATGATAATTGATATAAACCTTAAGATCATGGTCAAATATTGGAGCAAGGCTTATGAAAATTGGAAAATATTCAACAACTGAGTCTAGTTTGGGATATGTGAGTTTTGTTGTTTTGCTGTGTCTCTACTATATTTTTGATGTTATTGTTTTAGGTTCCTTTCATTGTTTTGGAAGATGGGATTTATTATGTATTGTGGTTTTCTATATATGTGATACTATTTTATGGGAAAGGTCCCTTTAAAACCCACCTTTACCTTTAATAAAAACTAAGAGAGTAAAGAAGTGTTATGGTGCACACATTTTCACTTGATCCATTGTCTATCATAAAAATATGTATGGATTTCTTATCAACATATGCTCTAATAAAGAGTGCATTTATATTTTAATTATCATCAAATGTCATCATAGGACATGATACTTATTTTATTATAACTATACCAATGATTCTATCAAGTGGTTGTCTATATATACAGGAGGAGAATGAACATTATACGCATACTGTACTTCAAAATTATCCTCATTATTTAATTCATGGTTTATAAAAGGATATTTGTATATTTTGAGATTTTCATTTCCATTTTATTATGGCTTAACCTATTTAATAAGTGTACCAATATCAATAATGTTCTCATCAATAAGATCTTGAATCTTGTGTTTAAGCTGGAAACATCTCTTTGTATAGTGCACAATACATCTATGGTATTCATTATATAAATTGCCATCATTTTTATTATATTATGGTCTACACATGTCCACTTCCATTGGTGAAGGAAGAGTGATAATATTGCATTCAATTATCTTTTACAAAAAATACATGAGGAGGTGAAGGTGGCCTTGATAATTGCATCCTTGGTAGAGCCTGTAATTGAAGCTTTTGTGTTGGTTGTGAAACAACATTAAGTGAAATATTATATTCATTACTTCTTTCATTTAGTTCGCTCTTATAATTTGGATTGATTTAAAATTTTACATTTAAAGTAGGAGTAATGGAAACATAATTAAGCTTATTCAAAGTAAGAAACTTGACCTCATGCTATTTAAATGTATGGCATAGTGATTTGAAGTATTTGAACTTATCAAACATAATTGACTCTTGAAGTGGAGATAACACACTTTGAGTAAAGATATATTGGAGCTTATTATCAACCATTTGATTTGTTATTTTTCTTAGCATAGTCTTGTATCTTAGTGTATATTTATTGATTGTTTTATTAGTGATGATGATCATTATGTCCTTTTCATTTATTTGTATATGTCATGTCAATCTAGGCAATGTCCATAGGATATGCAAAGGTTATGACTAATAATTTTATTTTGGGGATGATTATGGATCATCTAATATAATAATCTAAAGATATATTTGCTTGGATTAAACTCTAAACTAATTGATTTTGAAAAGAAAACCATGCTATTTGATTGAATTAAAATTGTTGGAATCTTACACACATTGCTAATTTAGTTTTGTTGAGATATAATTACATGAATGGGAAATAGAAGAATGTTTGGATAATAAGTAGAATGTAGATTTAGAAGTAGAGGAAATAAATAATTAGGAGAAAATTTATTTATAAATTAATTTGGAATTATAATGCTTAGAAACTAAATGCTTGGAATGGAAATGTAGAAAGCAATTTTTTGAAGATAAATAAACTCACATGCAACCCTCTGAGTTAATCACACAAAATAATAGTTTACATAAAAATTAAGAATAAATTCAAAACACACAATAATTCATAATTAATAATAAATACCAATTGATCATTCTTCCTTGGAATGAGTGGGCCCTTGATCCTCCTTAGAATAGGATTAAAAAACTCTTAAGTTTAGAAAATATTCATGAACTCAACTTCTCATGAATATAGAAAACTTGCTTACAATAAGATAATGAAAATAATATTATTTTGATTCAAACTATTCATGCCTAAATTATCTACTACCTCTATCAAAAAAATACATTGTTTATATATTAAAACATTTATAATAATTTGGTCAAGGATAGAATAACAAATAACAAGATGAAATCCTAACTAAGATTTATTTTTATTTCATAACAACATCCTTTCCACATTTTCAAGAACAAAAAGAGGAAAACACTAGATCTTAGATCATGCATGATCTCCCCATTTTTATATTGATGGATGAGTTACAATTCCCTTTGTGATTAAATTTTTTGACTCACATTCTATTGAGAAGACAAATAGAGTATTTATAATCACCTTTTGAGAGACACCATAAATATAGTTACTATATACAAACATACTATTTATGGAAATTATATTTTTATCACTTTAAATAATTTATTAAAATGATTTATAACTCTTTATAACTTGTCTTCACTTTTATTTAACAAGAATATTATCATTCTATCAATCTTGCAAGGCTGACTGAAGACTTTTAGAGCTAGTCTAATGACTTTTGGATCCATATTGGTAACTTCTAGAGCTAGGCTAGAAGTATGGAAAATTGTCTTGTAGATTATTTAGAGTTATAGAGTCTTCAAAACTTATCCTTAATAGATATATTGGTTTTAAAAAACATCTACTTTTGATTTTAGTACTTAACTTTGACCTGTACATACAAAACTAACATATTTTCTATGTATATATTCAAACTTAGTTGAAAAAATGGATAGCAATGACTCTCAAATCATAATCAAGATAAACAACTCACTTTATAATTTAAATAAAAATGATCCCTAATATTGGCACCCAAATTCAATTTAAGTAAGGGAAAATAGGATAAAAAGGAGGTGATTACATGGATATGATGATCCATATTATGGACTCATCATCTCCCCCACACTTAAATTCTTAAAATTCCTCTTGCAAGCTATGACCTCTACTACTCTCTATAAAGTGTCATGTTTTTCAAGGTTTGACCAAGATCATAAAAATCATAATAAGTATCCTAGATTTTATACTTTATATTGGTATAAGCCTTAAATTATTTGACCTTGGCTCTCCATTTCTCAAAAATTTCTAGTCCTTGTGGTGATGAGTTTGTTCATATAGACATGTGACTCAATATTAATATAATTTTAAACCTCATAATAATCCATTCTTTCCAAATTATCTCATCATTTCCACTATGGCTATGACCCTCCTAAAAATCACTTGCTTAGATTAGTATGGGAAATGGCTTTTGTTCTTTTTAAAGGAATGTTTAGTGTATCCCATATTTTATTAATTGCAACAAGGATTGTATTGCAATTATTTAGAGTGAACTCCTCAAACTCAGTGGAACTTTTAAGAAAATTATTTGGGTAGTGATTTGTAATATTGGTGGCATATACTAAGCTTCTAAAAATTGGAACAAGTTTTTATGGATCAAGAAATTCAAGTCTCACAATGATGCCTATAGTTTTTACCTGAATAAAGTATTCCTTAGTCCTTTGATTTAAATAAATATAATTTTTCAAGGTAGAAATGTATGCCTTGATCTAAACTTCTCCTATAAACAAGTTGATAAAGAATGATGAAATATGTACTAGGAGATATTTCTAAGAAAATAACTCACACAAAAAAAATTGATGGTAAAGAGAACTAGAAAAATAGGCTTCTAAAAAATCCTTGTCATTTTCAAAATAATGGGGCAATCTGTATGATATTATAAGTAGCTACCATCTATAAAATTGATCATATAAGAAGAGACCATATCCAGAAGAAGACCTTTTATAGGCAACATATTTTTATCCTATTTCATAAACTTCTTAAAATATGGATTCTGACTTTCCTTTTTGTTCTCTTACTTCCTAAATTTCCCCTTTAAATTTCTTATTTTATATTTTAACTACCCTTAAAGTTTTACAATGTTCATCCCATTTAGTCATTATGTTAGTGTAGACTAATTAAATTTGTGCACTCTGATCTACTTGGGTTATAGGGACTACTAAGGGAGATTTTACTACTATTTATTTTAACTAAGTAATCACATCATCTTTATTAAGAGATTAGATTTTTATTTCTTTTAAATCTTATTACAAAGTATAAATTTTCTTCCTTACCTTGGTATATTTATTTTAGGAAGGCAATCACTTCTTGTTATTGCATGATGGTTACCTTAGATCTTAATAGTGTTATTACTAGTTGTATTTTCTCCTCTTCATCAAGACTATAAGGTTGATCTTATTCTTCAAATATTGGGGACTTTACCTTATCAATAGTAGGTCTAGAAGAGGAAGGATGAAGAATATCCTATAAGGTTTCTCCTATGGTGTCTCTTAGAGGATATTCCCTTGTGTCTATTTATTTTACTTTATCTTTAGATGTGAAATCCTCCATTTTATCCATAGTTGCATGTAATTTTATGCCTATAAAATTTTCTTCCATCTCTATCATTATTTCTTCTTTAATCATGATTGTACATCTCTTATATTCAGGTGTTTTATTAGTCATTTCAATAGGTATTTATTAATTTAAGCTCTCTAATATTTCTATAACATCATCTTCAGATAGGATGAGTCTTTTCCTTCTCCTTGACATTGTTTGTATTTTAAATTACCTTATTAGATAATTTCTCCTAGTACTCCTTAATATTTTAAGATGGGAAATATCCAGAGCTTCTTCTTTAGTGTCAAAAATCTCCATGATGGGAATGGTCTCCACTATTGGTTTTGGAGTTGCACTTGAGGTGGTTTTAGAGATATCTATTTCTATAACCTCCTTATTTGATATGTCTCCAATGATGTTTATTCCACTATGATTTCTTATTTGAGACTACACTTGGGTGTGAAATAATAAAATAATGTTATTCTCTTGGTTTGATACTTATTCAACTTACCCTTTAAAAATGCATACCATTTTACCACTCCATTAGCTTCCTTTAGAAAATAATGTTGGAAAATTAATTATATTAGCCCATGATGCCTAATAGTTCCAAATCATTGGACATATTTGTCTGCCATTACATGAATAACACCATGAAGGAAGTGAGGTAGGCTTACTCTTCATTCAATTTTGTACTTTTTATGCCTGAGATGGTTCAAAATCCTCATTGCATCTCTAAATATAAACCCATATTAACCATCAAAAGTGAAAACATTAATAACTTAGAAGGTCTAATACTCTATGGTTATAAAAACCTCTCCCTTTTGATATCTTTGTTTACCCCTATTAGTTTACAATTAAATATAGCATTGATTCCCATCTTACATGAAAGAATTGAATTAGGTCCCTATAAGAGGGTTTGCTACTTATAAACATGCTAATATTATGGTGCCAGAAAGTTCATTGATGATGGTGTCACCTACTAGTATATTGACCCATTTACCTTGGAATGATCTCCTTCCAATTTAGTGATGAAATCCTATATTATCTACTTGTATCCATGAAATTTATTCATAAAATCTAACCACACTACTTCTTCAAACACATTTTATATTGACTCATATTGTAATAGGTGTTCTACAAATTTTAGTTTAAACTTATTTTTATAGCTCATGACATAATTTGGAAGGACTTATGTAGTTTTTTATAGTTGACTTGGTAGGCAAGGATAGAATAAGTAGTAAGAATTAGATGCATAGGGTTTTACCAAGAAAAACAATAAATAATCTTTAAAATAGTGAGTAATGGCCTAACTCCCTAAATTTATAGTAACTTTATCTTATTTTCTAATATTAAATTTTGTTTAGATAAAATGAGTGTTTAATTTAGGTATGTGGAGATATTTGAAGTGAATTCAATTGATTCCCATATCTATCCATGTGAAAAATCCACCACCACCCTTGATTTTACTACAATGATTTCTTCTTTGTCTATGCCTATTCATCATTTGAAATAAATACCCTCCTTTCAAAAGTACCCCTCTTACATCATATCTAGTGAAATCATGTATTATCATAATGCAATACTTGTTTTAGGAAAATAATTTTTAGAATGTACACCCACTTTTTGGACTCATAGCTAGGAAAGACCCTCTCTTTAGAAAAAACCCCTTCTAGGAAAGTGGATATTGAATTACAACATAAAAAAAAAATTAACTTTAACCTTAGAAAAATTAAGTATATAAATTAGATTACATATGATTTTCCTTTTCTTCTAATTTCACTAATATGTCCTAAGATGATGGAAAAAGTACAAAAGGTTAGTCAAAAGTACTATCATTATTGATTTGTTCCTAAAAAAGTTATCATTTATTGGTTTTCAACTTTATATATATATATATATATATACATATATATATATATATACATATATATATATACATACATATATATATATATATATATATATATACATACATATATATATATATATATATGTATGTATATATATATATATATGTATATATATATATATATATGTATACATATATATATGTATACATATATATATATGTATATACATATATATATATGTACATATATATATATATATGTATATATATATATATGTATATATATATATATATATATATATATATATATATATATATATATATATATATATATATATATATATATATATATATATATATATATATATATAGTTTTTTAGAATAGGGATGCCATTTGATGGTTTTCAATCCCCCTCATTTATTTATACTCATACTCTTAACCTTTGGTTGTAGTGGAAGAAAGAGGTTATTCTATATAGCCAAACTTGGCTTGGGATTGAACACATTTGTAAAAATATTATTTTCTAGGAGGTTGGTGATATATCCTTAGTCTATGTCCATTCACCAAAATAGTTTTCCTATTTCCACCAATTGGTAACAATTGCACAGATCCATTATTAAATATTTTTTCAATTTAGTAAGGACCTAACCATCTAGTACATAGTTTGCCTTTGAAATGTTAATATTTTGAATCATACAATAAGTCCCAATCTCATTATTTGAATTATATTTCCTTGATATTATGGTCATTCCATGTTTTCATTTGATGTTTAAGGATTTTTTGTTACAATGCTTCAAGTATCATCTCATCTAATTCATTCAATTAAAGAATTATTTCCTTCTATGCTTCTATCAAGTCTATAACTAATTCCATTATTTCCCTTAATGTTTTAAATTCAAATTTTATTGGAAGTAATGGATTATTTCCATATACTAGTTCATGTTAATAAAGACTTTTAGTAGAATTTCTTGTTGTGTTGTAGGCCAAAATACTTCTAGTAGCTTACTTGCTCAATTCTTCCTACTGATATCTACTATCTTTGTCAAGATGTTCTCTAAATTTCTATTGGTGACTTCTACCTAGACATTCATTTGATATGGTAAAGTGATGAATTTATATGGGTGATTTGATAGCATTATTTAAAATCATGGATCATGTTAGATGTAGATTAAAGTCCTTGATTTGAAACTATATCTCTAGGTGCTCCAAAGTGCTAAAGAATCATGTTGTATAAGAATTAAGTAATTTTATCCTAATGAGAAAATGGTAGAGCTTGAACTTCAACCCATTTTGTGACATGGTCAACACATACTAAGATCTACTAATTTCATTGAGATACTAGATCAATGGGACCAATGAAATTTATCCCCTATTTATGAAATTATCCTAAGACCACTTGAATATGGAAGGGAATATCATTGAATAGTGTAGGTTTACCCATCCTTTGAAAAGGGTCACATTTACAAACATAATTATTCATATTTTTTGAAGTGAAGGCAAATATTATCTAACCCCTAGGATTTTGTGAACAATCCTTTTGGTTTAATAATGACCTATTCCTAGTTCATCATGAAAAACTCTCAAGATATCATAGATATCATTTTGATGAACACACCTATGAAGCATCAAGTTAGGTCCACATTTGAATAATATTCCATTAAGACATTTATAGTTATCACTAATTTTAATTAAATGTTTTATTTTCTTATGAGTGAAATCACAAGGGAACTTCCCTGTAGCTATATAATTAGCCATGTCATCAAACCAAGGTGAGTATGTTAAGAATATGAACAATTTCTCATCTAGAAAATTATCCTCCACTAGATTATCTTCTATTTAAACATCAAATATTGTTACATAATAAACAAATACATTAGATTTACCTAGCTTATTAATGATTATTATATCAAATTCATGCAATAGTTATAACCATCTAATGATTCTACCTCATACTACTCATTTGTTTATGATATATTGTATGGATAAATGATTTATATTTATGAATATTTTATATCTAGTGATGTAGTTATGATTTTTTTCATAACATAAATGATAACAAGGAATTATTTTTTAGTGATTGTATTGTTTCTTTTAGTAGGAGTTAGCTTTTTATCGATGTAATAAATAACAGACATCTTACCTTCTTCATCATTTAGCCTAGGGACTGACCCCATTTAATTATTAAAGGAATTAATATGTATATGAAAAGGTTGTTCTAAATTGGGTCCTAAAAATAATAGAGCATAAAATAACTTATCCTTTATTTCTTCAAAATACTACTGTCATTTGTCATACCATAGAAATTCACTATCTTTGGTGAACAGGGAAACATAGGTGCTAAAATCTCACTAAAATATTAAATGAAACACCTATAATAAAATACATGCCATTAAATATCTTGATATTAGTTTGGTTTTTAGGTGAAGGAAATTATGAGATGAATTCATTATTATTAGGATCAACTTGTATCCTTTTAGCTGAGATATGATGGCCTAAGACAATACCTTGATCTAACATTATTAGACATTTTTCATAACTTAAGGATAACTGATGTTGTTCATACTTGTTTAATACCTTATATAGGTTTTTAAAGGATTCATAAAAGGATTTTAAATTCAATATAAAATCCTACATGCACACTTAAACACACTCGTTAGTGAGGTCAACAAAGATGGTAGACACTGCTCTCTAAAAAGTGGTAAGTGCATTGCATAGTCTAAAGAGTAAAAATATATATGAAAATATATTAAAAGGAAATGTGAAAGGGGTTTTCTACTAATTATTATTTAGTTATATCTAATAAATCCATATAACAAATAAAATTGCTTCTTCCCAGTTAGATTGTCTAAGACTTGTCAATGAAAAACACTAGAAAATAATCTTTAATTATTTATTTATTAAGCTCTCTGTAATCTAAAAAAATCCTTAATTTGCCATTTTTGGGGTAATATTAATAGAGGTGAAATCCATAAAATATCCAAGATTTAATATATATGTATCCCACCTATAATATATTTTCAATCTTTGTTTTGACCATGTCCCTCAATGTAGGATTTATCCTCCTTTGGGGTTGTTTAAATGGTTTTATGTTTTTAGTATAGATGTGTTAGGTGAATACACTTGGATGGCTACCATTAATATCACTATATTCATAGGAAAAATATTTTATATGATTTGTCAATATGACAAACACATTTATTTCCTATTCATCAATCCACCAACTATTTATGTTTAACATTTTGCCTAGTTATGTTGTAATTTGTTTCATGCCTAGAAAAATTGAATTTACTTGTCTAAGTTAAATAATTAGGTAGTTTAAGGGGAAAATATGAGACCGTATCATATGGAAGGTGGTTATTTACTTGAATAAAGACTCTCCTTCTAAGATTTCTCTTGCTAATAGAAAACCAAAAAGCTATAAGGTAGGATCATTGGCTACTTTGTGCCTGATTGGACACACTCTATTGGACATATATGTGATCATAAATTTTACCATGAGTATCTCATAATTTTCATGAAAACCATATAATAATAGTTTGGTATTTTTTTGGCACTGGACTGGTGACTTCTAGAGCTAGACTATCTACCTCACTCTAGCTTGTTAACTCTTCTTTCAACTCATCTTTATGGTTTTTGACTTCTACCGTTGTTAAAGAAGAAAGACTATTTCCATATTTATCTATTTAATTTACCCATAATTGGTCTCAATATTCTAGGGATGGTTTTTTAGGTGGATATAAATAAATATTATTTACTTCTAATCCATTTAAGATTGTCATATAACCTGATCAATAATCTATAAGAGATACCATTGTGTCTAGCCATGGGCTTCCCAAGATTAGTGGATAACCCAATTTATAAATTTTTTGATAAAGTATCATAATATATATATGTTACTCCCAATATTCCACTATAACTAAGATGTCCTCTATGACTCTTAGTTTGGCAATCAATTGGTCAGCCATTTGTAGAACTATAGAAGTTAGATGTGCCTCAGTTAGAGATAGTGATTTTAATGTATCTAAAGTCATTAAATTAACACCAACACCTAAATATACTAACACATAAGGTATTTATTTCTTCCCTATTACTACTATGATGACTGGACTTCTAGGGTCTTTGTATTTTGGTAAGAGTAATTTTATTTCGAGAAGGTCAAAAATATTGCCATATACTCGTATGGTCTTGAGTTATTGACTTATTCTTCTTAGAGTTTTAAAAAATATACCCTTGATAATTATATTAATTTTAGAGATTTATCTTATGGCTTGTAGTAGTGGTATCTCAATTCTCAATCTTTTAGAGCTTGAACTAAGTTAGATTCACTTTTGTGTGTTGTTTCCTTGAGTTTCTCAAGAAATGGTATTGGTGATGTAATAGTAAGAGAAGTGGTTTCATAAGTTTATTTATTATTCTATACATTATGTATCTATTTAATTACCTCATTGGGAAGGTTTTGTTATTCCATTTTATTAGGGATATTTATGATAGTTTGTGGAGAAAGATTGGTCATTATTTTTCTTAAATGTAACTAAACATTATCAAAATTTATGACATTTAACCCTATGTTTCTTTATTATTCTATACTATAGGTGTGGGTTACGTGTCTATTATTATGGTTTACATAATTTATGTAAGTAACTATGGTCATTTAAATTTTCATTCTATTGGGGCTAGTTGATAGGAGCAAAAATGAAGGCCTATTGAGATGGGAATATCCTTTGCTAATAAAATGCTAGTTGAGGTAGCCATGGCTAATTATGTTAAGGAGTACATGGTTTTTGATTATATTATGACACTTAGGGATGTTTTGGTATCCACTCTTTTGGAGACCAAGTTGGTTTTCCCCACTATTGTGTAGATGTTGGACCAACCCATGGCATCACCGATGGATTAGAATGAGCTCTAAGAATAAACTGATTTGGGTTGTGATGGTAAGAGAAATTTGTTCCTTATCTTTGTGAGATATAATTGATCTCTTACTTAGGTTGGGTGATTTATTTTATTTTATTATTTAAGACATGAAATAGATTATAATTTCTTGTATCATGATCATTTGTGTCATAAAGACCACACATCTTTGTTTTGTTAAGAGGATAGTCTTGGAGGGCATGTTTTAACTTGAATCTTGGGTAGTATATAGCTAAAGGTTTAGTGATGGAATTAGATTTTATTTTTATCCCATATAATGTGGTATTTAGGTGTAAAAATATGTTTTTTTTAATATATTAAAAATCCACCATGAGCCGAATCACCTTTTTAATCCTTGTTTTTAGTTTCCTAATATAGCCTTTATCATTGAGTAGTTTTTACATAGTTAAACAATATCATTGAGTCCAAGTTTATTTACTTCTCCTTTCCTCATTAGGTTCAAGGATTATTGAAAATAATCATATAATCCATTTAATAAAACTATTTTTATTAGTTCTTCATCCAACTCATATCCAAACATTCTAAGGACAAAAAGGAAATGATCAAGATAGTCTTCCATGCTTTCACCTTCCCTTTGTTTTATACAAAACAATTTCTCCTTTCTATCTCATATCATAAATTAATCCTATTATTTGTCTAGGAATACATTTTACATTCCATCCCATCTATGAATACAGTCTAGTTGTAACCCCGTAAACCACCTCATGGTTGAATCCTTTAGTGTGGAAGGATATAATTTCAACTTTTAATTATGAGTTTTGTAATCATAAGTCTGACACAATACCTAAAACTCAAATAAAAATTGGTCAAGATCTTCTGTTGAGATTCACCTAAAATTAGGTAGAATAGATGGGGATATGCTATTCATTAGATCATTTTCATCTTGATATAGGATAATGGGATAGGTAAAGGTTATTCCTATAAGAGGAGATCTATCTGCTCCAGCCCTAGCTTATGTATTTAATATGTTTCCCATATTATATTCCATTTATTCCCACTAGATATTATAAATAATCCTTTTAGGTGGCATAAATTAATCTAAAGTGGATGCAAGGATACTTTATTGAGATTATCTATCAAAGTTTTATCTTACAAGTTCCCTTAGACTAGATTACTTTATCTAAAAATATGTACATACTTATGGGGATCTATCCCAAAGTTCAGGTGATGGGAAGATGATTCTTATTTAATGATGGGAAGTTCCACCAGAATTTTTTTCCCTAAAATTTATTTTAGACCATTTTATTCTCATGATTTGTTGGTACTTATAGTGTTTTATTGGGATTTTTTAGGAATGTATCTTATTTTTGAATCTCTTTATCTATTTATAAATTTATTTTGAGTTATAGGTAATAATTATTAATCAAATTCTAGCTTTAAATTATTATACCCTATTAAAACTTAGAAAATCCTTGGCAAAAATGCCAAAAATGATGAGGGTCATTGTGTCCTCTTCAGTTATTTATATATTTCATGTTAATTCAGGCAGTGTCTAAAGGATATATGCAAAGGTTATGACTAATAGACATGTTTATGGGGGTGATTGGAGATCATCTAATATACTGATCTAAATATATAATTTATTGGATTAAACTATAAACTAATTGATTTTTAAATAAAACATACCCTTTGAATTAATTAAAATTGTTGGAATGCAAAACACATTGTTAATCTAGTTTATCTAAAATGAAATTAGATGAATGGAAAATATAAGAATGTTTAGAGAATGATAAAAATTTAGATTATTGGAAGTAGAGAAAATAAACACTTGGGAGAAACTTGAAACATAAATTGATTTGGAATTAAAATAATTAGAAAGTAAATGCTTGGAATGGAAATGCAGAAAGTAATTTTTTGAAGATAAACACACTCACACCAACCCTCCAGGTTAACCATATAAAACAAAACTTATCATACAAATTAAGAATAAAATCAAAACACATAATAATACATAATAAATAAATAAATACCAACTGGGTCCTTGTTCCCCCTTGGAATTAATGGGCCCTTGTTCCCCCTTGGAATATGATTAAAACACTCTTCAACTTGTAAAATATTCATGAAATCAATTTCTCATCAATATATAAAACTTTCTTACAATAAGATACTAAAAATAGTACTATTTTGATTCAAACTATTCATGATTAAATTATATACTCCCTGTATTAGCAAAAAACCTTGTTTATATATTAAAACATTTAAAACAATTTATTCAAGTATAGAGTAATAACTAACAATATGAAATCCTAACCAAGATCTATTTTTTATTTATTTCATATCAACATCCTTTCCACTTTTTCAAGAATAAAAGGTGGAAAGCACTAGATCTTGGCTTGTGGATGATCTTCAAATTTTTATGGTGATGAATGAGTTGTAACACCCTTGGTGGTTATAACCATTTGAATTACATTATTTTGGCAAGATAAACAAATTAATTACATTCACCTTTTGAGAGACACTAAAAATACAATTACCATATATAACATACTATTTCTAGAAATTATATTTTCATAATTTCAAAGAATTTTCCAAAAATGACTTACAAATATTTATAAATTGTCATAAAATTTATATAGTAAGCATGTTATCATTCTATCAATATTGTATGGTTGACTGAAGACCTCTAGAACCAGTCTGGTCACTTTCAAAGCTAGGCTAGAAGTCTAAGAAACTGTCATGTGGATTATTTAGAGCTATAAAGTCTTCAAAAATAATTATTAGTAGATATATTGATTTATAAAAACATATGATCTTGATTTTAATACTTAATTTTGACCTTTACATGAAAAACTAACATCTTTTCCTTGTATATGTTAGAACTTAGTTGATAAAATAGATAACAATGACTCAAATTATAATCAAGATAAATAACTCACTTTATGATTTAAATAAAAAATGAGTCCTAATATTGGTATCCAAATAAACTTTAAGGAAGGGTAAATAGGAGGAAAAGGAGGTAATTACTTAGATATAATGAGCCCTATTATGGACTCATCACTTAGAACCTTACTTGAGCTTTACAATTTCAGCATATGATAACTTTTCAACAATGTTGATGGAAAATGTGTTAAAAATTGATTTTCCAAAGGATGAATGCATTTAATGATTCAAGAATAAGATAATATAACTAACTAAGAGAATAATATTTGAGACTTTTATAACTTGTTTTTCAATAATTTGTCATTATTTGCATAGTCTAGAGAAGTTTCATGGAATACACATAATTATTATTCAGGATCACATTTACCTTTATATATAGGAAAATTATGAGCCAAAAATTCAATTGGTAATGGATAATATTTAATTTTATATGAAAAATGTTTATGCAATAAGGAACATGAATCCATAGAGGGGTTAGCATGAGAGATAGTTTTCTCAATGTGAAATAGCTTAGCTTATAATGCAAGGAGTACATGCTCAAGAGTAGCATTAAGGGGGGTAATATTAGGAGTGTAAGTATTAATAGTATACATAGACATATATATCACACACAGACACACACACACACACACACACACACACACACACACACACACACACACACACACACACACACACACACACACACACACACACACACACACACACACACACACACACACACACACACACACACACACACACACACACACACACACACACACACACACACACACACAAATGATGTTTCCAAAGTAATGGATGATGCTATAGATGTAGAAATGGGAGTGGATGCAATGGTAGAAGTAGAAACATTATGTTTTACTCTATTTAGGGTTTTACACAAATAAACTTAATAAAATAAAATAATTTTGAAGGAAGTAAGACTATTTTTAGATTCACATTAAAATATAGTCAATAATAAAAATTTACCTAATTTAGCATGTATACTAAATATAATTAAATACAATGCAACCAAGGGATAGAGAGATCATATCTTTTTTGAAATTTAGATTTAGGATGTGATAGTGATCTAAAATCATCGTAGGGCATTAATCAAGCTCTAGATTCTACTCTATATGTTTTGGATATTTTCACCTAAAGGATGCTTGCATCAACCATATACAGTTGCATTGATGTAGGTATCCAACTTCAAAGTAAGTGTCTAGCCTAAAGTGTAGATATAGGTGGATCAAAACTCTTGTTAGACTTACACTATCACCTATGTACCCTTTTGGTGGCTCAAAATATGTCTATCTATTCATGAGACTAGAACATAAGTGAAAAACCCTTGTCTTCTTACCTTTAACCTCATGTAACTTGGTAATAAGGGGTTAGCACATGAGTTTATCTAACCATAGAAACCCAAACTATTGTTAAGTGTTGTACACAACCAATATTTTGAAGAGGGCCTCAAACTCACATGTAGTTCTCCCTCATGAGCATGTGTGTGAAATTATAATTATGAAACTATATGCTCTTTATCCTGTAGTAACCCTTGGTAAAAAAAATGAAAGGTATATAGTGACCCTTTTATTGCTTTAGATATTCAATATAGTACTATAGTGTAATTTTTATAGATTAGAATAAAAAATACTTGTTAATTAGAACTTGCTTGATAAAATTGCCAAGTAGTATAATTAGACCATAAATTTTGTATATATAGAGATATTTTAATTTTAAATTAGGACCTAGTGGCACACAAAAAATTGACATTAGAATGAACAAAAGGGGATAAAATAAATAGTCACCAAGTGAAAGATATAGAAAATAACAAAAGGACAAATCTAGATACTTACATTGTAGTTGGATAGTGTCTAACATGGATACAGGTGTCTAGAGGCTAAAAATATAGGGATAATAGAAAAAATAGGTGGGGATCCCCCAGACATACTAGATAAAAGACAATTTACAACATATAGTCCCATAGGGGAAAATAAATCAAGTGAAATAAGATGGAACTAAAGAAGTCCACATGAGACCACAACACTAGATATCTAACTCTTACTCAAAATATGTATATATGAAAAAGGATATGAAACTATGTTTATACCAAATATGGGTACCTACATTCCCACCCCCTCTTCAATCGAGTAATCCATAAAAAATGAAATTTTTAGTTTGAAGGAAAATAAAATGAATACCTTGGTGTGGAAAACACACCTTATCTTCTCTTGAAACTTATTTGAACCTCTTGTTTGAATATTACCTAAAATAAATGGCATGCTATAAATTAATCAATATATATAATCTATATATAAATAATAATATAAATTAATGTAAATAAATACCATGGATAGAATACACCTATGTATGTGTTATGTAGTAATGTAAATAATAGTCCCTAATAGTCCAACCTGGGTGTCAATCAGTCCATGATGTGATATTGTCCATGATATAGTAACAATCCATAATGTGATAAATATCCATGATAATATGGTGAATCTAGAAGATATATCAATTTTTGAGTACATACAAGGAATGAAACCTTGTTCATGCCCCCTATCATATCTAGTGTAAATATAGTAGTTTATGAAGACTGTGCCTTTCGGATTTTTTGCATAAGTACCATTGCTATGCAATATATGTATAATGGTAATACCAATGTATAGAATATTGACCCAAATCTATATCTAAACCATATACTATGCTTGATATCTGGATAGTTTTTATATGACCTAAGCATGGAGGACATGTTTCCATAACATGTCCCTACTATCATGTGGAGAATATGATAATTGTGTACGACTATGGAGGACATGTTTCCTAAATATGTCCCCATTATAATCTAGATATGTTGAATACTAAATAAATATGGAGGACTTTTTCCCATAACATGTCCCCATTGAATCTAAAAATGTAAATATGTAGAATCCATATCTCTATGATACACCTCCCTTTTAGGAGGAGGGGAAATATAATATGCGAGTCACCTCATCACACAATAAATAATTAATGATGTCATGTATATGAGTGTATAGTGATCAATTTTACCCAGGTAGTGTTGGTACCAGATAATATAATATTATGTTAGTAACATGTGTGATTTGGATAATATTTATTTGTAAGCAAAATTTTAAGTAATTTTATGTATTTCTTAAAATCTTTCTAAATTGGTATAATGTGAAAAGGCTCATTCCTAGATCCCAATGAAACTCATGATTTTAAATTTGGATATTCTATACTCAAGATATGTGCATTTGAAGTTCTTATAGAAGTTATATATCAGGAGTTTTGAATAAAAGTTTCAATTAATTTGTACTTTGATCCTTTTGAAAATTTGAGCTCTGAGTAGGAAAAACCAATGTTGTGTGGTAGATCCCTATGACCACTATGATTTAAGGTTCTCTAGATAGCCTTAGCTAGCTAGGAATTTGAGGATCTAGTAAGTAGGTTTGAGTATGAATCACATGGTATAGTTATATTTTCAAAATGTGTCTTTTTGTAGCATTTTTTTTGTTTTTCAAGTGTTGATGAGCAATTTCATCAAGGATTAGAATAGTTGTGTCCATGTATCAATGCTAATGTTCATTGATACACGTAACTATCTGATGATTTTATCTTATGATGATGTTAGTATCTAATGATATTATCTTTCTGATTTTTATGGGCTTTAGTTGTAAATTCTATATTTGATTTTTGGGATGCCCTATGTAATGACTATTTTTATTGAATTTTGTTTTACATAGATATATACATATTCAATATTTTTGGCATGGTAGGAATTTTTACACACTAGAAAAGTTAGGACTAGATGAGGTTGACTTGGCCATGATATATGAGGTTGGATTGGGATATTTTTCTTAGTTAGGATAGGTCTTATATTATGTCTACCTTCTCATGGTGCAAGCTGAGAGGTGGAACCCAACTACCTACACTTTTTGGATCCCAACAAGGGAGATGATGATCACATTTGAGGATTTATATCATATTTTTTGATTACCTATTAGAGGTGGAATAACACATGTTATACATGATGTCATCTGTAGTTACATTCAACAGTCTCATATGTATTTTATTGGGTAGAGAACACCTAATGTGGATCTGAGTAACATGTTGTGTCTTGATATCATTATTATAAGTGATGTTATATGGATATAGAAGTTCATTTGTGTATTATTGGCCTCATTTATAAAAGTGGAGGGTGGCACTATTGTGATTTATTATCACATGTATCATATAGTTTGACAGATTGAGGAGGATGGCACTCAATATTCTTGGGGTCATACTATACTAGCCCACCTATATAAAGATATATAAAAATTTGAATTAGAGAGGTATGGTGGTCGTATTAAAGATGGAATCTTATTACAAGTGTGGGATTATGATCACATTATGATAGTTTAGTCCCTTGGTGGACCGCTAACTAGGTGGGTCCATCCATAGACATTTTTAGAGTGGTGGGTACTGCCCATGGTAGACTACACTCCATGATGGAGCACCACACCATTTTGGATAAATTAACATTGGATTAGATTACATGGAATATGTATAGGACATTTTATAGGTGGCCTGAGGATGATCTTTAGATTTAGAGGATTCAAATTAGCATGTGGTTGGTTGACCACTTTCCTAGGGTATAATTTATTTTAGTATGACTATGTACTTTAGTAGTTTAGTATAGATTAGGGAGTTCCATTGATTCCATACCCATGGAATCATATAGTATAGAGTGGGCATAAGATAAATTATAGACCAACAACTATGCCTAGTGATCTATCCCCATGTCTTGGTGATGAGAGAGATCTCATGGTTCCCCTAGTTATAGGGGATGATGCAAGGTGTATAAATGGTTACATATAGTGGTTGGTAGGGGCACATTGGCCATTATTGTTCTCAATCATAGTTTCCTAGTAGACATAAGGAGATGTAGGAGGAGATGGAGGTGGTGGTTCTCCCTTGAGACTAGTACCTATAGATATGGTAGCTATTAGGTCCACATGTAAGTATCTTACTTTTGAATTGTTGTATTTGATTGACATAGTATTTGGTTGATAATTGTATCTTATTTATACTTTATATGTCTTGTGTGTAGGTGAACAAGAGTAGGATACCATGGTGATCTATATGGTGCAGGTTTTGATTCAGACTGTACCCATGGAAATAGCTAGTTAGGGATTCATTGATAGAGTTATTGATATTATGTGTCCATGAACCCTTATTTGATCTAGTGGTGAGGGAAATGGATGCATATCACACCATAGAAACTAAGTGAGATGAGTTTTATAATAAGATATATATATATATATATATATATATATATATATATATATATATATATATATATATATATATATGATACATTCCATAATGTAGTGTCATAGATATCATTCAAGTTTTGATTGAGTGATATGACACTTTGTGATGTGAGCATGAGGAGATAGTGCACTGACTAGGTGCATGTGAAGAGAGAGTACATGAGTTGTCTCTGGCATGGGGGCCCATAATAGACCCAAGTGCTTCTATATTGAGAGGTTTGAGGCTAGTTGGTATAGATAGTGATGATGATTTTACACCTAGGGATATGCTCCAACATACAACTGATATTTTTTTATTAAGGTTAAAGGGGGGATTTTTTGACTAGGGTCCCCAAACCCTAGGAGAAGTACAACCAAAAAGAGAAAAAAGGACCCACCAATTTCTCAAAAGGGATATAATATAATATGAATAAAATTAACTACAAAACTACCCAAATACATCTTAAAAGTAACAAAAGAGACTCTAGAAGCAAAAAATAGCTAGAAGAGTACCAAAAACATATTCCATGTCCAGGTTTCTAGCTACATCTTCCCAAAATCTCTTCATGTGTTTAAGATTTAAATCAATTGAGAGGAGTATATTTTACTTATCAACATATTTGTGACATTCACTATATTTAATTTGTTTACCTTTGCCTTTAGATGATGTCCTAGTATCAAACATATCTCCCAAATGAGCTCTTAAATTTTCCACATTTTAGATCCCTTTGTGCATAGTCACCTTATTAAAATTAACTAATAAGCTGATGTTGTTTTAAAGCTTTTCATTTTCATGTTAAATTTTTTTGACCCTCTCTTGAAGTCCTTGAATTTGTCAATGCAGATCATTGTTAGGATTTTTTTGAGCCAGTCTTTCATTCTCCTACTACATATTTTTAACTTTACCTTTAAGATCAGTCATCTCCATCATGAACCATTTAATAATTTATTTTTGAAAATCAAGTTATTACTCAATATTATAAGTGATTTATTTACCTTTCAAAGAACCTACAAAAATATTAAAATTTTGATTCAGGTTATGGGCCTGACTACCTGAAAAATCATTATTTTATATTTCAGACCCTCCCTTATTTTCCTCTTCCCCAAATCCATTTTATTATAAAGGATAATAATGTTATCCCTTTAAAAATCCTTTTGATTGTTGATGTCTTATTTTACAACATTCTCTTCCTTAACCAAAATAGAGTCCCCAATTGTTTGCCCTATTTTACCATTGGAAACCAATTTATTATATAAGTAGGTGGCTCTTTGGCCACACTACCATTTATATAATTGATATTGTTATTTATATAAACTTTTTACCATTTTCACATATATATGAAATTATTCATATGGTTTATTTTGTTTTAAATGTATGTCCATTTTTTAATTATTTGTTGGTTTCTGTATGTTTTAATTGCATTTATTTTTGTAATGTATGTTTGGACATGGTAAATTATATAAAAATTATTTCCATTTAATTAAATGATTATATTATAGAGGTAATAAATAAATCACCATATGTAATGAAATCTAAAGGGAAATAAGAAATCTCACAAGTTCTATTTCTATGTCTAACTCTAAAGTATATATAGAAATATCTTGTGAATATGTGTGTATCTATTTAGGAATCCATATCTTTTGTGTAGGTTCACCTTCTCCATGTGTCTCTTTATGAATGACCTATTCAACCAATGGTTCCTTGGTAGGGTCAATATGGGAGAGATTAGTTTTGGGAGAGGTTGCACTAGGATAAGGAGTTCGACTAGTGGTCATCTTTTGTGAAGGTAGATGGACCATGTGTTCCTAAAAAGGAGTAACATGGGATGCATTAAAACTCTTAGAATAACCTCTAGAATAAGTATGTAAAATAGGTCTAAATATGTATTTTTGAAATGTAATAATGTTTCGATCAGCTAACTATTTTTTCTCAAGAGAAAAATAATCATTATCTTGGTACCTATTTATATTATGGTAAGTGTAAAAGTGATATCCTTTTACCTCTTGAAATATGTGTGGTGGGTAATGAGAATTAAGAGGAAGATTTATCATTAGTTTATCCAATAATGTGCATAATATATCATGTGGTCTATCTTGGTACTAATCAAATTGAAGTGGTTATGTTTTGGTAGAGGCAAATGGTTTAACTATAAGGGGTACTCAATAAGTATGCTATTTTCCTTTATTCAATACCTTTACTAGTTGTTATTTGGAATGCATTACTAGATCTGAAGAAAGTTTGTGAAATGGTTCATGACCTTTCTAAATTTTCTTGTTTACTTTGAAGATGTTATTTGTACCATGTTTGGATTTAGGTGGTGAAGTAGGTAACTTAATTTTTGTATTCATTAAAGCACATGCATATTTATGCACATCTTGATATAAAATATCAAAAGAAGCAAAGGGATTATGAAATGATCTTTCTTAATGAGGAGAAATAAGACCCCTAATAACTATAAATTTCACTTGGAAATTAGAGGGGGTATATTTTAAGGAATATATTGTCCTTAAATATGATAACATAGTCTAGAATGGACTCATTATGATTTTGTGTTAATACTTGTAAATGTTTGAATGGTAACTTCGGTAAGGTATATCAATGAAAATTTGATAAGAACACACCTTCAAGTTTTTTTAATGTTGACAAGGAACCATTTGGGAGGATATAAAACCAATCAAGGGAATCTTGAGATAAACTTTGATGGAAGCCATTAAATAATAAGCATCCATTCTTAGCCCAATGTTCAAAGGAATTTTTCTATTATTTTAAGTGAATAGAAGGATCCTCATGATCATTGAAGTAGGAGAACTTAGGCATGATGAAGTTGGAAGGGTAAGGAGGCTCAAACATATCTCGATTAAGACATTGTTCCTTAAACATATTCTCCTTAAAGGTAGCCTCATGAGATAAAACTTGTAACTTAAGAGTATTTAGCTATTGTTTAATATGTCCCATGGTAGTCATAATGGTGAAGAAGTTGAACATTTTCTTAGAGTTTATAAACTACCATTTATACAATTGACCACCTTCTAAAAGAGGATCATCACATTGTTGTGTAATATTTGGTAAAGGATTATCCATGTTTAAAGAGGTAATTATATCATTTTGGATAGTACCAAGTTTGATATCATCATCATTATAAGGTGTTATGTTATTTGAATTTGTTTGATAAATAATAGGAGTAGGGGATGGAACTTCACTTGTAAAGACATGCTCTTTTTGAGCAGAAAAGGAAAAAGAGGGAGGAGAATAAATATTTTCTACTTAATTTGAAACACTAGGAGAGGGAATAATGTATGTTTCAATTTTATTGATATCAAATGTACTTGTAAAGTTAATTATATCTCCACACAATGTATCTATTATAACCACTTTTTAAAGATCTTCACAAACATTTTGTCATTCAAGAAAGGGAGGAGAGGAAGTTGTACATGATTTTTTCTCATTATAATTTTTATAAAGAGAAGTACTTTCTCTATTTTTATTTGAGTGTTCCAAAGAATGGATAATATTTTAAAGACTATCATCACTTTGAAAAAAAGGCACACACTTAATTTGTTTAATAGTTTCATTATTTGAAGGAGAAGAAACAAGAGAACTAGTCTCTACATACCCTAGAGGAATATCATTATACTTAGAGCCATATGAAATAATACTATGATCATTACCATGTTCATTTATACTTTTATTTTCATCATTAGTTATTTAATTATCATAGTTATAAGAAAAATAAGAGGTATTAGCCTATTTTTGATTTGTCATAAGATATTCATATGCAACATATTGATCTTCAGGAACATCAAATAAATTATCCAAAGTGTGGGGCTTTGTGTAAGAAAAAACATGATAACTTTAACTTTACACCAATAACAAATAGTGAAAGAAAAATTAATAGAGAAAAGATATAAGCAATCATTCCTTAAGATATGCCCAAGCAAGAAATCAGATTTGAAAAGTAAATACATAAACTTGAAATAAACTTTAGGAGTGAAAACCCTACATGTAAACTAGGGTTTGGTTCAACAAATAATGGATGGGTTCACTAGAATGTTTTATTTAATTCAGGGTTTTAAAAAAACACACTTAAGAAAATAAAATGATTTAAAAATGAGTAAGACTATATTAAGATTCATATAAAATATTTACCTAATTTAGCATGTAAAATAATTACAATTAAACACAATGCAACCAAGGGATAGAGATAACATATTGTTTAAAGTTTAGATATGGGATTTGGCATTGATCTAAAATCATCTAAGGGTATTAATTAGGATTTTAAATATTCTCACTTTGTGTTGTGGTTATTTTTTCCTATAAGAGGATTACATCGACCATAGATAGTTGCATCGATGTAGGTGTCTAGCACAAAGTGTACATAAAGGTGGATCAAAAATCTTGACAAACCTATGCTATCCCCTATATTCCCTTTTGGTACCTTAGAATATGTTTGTCTATGCATGATACCTAGCCAATAAGAAAAAACCCTAGTCTTCTTGCCTTTGACCTCATGTAACTTGGTAAAAAGGGGTTAGAACACAAGATGAGCTAACCCTAGAAACCATGACTATTTCTAAGTGTTGCCTACATAATCAATACTTAAAATAAGGCATTAGAATCACATGTGTTTCTCCCTCCTAGGAATGTGTGTGGAATTGTAATTATGTAACTATATGCTATTTCTCCTATAGTAACCCTTGGTATAAATAATGAAATATTATAATGACCTTTTGAGTGCTTTAGATATTGAATATAGTACTATAGTGAAATTTTAATAAATTAGAATGTAAAATACTTGCTAATTAGAACTTGTTTGATCAAATTACTAGCTATTATAATTAGTCCATAACCTTTGTATATATAGGTAACTTAATATTTTGTATTAGGACCTAGTGACACATGAAAATAAGATGAAAAAAAGGGGATAAAATAAATGGTCACCAAGTGAAAGATACATAAAATAACAAAAGGATAAGTCCAAAAATTTATGTCATAGTTGGACACTTGTATTAATGTAAGTATCCAACATTGATACATGTGTCCAGAGGATAAAAACATAGGGATGATAGAAAAAATAGGCGGGAATCCCTCAGATACACTAGATAAAAGACAATTTACAACATATAATCCCACAAAGACAAATAAAGCAAGTGAAATAAGATAGAACTGAAGAGGTACACATAAGACCATGATCCTATATATTTATCTCTTAATTAAAATTTTTATATATTAAAAAGGCTATGAATCATGCTATAAAACTATGTTTGTACAAAATATGGGTATCTACACATTGAAAAAGCTATTTTGATCACCTTTTATTTTGTGCATATCTAACAACTTATAGTAATGAGTCAAGATTTTATGGATGTGTTAAAATTATATATAATAATATGGGGGGTGAATAAGTTTTGTTAAAACAATTCTTCAATTTCACTTAACATCCATGAAACATTCATTCGCATATATACATTAACCAATGCATAAACAAGCATTTATGAAAGCAAACAATATAAGAACATAAGAGATATATGGAAAACCATATTTGGTGATAAAAAATACTGACACACATCTTGGAATATATTCATATAATTAATGAATCAAAATTTATTGAGGAACTGACCCACAAGGAGCACCAACCCCTTCTCTAGTCAAGTACCAACTCAACTAGTCCTTTAACAAGCACCAACTTGTGAGGAGCCATCAACCTCCTAGGTAACTCAAAACCAACTTAGCTACCTTAAATATCTGATCAGATTTGGAAAATTATTTCTCACTCACATAAATATTACCCCCTTATTTTCCTTTTTTCACTCTTCTATCTCTCTCAAACAACCTATTAGGCATTCTCTCTCAACTAACCCTTTCCTTGGTAGAATTAGGTCAAATGACCTTGATCATCACCTATATAAATATTATTATATATTCATAACATAATAAACATACCTATATGATGATCTTAAATCCCTCTACTTACTTTCCAAACATCTATATCCTTCACTCATATCATCAATATTCTAACTAATCAAATTAGGCTTATTAGACATTCTCTTTATACTTGACTCTTGATCTCATCCATATTGGTCAGTCAAGAACCTATCCATAATTGTATAACCATTTAAATAGATTAAAAAACATGTTTAAAAAGTGAAACAACCACTGAATATGTCAGTTATTACCCTTAAGGGCCAAAACCACCATTAGGCCTAATAGAGACCTAATGTAATTAGGCCTTCTCAAAGCACACATTTCACTTTGGCATCCTTGGAACACCTTGAGTCTTAAAAAATGGATTAAATTATTAATACATGATTAAATTATACCCATGATAAGAAAAAATTAGGTCCCTAACACCATTTATCTCATTTCACTCCTTGAACCACCCAATTAGGTCTACTTGCAATTAGGCCTTCTCACTGCCAAAAAGTCTATCTTGAAAATATGATGCATATAATAAACTTTGACACATAAACCAAAAAAAATCACATGGATAGAATATAAATAACTTATTTTCAACACAAAGTGAATTATATTTCACATTATATGGTAAACGACCTCAAATTGATCAACTTCATATGCTCACTTAGAATTACACATAGGCCTTAAGAACCCAGTCAAAATCCTTTTACTTTTAACACTTTCATAAGAGTGTATCATGGATAAAAATGTGTTAAAATTAACCTATTATACCTATATAAAAAATTAATATGAATTTTATTCTTCAAATATATGCAAAAATACTCAAGAACATTATTCTCACTCACACACGAAAAATTGCCTGAAGCTCTAAAAATATAGTCATGAAGATCAAGATTTAGAAAACCTATGTGAAATTTTTTATGAAATTTAAATGGGTTTTCATGATAATTAATAATAATTATAACACACACACACACACACACACACACACACACACACACACACACACACACACACACACACACACACACACACACACACACACATTACAAGTTTCAATATCAATATTGGTCTTACAGACCAATTTCATGCCTTCACCATACACAAACTTCATTATGTTAGATAGGTCACATTAAGAACAACTTTTTGCTTGTATAAGAGAATCATCAAAACTTATAATCAAAGGTGATATGAGATATATGTATTTAAAAATGACCCCATAAATTTAAATACATCTCTAATCCAATACCACCCATCCCTAATCTCATTCTCACATCTTCATGGTTTTCTCACTATCTTCCTCAATAGGCCTCTTTAGCGATAGGTCAATTTACATGACCAGTTTAACATATTTAAGGTCTGAAACCTACTCAAAAGCTTACATGGACAAAAAATAAAAGTCCCACATATCATCCTAAGACTATTTTCATGCTTTGAACTGGTCAATCCTACATGCCACATTATTTTTTTGAGAAATAAGGGGTTTCCTATAGTTTCCACTCACTTTTGTGATAGACCAAAACCACCTATAGAAACTTGGAAGAGTCATATACATTTTAAAAACATAAAAATAGGTCAACCAAGCCATTATGATCCATATATAATAGGATCTTTCATATTGGGTCATAATGAGGGTTTTAGGAGGGTTTAGAATGCCTTTCATTCTTAGCAATCGTTCATAAAGGATTTCCCCTCAAATCCAAAAATAATGCCAAGAAATTCAATATAGGACACTTAAAAAGCTTATATGAACTACTAAAGATCTCATACAAAGTTTTCACATGCTAATAATCATAAGAAAATCCTTCTTGGGTCTATAACACCCTATTCTGTGTACATAAAAGACCTCAACACCAATTTTCATACCTTATCCTTTAGGCTATGACCTCAAAATTAGTCAAAACACTTAAAACAACATATAAGATCTTTGAAAATTACCTCAAGATATTTGGAACCTTATGAAATGAACTTGACCTCTCATTAGGCCACACTAGGTCTCTTTGCACACTAGGCCTTGATCTGTTAGTCATACATAGACCTTGAACACACTTTGAAACCTATTTTAATACTCTCAAAACCTCATCCTAATAGCATAAAACCTAATATTATGCTCACATACTTACAATATTATTCACACAAGTCTCATATTTATCATCTCATCATGCTACCAAACCTGTGCCTTCTCACTAGTTCTCTTCATACAAGAACTAAGCCTCAAAATTGAATTTGGAACTCATATGAAGGATCCTTTGATTCTTGATAATTTTTACATATATTTTTACACTCTCTCATGATTTTATTGACACAATTAACCAATATTTACTATGATTCATGCATACACCTTCTCTCAGGGCTAGACTAGGCTTCTCAAAACACCTAGTACTCAAAGATTTGGACTCAAACAAGCTAGATCTCAATGATGTCACCAAATAAAATTATTCATTCAGGATTATTTGAATAAAAGATAATTTTAATAGTTTTATGGACTTATAACATCAAAACATTATGCCAAGACCTCATATAGAACTCAAAGACTGCTAAACCATGCTCATGATATGACAATGCAACTCGAGACTAGTACTCAATAGTAGCTTACCTTGTATCATGATATTGATATTGTCATGCCATCAACATCAAAATAATTACTAGGTTTCCTTAAAATTATCTCTCAACAAAGAGATAATAGGTTTCCTTCAAATTTTCTCTTGTCATAAGACTTCTTTTTCACATACCATTTCACCATGCATGGACTCAACTCTAACCTTGACATTTATGACACCCATCTTGATTTTGACATCAATGATACCAATAATGCCTCAAAATAAACAATAGGAACATACCTCAATGATATCCCCTATTTTTCATTAATGGAAAATAATTACACAAAGCTAATCATTCACAACTCTCAAAGTTGGATCTTCTTCAAACTAGCCTTTTTACCAAACTAAAACTTTCTCCCCCCTTTACATTAATGAAAAAGGGTCATCTTCTTAGAAACTATCTAGTCATTAGACCTAGAAAAAAACACCTTTTATTTCCAAACAAATACATTATCTCTCTTTGATAAAAGCTTAACACAAATCAAGGTCACATACCTACTCTTGGAGCATGATTGGCTCCCCTTGTATCCATGAAATATTTAGACATTACCAAGACTATGACCTATATTGATCAAGTAATCATACAAAATGTTTGTGAAAAAAATATTTTGATCACACCTGTAGGAGAGTCTTGACTGAACCTTGGATTTGAATGCCAACAAAGAACACAAAACTCCCCCTAAGTGATAGCAAGGTCACCCTGCTTAACCCAGAATCTTTACTCCATGTGCATATAAAAATGATCTCAGCATTTGCCCAAATCAAAACCTCAATAGTTAGCAAATTCACACAATACCATTATCATGCAGAATCCCTTCAACATAAATCCCATAAACTCACCCATCACTTTCCATTTGATTTATTTCAATGCCTGTGTTATCAAAATGTTGTCCATTCTCCAGCTCAAGCTCTGAATTTAACATTTTCATCAAACCTCAACGCTGACCCATACATTCACTTACCTTCCTCACTGATATTTGATTTCACCGCTCATCCAAAGCTTCCATGTTTCTGAAGAGACTGCACCTATCTCTCTTTGCTTACCCAGCTTCTCCATCCATCCAAACTCCAATGCTAGAAATGTCATTCCATCTGCATTCCAGAGCAGTTCTACTCTGCAAGACAATTCATGAAAACACCCATAGATTTTTGTAATTTCCTATTACTTTAATTCACAATTTTTGGGCATATTAGAGCTGAGCTTCAGCAAAATTTTGAATCAAATTCAATAGATTCAAATTACCTCTGGCAAAACCCTGCGTACTTCATTAAAACATTCAATTGATTCCTTCACGTGAATCTAGAACCCAATAATTAATTTCATTTTATTTGAATTCCAAATAGAATAACCAGTGTTTGAAACAACGCCTCACATTTTCTACATCTCAGTTGAAACACAAGTCAACTTTTGAAAACTCCCCTCTACACATATACATTAAACAATTACTGTTTCATCGATTTAGGATAGACAGAGTCCTGACAAATTCTGCGTCTGCGTTCAACAATCTATGACAATCCAACCGCTTGAGTGTTGCTGGGTATCTTTCTAGCACAATGGCTCGCTCACCTGTAGTGGATCAACAAAATTTAACTTGGATTTTATTTCAAATCTCGATTCTCCAATCGACCGATCCCAGCCTACGACTTATAAACATTCAAACATATGTCATAATGAAATGCAGTCTCTAATTTCATAACGCTAGGTTTAATATCCACTATTCAATTATGCACAAGATTAAGTTCTTATGGCTACATGCATTCTACAATCGATCCACTATTTGACATACCAGAATCTGCATTTACCATAAGGAGATTAACACATTCAACTATCACCCCACATCACCGTATTATATGGGTTTATAACTGTGATACCCGATATCTAATATCTGAAGGTCGATTTCAGTGAAGGCGCTTTCAATTTTCTGTGTGCTCTAGAAGGTTTACCGACTAATATTGTAATTCTCGCATATAATGTTTCCACATTATAATTGATCCATGCGCAACCATTATTATTCCATAGGAATAAACACACTAATTAACCAGCAAATTGAATACTAGCAAATTCATCATTTCAACTCTTAACACAGAAATTGACCCATACACAAATCTACCAAGTTAAGGCTCATAACTCAAACCCAACACTTTCATAAAAATGAACTTATTTACAGTAACATTTTTTCGTGTCCTGATTTACAATTCATTGGCCCTTACAAACTTCCCGAAGGCTTCCAAGGAGAAACCGTTTCTCACTTCTCACACTCTTCAACTATTCAAGTGTCCTTCTCCTCTCAAAAACCCCTCATATTTATACATAGATAATGCATTTAATTCACTCAAAATATCTCTCCACCTAATCCTCAACTAATCTATATTTTAGGTGTGGACTCAACAAAGTCCTATACATAGAATTCCTAATCTCTAATTTTGCTCCTAAACTATTTCTCTCATATCCTTTTATTTAATAAAAGAATATTTATGAAATCCTCACTTTTCCAAATTATCTCCTATTTTATTAAAAATAACAAATTAATTAATAAAATAATAAAAATGTCACACCCCCCTTTTATCACATATTTACAAATGAAAAATGGCCTTGATGCTCTTGCATCAGACACCCAACGTTAAAATTAATCATGATCACCTGATCATGTGTTTGGATTTGTGTATGCCTGGATCCCATATCTTACGCTACAACTTCCCACTTGTCACTGCTTCTTTTTGATGTTCTTCTCCAGGTCTCCATACTTTATGCTGCATTGCCCCACTGGCTGTGCTCTCACAATCTTTTATTGTCTTTCTCTTGCTACTTCTTCTTTGTTTTACTACTGTTGGCCTCTTCCAGGATACTTTCATCATCATCCACCTCATCAGTTCAATTTCTCTATCTAACAGATTTTCTCCAGTGTCTGCAATAAAACCTGTACTCACAAAATAATTGTTAGAATAAAAAACATAAGGCTTCAGTGCCCTCATAGATGTTGCTTCAGCTACCACCATAGATGTCGCTAACATTGGTTTTACTCCTACAGATGCTACCCCACATGTTACTTCAACTGCCATCATAGATGTCGCTAACTCCCACACTTCCTATCCCTCTGCAACATTCTTTTGCTCATCACCTTCAATTTCATCTATGACTCCTTTCTCTGGTTCAAATGTCTCCAGCAAAAATTTCAACCCTTTCTCCTCAAACATTTCATCAACATGCTACAAATTAACTCCAGCATAACCTCCATCTTCCCCTTTGACAATCTTTAGTAATTGTCCATCATCATCTTGATTGATTCTGGCAATCAATTCAAGTTCTTCAAACACTGTAGCCTCATCCTCTATCACTGTAGCATCTCCAAAATTTTGTCCACCAGTCTTCTCTTGGCTATACAGAAAAGCCAACTTTTTCTTATCACCCATAGTAACAAGCCTCTGCATATGAGACATTACGGTCTCATCTTCTTTCTGTAACAATTCTTCTTCTTCCAAAACAATTCCAAGTGATGGACTGCCTTCTACATCACCTATAAACACAATCAAATTGTCAGCTTTATAATCACAAGACCCAATGGTCTCACTTGTTGATTCAGTCATCAAGTTTTCTCTCTACAGTTTTAAGTCTTCTTCAGGACTCAAAAAATATTTATTGACTTTCTCCTCAGCTTTTTCTGGCAACACTTCAGTATGCTGCTCTGAGTTCTTTTCCAACTTCTTTTTCAGCACATCAGTATGCTGATTTGCATTCACCATGTGACTATCTGCTAGTCTCTCCTTCTTACCATCCTCTACTTCATGACTGTCATTCATGAAAAATTCCCTACCTTGCTTCCTCAACAAATTATCCTGTATATAAGTCCTTTGTCTCTCCAATTATCTTCTCTGAAGTTCTAGTTTCCTATACAATTCAACAATTCCATTAAGAGTAGAACTTGGAAACTTCACACAATTTTCCATACCTTCACCAGCTCTTGACTAGTCATCAGTTGGTCCTCCTCTCTCTGCACCAATATTTTGATTAGACTCCTTTGTCTTCATTCCCTCCTGAGATCTTGTTATCTCAACATCAATCTAAACAGCCTTTAGATTCAACTCTTCTTGAACAAACTCCAAAGCTTGCTCATCTCTCTGTATTGTACCTGTAAACATACACAACTCATTAGTTTTAAAACCACAAGACTTTTCAGTCTTGACTGCTTCCTCCAACACTTCCCTTTGAATAGATCTGCATATGGAATCTTCAAATTCCATTTCTGGCTCAAGAACTCTAAGCTCCTTCTTCAATAAGGCAATCACACTTTGCCTCAACTTCATCTGTAATGGTTGTCAAATCACTCTCTTTCCCTTCAGTGGAAAGATCCATCCTCTATTCTAATTTTCTTGCTCTTGCATCCATTCTTCTAGTACCTATAATTGTACCTTCATTACTGCAATTTCTCTATTTTTGACTTCGTCAGACATCTCACCTCTATGGCATTCTTCTGAACCTCTTCTCTGATCCTCCATGATCATCTTCTCCATGATTTTCTCACTCATCATGAGTTGTACTAGCCTCTATGACAACAATCTCTTCTACTGCCACTTACCTCACCAAGCTCTCCTCACTTAGTCTTTTGGTAAGTACTTGGTTCACTGCCT
The DNA here is from genome assembly GCA_037957365.1 of Torreya grandis. NCBI lineage: Eukaryota > Viridiplantae > Streptophyta > Pinopsida > Cupressales > Taxaceae > Torreya > Torreya grandis. The sequence goes on along the minus strand of JARHVA010001554.1, from coordinate 290,691 downwards.
TTGGAACCTCTTGAGCACTCTCCTCGCTCTCTCTAGGCTATCTCTTCAACTCACCTTCTTCTTCAGGACACTACAATTGTCCCCTCTATCCAGCCTTTAGCTGAATGTCAGGCTCACTGCCATCATCTTCTCTGCAACCATAAATCTCAATCACAAATTTCAAATCAGGAAATCATCTCACCTGCATGATCTTGCATGATCTTGTCCTCCCTTCATTTCTGTAATCATGTTCACTGCAACTATGTAGCTTGCATATCAAATTTAAAAATCTGATCTTCCTTTCAGTCATTCATCACACATTCAAAGAAAACACACTTTAGTTTTCAACAAAACCTTCTGTCCTCATTCAGAAAACAAACATCTTCAATTTCAATAGAACCTCGTGCTCTGATACCAAAATGATAGCAAGGTCACCCTGCTTAACCAATAATATTTACTCCATGTGCATATAAAAATGATCTCAGCATTTGCCCAAATCAAAACCTCAACAGTTAGCAAATTCACACAATACCATTATCATGTGGAAGCCCTTCAACATAAATCCCATAAACTCACCCATCACTTTCCATTTGATTTATTTTAATGCCTATGTTATCAAAACACTGTCCATTCTCCAGCTCAAGCTCTGACTTTAACATTTTCATCAAACCTCAACGCTGGCCCATACAGTCACTTACCTTCCTCACTGATATTTGATTTCACTGCTCATCCAAAGCTTCCATGTTTCTGAAGAGACTGCGCCTATCTCTCTTTGCTTACCCAGATTCTCCATCCATCCGAACTCCAATGCTGGAAATGTCATTCCATCTGCATTCCAGAGCAGTTCTACTCTGCAAGACAATTCATGAAAACACCCACAGATTTCTACAATTTCTTATTACTTCAATTCATGATTTCTAGGCATATTAGAGCTGAGCTTCAACAAACTTCTAAATTGAATTCAATAGATTCAAATTACCTCTGGCAATACCCTGCATCCTTCATTAAAACATTCAATCGATTCCTTCACATGAATCTGGAACCCAACAATTAATTTCATTTTATTTGAATTCCAAATAGAATAACCAGTGTTTGAAACAATGCCTCACATTTTCTACATCTCAGTTGAAACACAAGTTGACTTTTGAAAACTCCCCTCTGCACATCTGCATTAAACAATTACTATTTCATCGATTCAGGACAGACAGAGTCTTGACAAATTCTGCATCTATGTTCAACAATCTATGACAATCCAACCACTTGAGTGTTGCTAGGTATCTTTCTAGCACAATGGCTCACTCACCTGTAGTGGATCAACAAAATTTAACTTGGATTCTATTTCAAATCTCGATTCTCCAATTAACTGATCCCAGCCTGCGACTTATAAACATTCAAACATATGTCATAATTAAATGCAGTCTTTAATTTCATAACGCTGGGTTTAATATCCACTATTTAGTTATGTACAAGATTAAGTTCTTATGGCTACACGCATTCTGAAATCGATCCAATATTTAACATACTAGAATCTTCATTTACCATAAGGAGATTAACACATTCAACTATCACCCCACATCACCGTATTATATGGGTTTATAACTGTGATACCCGATATCTAATATCTGAAGGTTGATTTCAGCGAAGGTGCTTTCAGTTTTCTGTGTTCTCTAGAAGGTTCACTGACTAATATTGTAATTCTCACATACAATGTTTCCACATTACAATTGATCCATGCGCAACCATTATTATTCCACAGGAATAAACACACTAATTAACTAGCAAATTGAATACTAGCAAATTCATCATTTCAACTCTTAACACAGAAATTGACCCATACACGAATCGACCAAGTTAAGGCTCATAACTCAAACCCAACACTTTCATAAAAATGAACTTACTTACAGTAACATTTTTCCGTGTCCTGATTTACAATTCATTGGCCCTTACAAACTTCCCGAAGGCTTCCAAGGAGAAACCCTTTCTCACTTCTCACACTCTTCAACTATTCAAGTGTCCTCCTCTCAAAAACCCCTCATATTTATACATAGATAATGCATTTAATTCACTCAAAATATCTCTCCACCTAATCCTCAACTAATATATATTTTAGGTGTGGACTCAACAAAGTCCTATACATAGAATTCCTAATCTCTAATTTTGCTCCTAAACTATTTCTCTCATATCCTTTTATTTAATAAAAGAATAGTTACGAAATCCTCACTTTTCCAAATTATCTCCTATTTTATTAAAAATAAAAAATTAATTAATAAAATAATAAAAATGTCACACCCCCTTTTATCACATATTTACAAATGAAAAATGGCCTTGATGCTCCTGAATCACGAAGACTAAGTATCCTTCATGTTTTTACTCACTAGTTGAGAGCCTCCATGAAGCCTAATAGAGTCACCTCTTCTTTTAGGGTTCTAAGACAACATAAAATTATGCTATTACTAGATCCCCATGTTCTTACTAGACTGAAATTCCATCATGATCCTCTTAGGCTTGAATAACCCTTTTGTCTTGACCTCTTCAATATTTGTTTGAACAAAATTTTGACTTGGTCTATTGGTATTAAGTCTTTCATCCACAATCTGAGTTTATAGAGATAATTATTGGTACTCCTTTACATTTGGACTATGCTCCACCATGAAAAATAATCCTCTTAGACTTATATCCTGGACATCAACCTTAGCTACCTTAGGTTTCCACTCACTATCTTATCTTTTTTTCTTGTACTCTAGGGGCCTCAACTTTCTTATTTTAACTTGAGAATCCATGCTTACAAGACTTTGAAATATGACTAACTTTTTGATAGTTGAAACGCACTACTCCTCTTGATGGAAACACACCATGACCCATACTTCTTGACTAATGATTTTCCTCATAATTCCATGCATATTCATTCTTGGAGGGCCATCTATAATGCCTTGATCTATGACTAAATTTGTTACATGAATAATAATAGACATTGAAAGGATTAACATACCTTATAGTATTAAAAATGTCTTATAGGATTATTATTTATTCTACCAACACCATAATTCCTTGATTGACCATTGACATTTTTGATCTCACTAGTTTTGTGAGTTTGGTTTTTATTAAAAATAAGACCTTTTTTGTCATTAGTAGTCTTTTGAATACTCAAGATGTTATCTAGATCATTGATACTCTTTTCAAATTTTATAAAGGACTTAACCTTAATTGATGACTAATCCAACTTAGCTCTCAAAGAATCCACTTTAGTTACATACCTTTCACATTCTTCTTCTTTTACCTTTAGGATTATAGTCATAATATCAAGTTGAGTCTCCACCTGTTTGACTATTTCCTCTTGCTCCTTGGAATTGTTGTTTAGCCTAACCTCAAAGAAGTTGATTTTATCCTCATATTATTTTATAAGAGACCTCATCACCTTATTATTCTTATTCACCATCTTCAAATATTATAGATTATTCATCAATTCATCCTCACAATCCACCTCATCTTATTATTTATTTGAATCACCAATAACAACTCCAATCCATATGGACTCTTCTTGATTTGAACAACTTGATTACTTAACCATGAATAATAATTCATTGACATCAAGACCATAACCTTCATGGTCACTCTCAAAATCACTTCTCTCACTCTCATCAGATGAGCTACAATCTTCCTTTGTGTAAAAGCTTCTTTTGTTATTGAAAAATTTCTTCTTGTCATCATGCCTTCTAGATATTTTCTTGCTCTTATCATACCTATAGGAATTTTTATCATCATCATGAACTTAATCATGTTTTTCATCATATTTTTCATTTTTATTATGAGGTTAATTGTTATAAAAGTGTCCAATGTCTCTATAATTAAAACATTTAAAGGGTAACTTACCTTTGTATTTACCTGAACTAGTTTTCACTTTTTTTACAAACATAGCTATCAAATCATCATCATCAATATCAGATTAATCATTTTATTTGAATTTATTACCTTATATATTATTATAGTTTTACCTATTTTATTCCTTAAAATTATATTCCTTCTTTTTAGGTCTTCCATCACTTATCCTCATCTCATAGGTTGTTAGGCTGCCATGGAGTCCATTCATCTCTAGCTTGTCTAGATATTGCATCTCTTCAATAATAGACACTTTAGAATAAAATTTGGGAGTTATAGATCTTAAAGTATTTTGAACAATAGAAGACTCTTTAAATTCTTCACCTAGGACTCTTATGATGCTGACCACTTCATTAATCCTCAATAAGTTGGCTGTAATGGTCTCATCTTCATTCATCCTTAGGATTTCAAACTATATTATATGGGCTTGAAACTTAGCCAAATTGACCTTGGAGTATCCCTCATGGATAGTATTCAATTTTTCCCACATTTTTTAACATATATAAAGTACATCAACTTCACAATTTCTACCTCTAATAAGCCACACATAATACCATTCATTATTTTTGAATTATTATCACTAGCCTTCTTGCTTATTTCATCTATAAGAAGAATGGGGGTGCATTATATCCATTAAAGAATAATTAAAAAACATCATGACCTTGAGACATAAAAAATGTCTTCATCTTGACACTCTAAAATACATAATTATATCCTTTAAACAACAAATATTTTATTTAAAAAAAACCACCTTGTGCTTGACTAGCCATCTTCACTTACTTAGGATCTATTTTAGGCTATTAGACCTCCTTATAAGGACCTGATATAATGAAAAATGTTGTAAGTATAGATACTGATATGGGGGGGCTATGACTTAGTTACCTCAAAATAATCCTTCAATTTCAGTTAACATCCATGAAGCATTCATTCACAAACATATATTAACCAATGCATAAACAAGCATCTATGAAAGTTAAAAAAATAAGAACATATGAGATATGTGGGAAAACATATTTAGGGATAAATCCCACTAAAAAAAATCTTTTAATATAGTACTATAATCAATTAATGATAATTTGGTGAGGCACCAACCCCATAAGGAGCAATAACCCATTCTCTAGTCAAGCACCAAATCAACTAGTCCTTTAGCAAGCACCAAATTGAAAGGAGTCACAAAACCCATAGGTAAAAAAATAATCAACTACCTTTAATATCTCATCACCTTTGGATACCTATTTCTCACTTAACTTAATATTACCACCTTCTTTTGCTCTTTTCACTCTTCTATTTCTCTCAAACAGCCTATTAGGCCTTCTCACTTAAATATCCCTTTCCTTGGAAGAATTAGGTAAAATGAACTTTATAATCACCTATATAAATATTATTATATATTCATAACATAATCACCATACCTCTATGATAATATTCAACACCTCTACCTAGTTTCTAAATCTCTATATCCTTTGCTCATATCATCAATATTCTAACTAGTCAAATTAGGCCTATTAGACCTTATATTTATACTTTAATATTGATATAATACATCTTGGTGGGTCAAAAAAAATGTTTCACAAGTGAAAAAACCAATACATATGTTGGTTATTACCTTTAAGGTCCAAAACCACCACTAGGCCTAATAGAGACCTAATGCAATTAGGCCTTCTCAAAGCACACATATCACTTTAAACTCCTTGGAACACCTTGAGTCTCCAAAAATGTATTAAAAAACTCATACATGATTAAATTATACCCATTATAATCTCAATTTAGGTTTCGAACACCATTTATCTCATTTCACTCCTTGAACCACCCAATTGGGTCTACTCATAATTAGGCCCTTCTCACTACCATAAAGTCTATCTTGTAAATATGATGCATAAAATAAAATTTTACACATAAAACAAAAAAAAATCACATGTATACAATATACATTATCTAATTTTAAACACCAAGTCCATTATATTTCACCATATAGGGCAAAAGACCTCAAATTGATCTCACTCAAAACTGCACACAGGCCTTAAGAACCCAATTAAAAGCCTTTGAATTTTCACACCTTCATAGGATTATATAATGAATAAAAATGTGTTAAAATTAACATATTATACCTATATAAAAACTTAATGTGAATTTTATTATTCAAATATATGCAAAAGTACTCAGGAACATCATTGTCACTCACACATAAAAAACTGTTTAAAGCTCCAAAAACACAATCATGAAGATCAAGATTTAAAAAACCTATGTGAATAATTTTATGAAATTAAAATTTGTTTAAATTATACTTAATAATAATTGTAAACTATTTTAATATATATATTACAAGGTTAAATATAAATATTGGTCTTATAGACCAATCTCATGCCTTCACTTTACACAGATTTTATTATGTTAGACATGTCACATTGAGAACAACTTTTTGATTGTATAAGAGCATAATAAAAAATTATAATAAAATTATATATAAGATATAGGTTTTTAAATATTACTCCATGAATTTTTATCTATACCTAATCCACTGCAACCCATTGCTAATCTCATTCTCACTTCTACCTGGGTTTCTCATTATCTTTCTCTTTAGGCCTATTTAGTGATCGATTAAATTTCATGATTGGTTTATAATATTTAGGGTATTAAAAATAATAATAAAATTAAATTTTTATAAAATAAAAAACATCACCCTCCAACCATTTTCATGCTTTGACTTGGTTAACTCTGCCTACTACATCAAAATTCTTAGAAATAAGGGGTTTCTTGTAGCTTCCACTCACGTTTTTGATAAACCAAAACCACATAGAGAAACTTTTAAGTCCTATACATGTTAAAAGAATAAAAATATTTCAAACACACCATTATGAGCCATATCTAATGATATATTTCATATTGGGTCATAATGAGGGTTTTAGGAAGGTTTAAACTACCTTCCATTTTTAGCAATCATTCATAAAGGATTTCTCCTCAACTCTAAAACTAATGATAGGAAATTCAAGATAGGACACTTCAAAAAATTCCATGAACTACTCATGATATTCAAATTTTTCACATGCTAATTATCATAAGAAACTCCTTATTAGGTCTGCAACACCCCATTCTGTGCACATAAAAGTCCTCAACACCAATTTTCATGATTTATCCTTCAGATTTTGACCTAAAACTTAGTTAAAAAACTTAAAATAAAATATAAAACCTCTTAAAATTATCTTAATATATTTGGCACCTTGGCAAATGAACTTAACCACTCATTAGGCCACACTAGGTCTCTTTGCACACTATGCCTTGAACTGTTGGTCATACATAGTTATTGAACACACTTTGAAACCTCTTGAAATTATCTCAAAACCTCATCCTCATGTCATAAAAACTAATAATATGCTCACATACTACCAATCTTCTTCACACAAGTCTCATATTGATAATCTCATCATGCTACCAAGCCTATGCCTTCTCACTAGGTCTCTTCATGCAATAATTAAGCCTCAAAACTAACCTTAGAACTCATATGAAGGTTAATTTTATTATTTATCATTTTTACATAGCCTTATACACTCTCTCATGCCTATACTAACACAATTCACCAATCATTACTATGCTTCATGCATATACCTTCTCTCAGGGCTAGACTAAACTTCTCAAGACATCTAGTACTCAATCAAATATTTGGACTCAAATAAGCTACATCTAAATGATGTCACCTAAGAACATTCTTAAATCAGGATTATTTAAATACAAGTCTAATATTAATACTTTTATGAGCTTTTCACATCACAACATTGTGCCAAGACCTCATATAGAACTCAAAGATTGATAAACCATGATCATGATATGACAATGTACCTCAAGACTAGTACTCAATAGTATCTTACTTGTATCATGATATTTATCTTGTCATACCATCAACCTAAGAATAATTACCAGGTTTCCTTCAAATACTCTCTCAACAAAGAGATAATAGGTTGCCTTCAAATTTTCTCTTGTCATAAGACTTATTTGTCACATACCATTTCACCATGCATGGCCTCAACTTTGACCTTGAAATTAATAACATCCATATTGACTTTGAAATCAATGAAAACAATAATGACTCAACATCAAAAATAGGAATAGACCTCAATAGGATGTTCACTAAGATATTACATAAAGTTTTCCTCATTATTTGGACCAAATTGTTTAAGTATTGGGTTATGAAATGATTGCCATGATGAACCCTTTAAGAGGGTGTAGAATATGAAATGAGATATATCTTATAGTTTTATATTTGAAATAATTTTTAACATATGTTTCCTCTTGTTCCCAAGTCATTTTATATTTTATAAAATTTATTAGAGGAGAAAAATGGCATGATATAGTAGTGTATGCATTTTTAATAGGAAAATCTTAATATTAAACATTATTTCTTATAACTTATGGATTAATTTGAGATTTAACCCATATAATAACATAATTAATGACATGTTAAATGGTAATACAAAATTTAATAATAAATTTCATGATTCTATGTGGCATATAAAAGAGACATTCACTCATTTATCCCATTATGTATATAACACAACATGAATCAAGTAATATTGATCACTATAAATACAATACAAGTAAAAAATAAGGTATAAGGGTGATATAAATAAGGGTTTGAATGATTGTGTGGGATGTAAAATACACTTTCTCATTCATTTATTAGTGTCATCCTAATGTTTCAAAACACTAATTATAGAGACAAAACTATGCCTATAACCTAATAACTCTATTTTTAAGGGCATGGTGAGAATAACTTCCCTAGGTGATACATACCTCTCAATTGGACCATAAATCAAATAGATAAAATAGGATACCTATGATATAAATAAAGGACCCTAGGCATTTTTTATATACCATGAGGTACATGGAAACTAAACTTTGTTTAGTGATGTACAATGGCTATGAGTATTGCGATAAACACCTCACATTACGATGCCTATAAAAAATACACCATGTATCCCTTCATGATAGTAACTAAGTAGTTTAAAAAATTCTAGAATTTTTTTTATAAAAATAAACAAAAACAATAGAAGATAATGAGAAATTAAAAGTGAAATATTTTTATGTATAGATATCAACAAATTTCAACTCGAGGTTGAAAGAAAGAGCTTCTATGTCAAATTTATCCAAGTTGACATGATAATATCTTTAGTGTTAAATTAATCCAAGGTCAAAGAGATTTAAATCATTATATTTTATTTTTATATACAAATTTAAATGTTGTTTTATTTTAGTGTTAGGAATTTATAGAAACATGTGTGAAATATTAAGATACAAATCAAGCAAAAATCAAGCAATATTCTAAAAAATAAAGTGTTCACTAGAATATTTAATCTATTTTAAATTTAAGTGAATCAAAGAAATATATATTAAACTATTAAAATTTAACTATTGGAATATACATATTTGATAGTGAAATACCACATGCTACAAAATTTTACAAAATTGTAAACTTGCTAAAAATAGTAAATAAGCGTAAAGATAAGCAAATCTATATAAAATAAATCTTATGATAATTATGTAGGATGACAATGAATAAAAAATACTTGAATGTACCTATGTAATATGTCATGATTGAATGTTGTAATTTAAATTGTGATTAGACAAGTCTGTAGAAGGAGGATAGGAACATAGTGCATCTTTATGTATTGATTGGGTTTACATTATAATTGAATATGCAAATGATTTATTGATCTAGGTCTATGTGACAACATATGAGGATTTATTGACTAATTACATGAGTAAAGTTAATGCATAGAATACCTATAAAACATAAACCCTTGTTCCTACATAAAATAGATCAATTATAAAGGGCTATTAACTTAGTGTATACACATAAATTGACATTTATAATCAAATACTGTACTTATGACAAACCTTTATATTCAATTAGCTCATGCCTCATTTTATAATCTTTTCAATACCATTTATTCAATTTATATGTGGATGACCCATTCCCAAAAGTATCTAATGACTTCAGAATGTCCATATTCTTCATTAAAAATAACTCTATCTTATCTTCTAACTAATTATGCCCATGTAGGTGAGGAAAGATTAATAACTAAGTAAAAACAACTAGTAGTTGATTTAAAGTTATTAAAATGCCAAAACTACATTTTATGATAGCCAATCCCAAGGTGATGCCATGTATTAACCTATGGTGGGACTTATTATTCATAAGAAAAGTGTTTGAAAACTTCTTACACCATATAAATAATAAAAAAATGGTGTCTTGTATGTCAAGGGATCCATTTCAAATACACCTATAACTCCCATTCATAGATGCCACATATGATGGATATATAATTGCATTGTTTAATAATTTTGATAATATAAAGAATATGCTAAGGAAATAGATTATCCTAGGGTAGAAGGTGTCCCTAAAGGCCATAACTCCCATAACAATTAACAAATTCAAGATGGGAGTCCCTATTGCGATAACCCTATTGAATAGATTATATTTGTGCACAAGCATCTACTACCTTCAAATAGAATAACTACCACCTCTTGACTTATTGATCACCTCAAAGCTAAATTTTGAATTGGGAGATATTATCAGTGCCTCTAAGTGATTAGAGATATAATCACCATACCTCTACGATAATATTCAACACCTCTACCTAGTTTCTAAACCTCTATATCCTTTGCTCATATCATCAATATTCTAACTAGTCAAATTAGGCCTATTAGACCTTATATTTATACTTTAATATTGATATAATACATCTTGGTTGGTCAAAAAACAAGTTTCACAAGTGAAAAAACCAATACATATGTTGGTTATTACCTTTAAGGGCCAAAACCACCACTAGGCCTAATAGAGACCTAATGCAATTAGGCCTTCTCAAAGCACACATATCACTTTGAACTCCTTGGAACGCCTTGAGTCTCCAAAAATTTATTAAAAACCTCATACATGCTTAAATTATACCCATTATAATCTCAATTTAGGTTTCGAACACCATTTATCTCATTTCACTCCTTGAACCACCCAATTGGGTCTACTCATAATTAGGCCCTTCTCACTACCAGAAAGTCTATCTTGTAAATATGATGCATAAAATAAAATTTTACACATAAAAAAAAAAAAAAATCACATGGATGAAATATACATTATCTAATGTTAAACACCAAGTCCATTATATTTCACCATATAGGGCAAAAGACCTCAAATTGATCTCACTCAAAACTGCACACAGGTCTTAAGAACCCAATTAAAAGCCTTTGAATTTTCACACCTTCATAAGATTATATCATGAATAAAAATGTGTTAAAATTAACATATTATACCTATATAGAAACTTAATGTGAATTTTATTATTCAAATATATGCAAAAGTACTCAGGAACATCATTGTCACTCACACATAAAAAACTGTTTGAAGCTCCAAAAACACAATCATGAAGATCAAGATTTAAAAAACCTATGTGAATAATTTTATGAAATTAAAATTTGTTTAAATTATACTTAATAATAATTATAAACTATTTTAATATATATATTACAAGGTTAAATATAAATATTGGTCTTATAGACCAATCTCATGCCTTCACTTTACACAGATTTTATTATGTTAGACATGTCACATTGAGAACAACTTTTTGATTGTATAAGAGCATAATAAAAACTTATAATAAAATTATATATAAGATATATGTTTTTAAATATTACCCCATGAATATTTATCTATACCTAATCCACTACAACCCATTGCTAATCTCATTCTCACTTCTACCTGGTTTTCTCATTATCTTTCTCTTTAGGCCTATTTAGTGATTGATTAAATTTCATGATTGGTTTATAATATTTAGGGTATTAAAAATAATAATAAAATTAAATTTTTATAAAATAAAAAGCATCATCCTCCAACCATTTTCATGCTTTGACTTGGTTAACTCTGCCTACTACATCAAAATTCTTAGAAATAAGGGGTTTCTTGTAGCTTCCACTCATGTTTTTGATAGACCAAAACCAAATAGAGAAACTTTGAAGTCCTATACATGTTAAAAGAATAAAAATATTTCAAAAACACCATTATGAGCCATATCTAATGATATATTTCATATTGGGTCATAATGAGGGTTTTAGGAAGGTTTAAACTGCCTTCCATTTTTAGCAATCATTCATAAAGGATTTCCCCTCAACTCTAAAACTAATGATTATCTCCATCACAATCAAGGAGGCACACACCTAAATTCTACCTCTTTATGGATGGGATTCAACTAATTATTTTTCCTCAGGGCCTTCTCAACTAGCTCAACCAGAAGGAGATCCATCCCAAGAACCCACACCTAGTGTGATGAAAATTGTCAAACAAGAATAAGGTGTGGAGGAAGCCCATATTATTTTAAGTTATTTAAGAAGATCAATAGTGATAATCAAAATTGATTATTTCAACTCCAAATATTCTCGATTATCTACTATAAGTTTGGTTCTTGTCACCCCAAATTTGAACATTACATCTTATATTACACAACAAGTTATTCACTTAGTTAAGAAGTCAGTGCTTCATTAAAATATAAAATAAATATCCTCCAAATTTATTATAAACTCAATTACTGTGACATTGTCCCAAGGAAAAACTATAAACTGAGGAGAGACCCCAGTGTAAGTAGAGGTGATAGTGCTAGGTGGACAAACTCCTATGGTTGATAACCTTGATGATGATAAGGAGAAATTATAAAGGGATAAGATCCAAATCCTCCAAAGAGTCAAAGGAAAGGTACCAATGGAGAATCAATAATAAAGTGATGCCACTAATACTTCACCTTCAATTTCCCCTACTATTTTCTCAGTTCCCATTTATCTCTACCATTTCTATTGCTCCATGCTATTTCCTTGGTTACAATTATCTCCACTATTTTTATTACTCATATTATTTATTTTATCCCTATTGATAATACTATCTCTTTAGTTATTATAGTTACTTTTATTGATTTAACTATCCAAATTCATTTTTCTACTCCTTCCCAAGTTTTATCAAAGGCCCAAAATCCAAAAAGGTTAATTTTAAGAAAGTTATGGTAGTACCTTTTAGTGCAAAAAATTCTATCCCTTCTACTTAGTTGTGTCTACTAATTCCACATTTTAATACCACTAAGGCTACTTAAACTATATCATGCATAAGAGTTAGTAGGAAGAACACATATATTGTGCATTACATGCCTTTTATTGGTGATGTATATTGGCAAAAAAGTCATCTTTCCATACTTACCAGACCCATTCCATGTGGAGGAACTTAGGTAATCTTTTGGGGATGTTTTATCAAAATCTTCTACCCAAGACACCTAGTCCATTGACCATACATAATTGGTAATTCCATAGTGGGCACAAGACTTGAAAGCCAAAGATGCTTATAATCCTAATCTAGTGATCATAGAGCTACCCATTATATTTTCTATTTTTTATAAGTCAACTAGGACTGTCTAGAGGGTTAAAAAGGAAGAAAGTACAAGATGAATCTAGTTTGGGGATGATCCTTGAAGAGAGGTAAGATGTTTTATCCCTATCCAAAAGAAAGAATTAGATAATTGAAGTCTCCTTATAATGCATATTTTTAGCTTATTTGGGAACTAACGCAAAGGCTTTGATGGAACTCCATGAAGGCACTGAGCAAGTTAAAAAAGAGTTAAAATAAGAGCAAAATCAAGTGTGAGAGTAGTAAAAAATCATGTATGTTCCCCAAGATATTGAATATTATGTCAAAAATGTATCCCCCATGTTGTATAATATTTTGGAGACCAATAATTCAATGAAAATAGAATCATCTCCCCATTTAGTTGAGAAATCTAAATTGTTCAATTCTTTGAAAGAATACAAGAATAAACTAAAATTCCTTGTAATATACACAACCAATAAGGCCTTTGTCCATATATATCTAATGACACCACTTAATGCATATAATGCTCTCAATTTGGTGGTCATCAGAATGTAAGAAGCTTTATATTAGGGTCAAGTGCATAAGCCTTAATCCCAAAGTTGGTCGAACATGAGAGATACGTTCTAGAAATTTTGGAAGAATTGAGGTTGTCTCAAGATAGGGACACATTAAGGAAATTGATTGATAGGTTAAATTTTGACAAATTACTATAGAAAGCATTAAAAAATTTCAAACAAAGTCTTTAAGGGTGATCTTTGAAGGAGATTGAGAAAGAAATTAGTTTTGATAGAAAAAAGCTTATCAAAGTGGAGATTTTCTAGGTAGAATTTGGAAATACAAAGGTTGAGCATGAATGCCTATTGATGAAAGTCACTAGGGTGCAAGGCCATCTCTCCTAAACATATATGAAATTATATTTTAATATGATATTGGATACAAACATTATCAATATTAGAGGTGAAGAAATAGTGTATTTTTGGAGCTTCTAGTTCAAATCTGTATTCAAGTACAACTCCCATTATTACTCTAGTTTTGATGACTACTTCAAGTGCTACTACACCAACCATGTAGGCACCAACAAAGAGTAACCCTTAGTTCTTGAGTTAATGTTATATGTATTTTTTCATGTAAATTAAAGAATTCAACTAAAGTGTATTTATAATTCACAAATGCATGAAAGATTAAACTTTAGAGTCATGAAACATGCACACATTACATGGTTTTATAAGTACATGTTGAACTCTAAGGACATAGTTTTGGCCATTTTTAATTATATATGCAGAGTTAATGTCTTAGTAGAACTTTCATTTTGATGCCTAGCATGTAATTTTAGAACTTCCTATGGATTTATAGGATGAGGTGACCCATATCCAAATCATTTTATACTTTTAATTATCCCATTTCAATGGAGGGGGAATTATTTAATAATACAATAAGATATTTTGATTGTAAAACAAGATGCTAATACTTTTTTATTCATACTCTGTGTGATTAATTATGTTTATTTTCCTATTGGTTGATTCAATAATTCAAAGTGTGAAAATGCTACTTAGAATTACTTATGGTTATTAGTAATGTACGTTGGTTTAATATGTGTAATATCTATTGGATGATTGGTAAACATTGTTAATTTATGAAATAAGGTTGACCATTTATTTTATCTAAAGTGTGTAGAAGTGTCTTTTATAATATATTTATAAGAGTGAGAAATATATTGGTAAACATTGTTAATTTATGAAATAAGGTTATCAATTTAGTTTCTCTAAAGTGTGTAGAAGTGTCTTTTATAATAGATTTCTAAGAGTGAGCAATAGATTGTTTAGATACCTATTGTGCAAACTAATTACTTAGTGAATACTAGATTCTTAAGTCTGATTAAAATTAATTATTAACCTAGGGTAAGTACACTTTTCAAGGATATAAGCACTATATAAGCATTATTGATTTAAAAATCATCTTAATTTTCTAGTTGTAGTACATTGAATTTATGTAGAATTTACCAGACAAATATATTATGAAATTACTATGATAGAACTATAGAATTAATTAACGCTTATGAGTCACACATGCATCACACTTAATAAAACTAATTAAAATCAAGTTACACAACACACTTAATGCTAAAGAGAGTTAGGATCTTCACTACAACTCTTTTCGAGGGGGCCCTTCCTCATTTAGAACTAAGTTCCAATCATTCTCCAAGAGAATTCACAAAATTATCACAAAAAGAATATCCTCATTAATTACTTCTATAAAAATTAAATATTGCTACAGGATGTTACAATATTCAGAGTGCAATGCTACAATTCTAATACTTTTACTAATATGTATTAAAATTAACTAACTCCTAATCTGATCTAGGTTATACCATTAAATACAGAAGGTAATTTATTAACTCTTAACCAAAAACACCAAACTAGGAAAAATAAAAATACTTAGAAACCACCCCATTCAAAATTCAAGTGGTTAGTAACCAAAGTTACTTGTTTTAAGTTTGACTAGGTTAGAAATAAGGCATACTATTTTATTGTTTTATTTCCTTTTGTCTTTTATCATTATCCTTATCTTTCACATCTTTTGTAGCACATCCAATATTTCTTTGCATGTAGGGAATCCATACAAAAATTATGATTCTTTCCAATTATCCATTTAGTTCCCAAGACAACTGGATGTGTCTTTGAGATGTCTTCAATAATAGATCTATTTTGCATAGTGGATACGAGCAACATATAGGTAAATCCTACATTTGATACAAGCATTCTGTAGTGGCTATAGGTAACCTATAGGTGAAGCCTATAGTTGCTGTAGGCACTTTGTAATGGCTATAGGCAACCTATAGGTGAATCTTATAGTTGCTATGGGCACTCTAAAATGGCTATGGGAAACCTATAAATGAATCTTATAGTTTCTAAAGTGACTCTATAGTGGCTACAAGTAACCTACAGGTGAAGCCTACAGTTACTATATGCAACATGTAGTAGCTATGGCTTAACAAGATTTTGAAACCTTTCATGACCCTTTAAAAACTTGTTAGATAAAGTCACACCAATATAATTCAATCAAGGAAAAAGCATCAATAATTAATAACATAACATATATATTAATATACATACAAAATTATAACTTCATTCATTCACTTGCATTAATGTTAGATAATTATGGGATTTACATTGAAAAAGACATAGACTAAGCATGGATTAGGCTATAAAAATAAGCAATTGGTGGCCTCATCACTCCCCCATACTTAGCCTCTTGCTCAACCTCGAGCAAGCCTTGGTTGCATTATAAAACCACAAAATTTTCTAAAGTCTAGGGATTCAGGACAACTTGACCCTTCCAAGATGTAAATTTTTTTATCATTCTCAATGTGTTCCCATCTTTTATTCTCTACCTCTCTATCAACTGGAACATTTCCTTCCTAGTTAGAAATTGGGAACCAAAATATAGGGGGTTAAAACATCAATTCTAACCATTGTATTCTCCACTTCCTAAAAATTTCAATATACAAGTATACTCTGTGGATGACCTCTCTAAAGTTTTGATGGGAGTATGGCTCCATTATTTTCAAAGAATCTATGATTTCTACTCATCTGTGAGAGTAATCAACAAAAAATTTCTTGCAATATCATTCCATGAGAATCAAATAGTGGTTTTAAACTTCTACTTGCTTTCTGATAACCCATTTCTATGGAGTATCTATGTTTATAAAGGAGATCCATTTATCTATTAGAAAATTTAGATCTCTTGATTCATTTATGATCATCAAGGTAAATTCTTTTTCTTTTGCTTGATATTCTTCCATTTTTTCCCTTCTTCCTATTTCATTCAGGACATATAAAGAGAATGCATTTAGTAGGACATACCCCAAATATAAGTTTGGATTCCATTTTATATCATTGGGCACAACATATTGGTAGATGTAGAACTCACTTAGTTGAGCTTGGAGGTCAGGATCAATATGTATATATTCTTCAAAGAAAGATTTTGGATCACAAACCATGTAAGATTGATCATTATAAATCTTGGAATACCTGAATTTAAGCCATTTTTCTTCTAGGTACACAACATACACCCTAGAAGGGGGTCTGTACTCCATCAATAGTTCATTAGTTTCATGTAATTTGTCAATGTTTTCCTTTAAAAATCTGATCCTAATTTCAACAAATTCCAATTTTTCTTTTAATTCATCATGTTGTTCTTTTGATTCAACACATCCCTTGAATCTCTGTACCAATTCTTTGTGGTAGGATTCATTATTACTAAATTTTTTCTTCAAAAAAATCAAAAGATATTTAGTCTCTACTAGAGTGGTGGTTGAGAAATCCACATCAATAACCTCTTTTATTGTAGGTATTGGTGTAGTAGGCAATGGAGGAAAAAATCTAAGACAAAAAGGTACCAAAGCTAGAGCATGATATACTATAGGTGCTTCTGTGGTCATGGTAAATGAGGATGTTGAAAGTTCCTCTAGGGAAGCTATTGTAGGTCCTTTTAATCCATTTTCTCTATCCATAGAAGGATTTACAAACTATGATACCCTTATAAGTGTTTCAATTCCTCTCTTTCATTTTAGTTATGTTATCTCCTTTCTTAGTCTATATATTTCCTTCAAACCTTGTTCCAATGTCTAGAACTCTTGAGTATGAGGGAGTATTTCTTGTTCTAATCCTTTGTCCATAGTTTTTTCTTCATCCAATTCCTCTTCTACTACCTATTGTTCTACCATTCTCAATTCCTCTTTTGTATACCCAATGTTTTTTAGGAGATCAATGCCCTCTTTAGTGAATCTAGATGGTGGAGGTGACTATTCTTCTTGTTCTACCTTAGTAGATTCCTCATCAAAAGACCATTCTTCTATTTCAAACTCATCAGGGGTCTTCCTCAGTCTAAGCTCCTTGTTTAATTTTTCATCATCGCTGATATCTATGGTTAGGGAAGTTGCAGTGGTCTTTTATTTCTTCACTCTTTGAGATATATTAGGAGGTCTCCTTTTTGATACCATGGGTTTCTTCCCTTTGGTTTTCATTTTTTTTAGGAGGGGTGACTAATGGAATTTGTTTTCCTTGCACAATAGTTTGTAGGGGAACTTCTTATCTAGAAGGAGATAATGTGGAGGAATCAATCTAAGGTGATGAAATAGTGGGAGGAGGAATATGTTGCTATGGGCTTTCTTTCTCTATTTTAGAAGGAAGTGGGACCAATTTCCTTCTCTTTTTCTTTCCCATAGTAGTCTCAAATGGACCCTTAGTAGCTATAGCCTAGTTAATAGTAATAGTGCCCAAAAAATCTTCTTGTAAAACTTTTTGGGCCTGGTCCTCAGGGGATTCCTTCTTATCAATGCCCTCTTCTTGCTGAGGTTCATTATTTTCTAGGGCCAAAAATTGTTCCCAACATAGGTTGAGTTTGATAGAATTTATTCCTTATTTAGTTACTAGCCATATTAGGCAATGATGGGATAGGGATATTTAAATACCCTTTTTATATTCTTTATAAATCATTTTCAAAACATTCCATAAGAAATTTAGAACATTAATGACTTTGTTATGCCTTAAGTGATTTAGAAACTTAAAATAAAGAGTGTAAATGAGGGAATACCTTCCCTCATAGGTCATGTACCTAATGATGTATGATTTTATGTCTCTCCATGTTATAGGTAAGATAATTCTTTCCACACCTCCTTTATTTAATAATAGTCTTTCATTTTCTTGGCAAAACTGTTGTCTAGCTTCTTGGCCATTGGGTTTATCTTATCAAATTTTTCCCATACTTGGCAGCCTAGTTGCTTGGCTCACAAAGTCTTTAGTGACTAGGAATGTGATGCCATATATAGTGACTTGGTTTCCATCAAAGGAACCTAAAAATTATATAGCAAGAGGCTCTGATATATGTTGTAACTTCTCAAAATAAATGGTCTAACCAGATCTATGAAAGACATCCCAACTAGCTTGATCTCCTTAAAGTTGGCTATGATCTGTGGGTTATCTCCTCACAATGGACCCTCCTATTTTAGATTTTCTATCAGTACTTTTAACCAATAAACAATAACCACTCTATTTTGCCTATGGAAATTTACCTATAGCAAATCAAGGCTTTGTTTTGTTCAATAATGGTAGATATGAGGTCGCAAGTTACAGGGTTTTGTTCAATAAAGGTGGATGTGAGGTTGCAGGTTGTAATTTATGGCATCTAATTTCCATACGTAGGGTTCCCATAGTGCATGGGGTTCTAACCCATATCATCCTCCCCCCACTTGAGCTGTCACATATCCTCACGTGATGTGGAGTGAATAAGAAGGAAGTGATAAGACTAGTCATTATTAGGAGTACAATTATGGGTTTAGAGGTGATGTGATATACATGAAATGAATGACATAATTCATGATTTGATATGATTATTAATATTATATGTGCTATATTAAAATAATTAAGACTTTTTCAATGATTAAATATACAGTGTACCTATTTATTAATGGTGTTCTTAAGGTGACATTGAGGAGTTACACATGTGTTGGCATGTAAGTGTTTGCATGTGAATGAATGATGGAACACAATGATTAGGCTAAAAGTTATAAATAGACTAAAGTGGAACCCTTGTGGAGTGATTAGGAGATCATTAGTGGTTAGGAATTAATGATATCCATAGCTCACATGCATATGATGTATGATAGCTTGCAAAGATTAGGGACAAAGGTCAAAGACTTGGATGAGAGATGATTGATTTCCTACCACAAGGTGATTATCAAAAATTTGGGTGATCCAAATGATGGGTTGGAGGATCTTAAAAGTGGGTAGCTGAAGGTGTTTTCACTTAGTGACCTTCCTCTACATGAACTAGCTAATAATTGTCATGATGTTGCTTATGCCATGGAGGTTCTTTACCTAGTAGACTTGGCTATAATAATTAGTAATGTTTTCAAACATGGGATCTATGTGCTAAAGAAATTTCAGATCTCACTAGTCAAAATACTGAAATGATCTCCATGACATGATCAAAAACTAAAAATGAATCTTGGGTGTCCTTATAGGCATAAATTCTAGTCTGCAACACTTCTAAATGGAGAGGGAAGGTGTATGCTTTATTGTGGCTCTATAGCTTGATATTTAGGGGTGGTTATAAGCAATAGATGTGAAATTTATTGCTCCAATCCTCATTTATTCATCCATAAGGTTATCTAATGACTTTCATGTAGTACACAAAAGCTAATAGCCAAGCCATAGGTGAGATTTGTAGGAGGATTTATAGAAAGGTGAGAACGGGCATGAAGAGGTACCTACAACAGCTAAAGGTGAAGCCCAAAGCAAGATGCAAAGTAATGTCCAACTATGTATAAGGTTCCTATAATAGCTAAAGAACTCCCCATAGCAACTAAAGTGAAACATCCAGTGACAAAGGTGCCTATAGCAATTGTAAAAAACTCATGGTGACATGAATAGTTGTGTTCTAAATGATTTCCATTTCTTTACTTTCTTTCTCACTTTTTTACCCCTAAATAGCCAACAAGTTGGTTTTCTACTTAGGACCATCTTATTGATCTAGGTAAATGTAGGTTAGTTTTCTACCTAGAAGCTACCAATAATGCCAAAAAATGGGTTTTCATTGTTGGTTTTTTTTTACTCTAACTGCTATTTGCAGTAGAATATTTATTCAGGGTCTTTGTCAAGTCATCTACAAGGATGACTGGTTAAGGACCAAATGAAGGTCTCATTCATCATACTAGATGAGGGAAATAATGTCCTCCTCTCCTTCTTCATATAAGTGTGGATTGGTGCTTCCTTTGTCTAGTGAGACAACATGCCTATCTATTACATCATTGTATCCATCTTGTAATTATTGGCATATGTGACTGATAAACTCTTCTTGAGTGAGTGGCTTTTTGTTTAACTTAAGTTTGTGGCCTTTGACCAGTAGATGTAATCTTACTAGATAAATGGTTTAGAGTTGTATAGTGCCATTGGCATAAACATGTTCAATCTCAAAAGGACCAAGTAATCTAGTTTAGAGTTTGTCCTTGTGATCATTATATTTGGAGTCAAAAAGAAGGGCCCAATATCTTATATTAAATTTCTTGGTCTTAATGTACATATCATGCCATCCAATTTGATGCTACTATATAATCTCTATGTTTTATAATACCTATTGTCTATATTCATCTAAGGTATTCAACTATAAAAGCCTTTCTTTATGGGCTTTAGATATATCCATCCCAAGTTCTAGTGTTATCCATAAGGTCTTATGCTCAAATTCAGTTGGTAAGATAGGTTTCTTTCCATAGACTAACTCATATGGAGTGAAACCTATAGTGGTCTTCCATATGATTCGATAAGCCCACGTAGCTTTAGGAAGCCTAGCCTACCAATCATTATGAGATAAACTAATAATCTTTGTCAAAATATTTTTTAACTCCCTATTGGTGACTTCCACATGCCCATTGGATTGTAGATGATATAGAGTTTATTTCTTATGCTTGATCTCATATTATTGGACTAAGGTAGTAATTAAATTAGTAGTGCATTGGGGTCCTTTATAAATGACTATTTCTTGTAGCATGCCATACTAGTGAATATTTATTCATAGAGGAAAGTTTCTACCTTCTCATCCCTTACACGTGTAAGAGCCTTTACTTCCACCCCTTTAGTGACATAGTTAGTACAGATAAGGATGTACTCTTTGTTGGATTTTGGATCAAAAGGTCCTAAAAAGTCTAGGCCCCACTTTTCAAATGGTCTAAGAACTATCTATGGTTGTAAAGGCATTTCATTTAAACATGTGCATCTCCCTATATGCTGACATCTGTACCAATGAGCCATATATCTTATTACATCTTTATAGAGTGAGGGGCAATAGTATCTTATATTTAAAATTTTGACTATTTTACACTTGGATAAAAAGTGGTTGCCATAGGGTTCATCATGGAAATATTTGAAGAAATATATAACTTCATCTTCTCTAAGACATCTTTTAAGGATGGAGTTAGGCCTAGTGTAGAAAATAAATCTGGATAGCCATAAATATTTGGCACGTTTGTGAATCAAAACTCTCCTTTGTTTAGGGAGAAAGTGTTGTGGAAGTAGCCCTGTTATAAGGTAGTTAGCAATATCAACATACTAAGGTGTGGTAAGGGTGAGAGAGAACATGTGCTTATCTAGAAATGAGTCATCCACAATGGTATCTTCTTCAGGGGTTTGTAGGCATGATAAAAATTCAGCCACCACATTGTCCTGACTAGGCTTATCTATAATGATGATATCAAATTATTGTAATAAGAGCATCCATCTTGTCACTCTAGTTATAATAGTTGGTTTATTCATAAGCTACTAAATGGTTGTATGGTCTGTATGAAAAAATACCTGATAACCTATGATGTAATGACATAAATTGTTGATAGCATAAACTACTACCAATAACTCTTTTTTAGTAACTATGTAATTTAATTCTACTACCTTCAAGTTTTTGCTTACAAAATAGATGGAATATTTGAATGCTTCCTATTTTTGGCCAATCATAGCTCTGAGGGTAGTATCTAAAGCATCTATGTGAATGTGGGAGGGAAGATTATAATTAATACCATGCAGAATAGGGGTGGTGGTCAATAATTTTTTCAATTGTTTGAAGGTTGTATCATAAGTAGGAGTCCAGAGAAATTCAACATCTTTAGTCATAAGGGTGAACAATGGTGCTGCTACTTTATTGAAATTGTTGATGAATATCCTATAGTAACTAGCATATCCTAAAAAACTCCTAACATCTTTCTATTTTTGAGGAATAGTTAGGTTTTAATGACGCTAATTTTTATATGGTCAACATTAATTCCTTTGGCAGATATGTGATGGCCTAAGAAAATACCTTATGTCTTAAGCATGTAGCATTTCTTGTGGTTGAGAGATATATGGTTCTCTTGATATTGTTTCAACAATTTTTATAGGTTTTTGAAGTACTCATAAAATGTTTCTCCATTGATAGTAAAGTCATCCATATAGATTTCTACACATTCATTGGCCATATCTGAAAACATACTCAAGATAGCCCTCTTGAATATTGCAGGAGCATTACATAGTCCAAAGGGTAATACAACATAAGCATAATTACCCCAAGGATAAGTAAAGGTTTTATTTTCTTGATTCTTAGGAGTAATTCTAGTCTAGTTGTAACCATTAAAGCTATCCAAAAAGGCAAAATATTTCTTCTCGGCTAGTGTGTGCAACACTTGATTAATGAAGGGTAGAGAAAATTGATCCTTTCTAGTTATTGTGTTGAGTTCCTTATAATCTATGCATACACACCATTCTCCATTTTTATTTGATACAATTACCAATGGTGAAACCCATTCACTATTTGAGATGGGATATATAAATCTAGTAGTTAGGATTTTTTATAATTCTATTTTGACTATTTCTTGAAGAGCTAGATTCATCTTATGTTGTGGCTGTCTGATTGTTTGGCACTCTTATTTGATGTAGATATGATGAGTGCATATTTTTGGGTTGATTCCTTACATATCCTCATAATCCTATGCCAAATCACATTGGTTTGCATGCAACATGCTGACTAGGTGCTTTTCCTTAATTAACTCCAACTTGATATTAATAAGAAATAATTTGCTTAGAGAGATTTCAATTTTCTATGAGAGTACTTTCATTATTTTCATATTGCTAATGGATCTAGTTTGGATGTAGCTATGAGGCAACAACTAGTGGAATATTTTCTATATATATGTATCAGAATTATCCAATTCCCAAAAGCTAGAAAATGGGCACTCAACACATTGCAAGTGGTTGAGATCTATAGAAGGAGTTTGGTAATTATGCTGAAGAACATTAGAGATAATGGTATCTTCCTCCTGATCAAACAATGTGTATGCATGGTCTATGGTAAATATAGGGATCAAGGAAGGCTGCTTTGCTTCATCTTCTTCAACCCATAATGAATTCTCAAGTGTAAAAACCAATTGTACTAGGGGATAAAGGACCAAATTCTTGGTGTGGTTACCATTGGAGATCATCATGTTACTCAATCTATAGACAATGAAGGTGTCAGTTGTGGCAAGCCAAGGTTATCCTAAGATAAGAGGATATCCACCCAAATTAGGTTTAGGTTGTAGTACAATGAAATATATAAGATGATCTTAAAAATCTAAGTGATGACAAGATCTTCAATGATTCCTTCTGGTTTGACTATAGTCTTCTTAGCCATTTGAAGTATTGTAGATGTGGGATGAATATCATTTAGATGTAGTTTGTGCATAGTATTGGTTGTTATTATATTTATTTTAGCCCTTAGATCTATCAATGTGTTTGAAAACTACTAGTCATGGATCTAGACTATTACTACCAAGCATCCTAAATCTGAATATTGCTTTGGTAGGGTGTTCCCTAGCATGATGTCTACTAGCTAGCCAATCACATGCATAGTATTGGCTTTTTTTTTCCCTCCTTCTTGGTTTTCATAGATAGAGGTCTCTAATAGCTTTGGAATATATGGGTACATCCTTGATAGCTTGGAATAGAGGGATTTTGACACAAAGGTTCTTAATATATCCCATGAAATCAAACTCAATTTTAATTATATGAAATTAAAGGCTAAGACATTCTAAAAATGGGGGGCTATTTCATCAATAACTTTATTTTCTAGTTTAGAGAGTTCTTGAGGTGATGGAGGTGGGTTAACATATTATTCTAGGGTTTCATCATCTAACTCCCTTATTATGGGTGGTGTTGGGGGTGGTATAACTTTTATTGAATGGATATGAACTTCATTTATGTTCACCATGTATGCCAGGTACTGAACAGGCTTAGTACTAAATGTGGATTGCACTGGCTTATTTTTAGGATTCTATATGGGTTGGTTAGGTGGTTAGTTAGGCTTGGGTATAGATTATGTATTGAGCATAAGAGTAGGAGGTTGTTGTTACTATTATGGAGGGAATCCTCCTAGAGATATTCCCCATGGTTGGTTAGGTCTCTAAGTCTATTGCCACTGGTTTGTGAAGGGTGGGCATTGGGGTGGTTTCCGAGCTTGCATCCAAGATGGGGATACATTTTATGGAGGCTACTAAGAGGTGGTGGGGTAGCTTTCTTGAGGTGGCTATCAGATATAATTAGGAGGTAGAATGTTCATCTAAGGACTAGTCTAATTGGGAGTAGCATTTTCAAATTATGAATTATAGGAGGTAGAATTTAGAAAAGGTGGATTTTGTCCCATACCTTAATAAGGTGGTCATTGAACCAATGGCCTTATTTATGCAACATAGAAAACCTGGTCACTATATCTTCCTACAAGATGTAGCTATACTATTTTTTGTTCTTTAACTATGATGTGAGCTACTTTAGCTCAAACTTCATGACATCTACAATTAGCCTTTTTTTCTTATAGTTTGGATAGTAAATGGTCAAGGCTTGATCCAAAGATAATTGATTTAATCTTGAGTGAAGGCTATCTAGTTGGGTGG